>CM076569.1:884062819-884213758 GCA_034641835.2 Pinus albicaulis
TGATGATGTTTAAAAGAATGTTGGAGGGATGAAAACTATAGAAAAACCCAAAGAAATAAAATCTTCTAAAAGAGAGAATGGAATTGATGTAGTTGTGGGTCAAATATAAGAGAATATCTAACATATATAAGAATGCAAAGGGCTCAAAAATGACAAAATATAGTTGTCAGAGGTGGAAAGTAAGGATGCCTCTGTAAATGGTATCTATGTAAACTTACCATTAATGATAATTGGCCCTGCATTGGAAAAATATTCTAACAATCCCCCTTGAGTGAAATGTAAGAGTAAATAAAGAAGACAAAATGGGTCTCCGAGTATTTTCGGAAGTTGATTTCCCACCTTTTGATAAATGACCACAATCAAGATAAAGCACTCACAGGTTCCAAATTGGCTAAAGTAGCATCTGTGCTGAATAACCATTTAAAGCTTGGTTTGGTAGTGTTTCATGTGTTCTTACTTGTACCAAATGTTACATATGACGTAGCCACTGTCTGCAGTTTCATGCATCAAAATGTGGAAGGCCTGTGTAGCTTCTAAGACACACTGAATCATAAAATTAATCATCAACTGAAAGATAGCAAGTGAAGAATTCTGGCATATTTATAGTAACTACAGCATGTTCTTCATCAAATATCGGCCAATGCGTTATGAATTTAAAGGGCCCATTCCCATGGCAGGTGTGACAGTTTACAAATACAAACCAGACAAGCTGTTTGATGCACCTAAAAATATGTTTCGCGGAAATTATTATCCCATTTGTAACCATACGTCATTACCTGCACAACAATACAAGTATTATTATTCTCAATATGCTTTGAGCAATGCTTTTACTATTAGACAGTTTGTCAAACTATTTCTCAGAATTCTCCAAGTGAATCTAATGGTTTATTTGATTTAATGAACCTTAACATCGATTAGCCATTTCTAATTTTGCATGGTACCAGTGCCCAGATAACCTTTCATCTTAACTAAGAGCTCGCTTTCCGGCCATGTTAGTTGCTATTTCTGTGACAAATATGTATATGATAGATCCGGCAATGATTTCATTTGAAGGCCTTACAGCCCTTCAAAATTCAATTCACAGATCATGAGTAAAACAACGACTGGCCTTTGTAATAAACGGAAGAGTATGGATATTCTTGTCAATATTGCAGTATGCATTTTAGTCTAGCGTTAATATGCAAGGTTATAGAAACCGTGGTTGTGATCAATTATTTGAACAATCACAACCCAAAAGAACTCCATAAGCCATTGGGAGGTCAACTACAATTATAGTGAAGGTTGTATTTATATGTGGAGCAGAGCTTATCTATCCACATTTTTTTAGAGGTGCCTTGAACCTGACATATTTGAAACCCTCTAGAGCTTCATTCGGCTAATTAATATAAATTCTGCATCAATTAGCCATATATATTAAATTATAAATCATCTGCAAATTCTGAATAAATCTGAGAAACTGAATGCCACTTGAAAAGCATCAGATCACCTTCCTCTCTCTCAGAATCCGACCATTTTTGAAATTCAGAACAATCTAAACTTGCATGCCATGGCACACCACATTGAACACAGAATAACCCTCGGCATTGAGGGCATTCTGATTCTTTATTAACAACAGCAGTTGCCTCACATGAGCACACTACGTCATCAGGCACAACATCCTTCAACAAGAGTGCCGAACAATTCCCAAAAGGGCAATAAACCTTTTAGAAGGGGGAATACCGGCTTCCACCAATGCCAAACTCCACTGCTCAAAAGTTTTTTTTGGAAGGATCTCTATGGACTGTTCAGGCATCAGATGCTCGGTGCAATTTGGCTAAGGGAAATCAATGGATACCAAATTTTCTTGTAGTTTATTACTGATATGCAAGGTTACGCAAGTAGAACAAAACATGTGAAGGGTTATGCAAGTAGAACAAAACATGTGCGAGCAAACCTTGTTATCAAAAAATTGAGAAGGGTATTTTTCTTCTAAACAGATCTCACACACTTGTTTCATAACAGGGGAATATTCATTTCCCTCTACCCCTTTCTTTCCAATCCTGCTCTCAATATTTGGCGATCTCACACACTTGTTTCATAACAGGGGAATCTTCATTTCCCTCTACCCCTTCCTTTCCAATTACCTGCACAACAATACAAGTATTATTATTATTCTCAATATGCTTTAAGCAATGCTTTTACTATTAGACAGTTTGTCAAACTGTTTCTCAGAATTCTTTTTAAAATGCATCAAATATTTCATTGGTGAACAAAAGAAAACACATCATGCAATCCACATGATCAGGCCAAATCTTGAATGTGAAAGCTTAAACGTAAAGAGACAACATATCCTCTTTGGCACCAGCTCTAAGTGAATCTAATGGTTTATTTGATTTAATGAACCTTAACATCGATTAGCCATTTCTAATTTTGCATGGTACCAGTGCCCAGATAACCTTTCATCTTAACTAAGAGCTCGCTTTCTGGCCATGTTAGTTTCTATTTCTGTGACAAATATGTATATGATAGATCCGAAGCAATGATTTCATTTGAAGGCCTTACAGCCCTTCAGAATTCAGTTCACAGATCATGAGGTGGGTGTTTCAGTCCTCTGAAATCTTGCTGAACAATTTGTGATGTTAGAAGATCCCTCGGTGTTCCGCAGAAATACATTAGAAGAAACAATATCATGTGCTCAAGAGATTGGGAAAGAAGTTTGTTTTCTCTTCCTCTTCATATTTTCTTCCAGCACTTGGTATATATCAAGAAAACAGTTGTATGATTCTAGGATGATAATTAGTTGACTGCATTTAAGAAGAATTTCATAAAAAGAGAAGAGAGTTGCAGAGAAGCAAATTTGTTTTTGTATTTGATCGCCAGCTCGAAATAGGAGTATTTTCGAAAGTTGATTTCCCACCTTTTGATAAACAACACAATCAAGATAAAGCACTCACAGGTTCCAAATTGCCTAAAGTAGCATCTGTGTTGAATCACCATCTAAAGCTTGGTCTGGTAGTGTTTCATGTGTTCTTACTTGTACCAAATGTTACAATAGACGTAGCCACTGTCTGCAGTTTCATGCATCAAAATGTGGAAGGCCTTTGTAGCTTATAAAACATACTAAATCATAAAAAAAGTCAAAATATGGAAGGCCTGTGCAGCTTCTAAGACACACTGAATCATAAAATTAATCATCAACTGAAAGATGGCAAGTGAAGAATTCTGGCATATTTATAGTAACTACAGCATGTTCTTCATCAAATATCGGCCAATGCGTTATGAATTTAAAGGGCCCATTCCCATGGCAGGTGTGACAGTTTACAAATACAAACTAGACAAGCTGTTTGATGCACCTAAAAATATGTTTCGCGGAAATTATTATCCCATTTGTAACCATACGTCATTACCTGCACAACAATACAAGTATTATTATTATTCTCAATATGCTTTTACTATTAGACAGTTTGTCAAACTGTTTCTCAGAATTCTTTTTAAAATGCGTCACTTAAAAAAGACAAATTGCATTCAACAGCCCATTATTATTAAACTGTCTTCTCCAATAAAAAGATATAGAAACAAAAGCAGACTTGAATCACATTTAACAGCCCATGAAGAGAAAATAATCTCCTCCGAAAGAAATATATAGCATTAAAAACCTGGAAAGTTACCCAAGCAACCTAAAAGCAGAAAAAACAGACAACTCTTAAAATTTCTTAATTTGCTTCAAGGGCAGCACTCTTCACTGGCATGTTTCGACAAATAAATACCAAATTGAAATAAGTATAAGATCGACTTGAGGATTGAGCCTTAGTCTTCAAAACGCATCCTAAACTTGACTAGAAAATGTTTCAAGATTTAGACACATATGAGAAAGATGGTTCCCCTGCATGATTCCTGATGGCAAGGATAGAAATTTGTTTTTGTATTTGATCGCCAGCTCGAAATAGGAGTATTTTCGGAAGTTGATTTCCCACCTTTTGATAAACGACCACAATCAAGATAAAGCACTCACAGGTTCCAAATTGAAAGGCCTGTGTAGCTTATAAAACATACTAAATCATAAAAAAAGTCAAAATGTGGAAGGCCTGTGAAGCTTCTGAGCAACTCAGCGTACCTGTTGAATAGGTTTTTCGTACTCTCTAGGGTTTAGAAATTCCGTTACTCCAAAATGTTTTGCTGAGAAAGGAAAGATTACAAGAAAGGGTTAAAAAGGAAATTCTACAAGTCAACATATAGACATATGTACACAGATTCTCCACGAATGGAAGTGGGAAATATTCAACCTCGTTCATATCTCTCACTATTGAAATCGATTCCAATGAGATTCGTTGTAAAGACTGCATTTGAATGAGGGACCCCTGTTAAAACGGATGCACCAACCCTGCAAAAATAGAACTCTGATATCAAACATATGCATTGCCTGCATTTGCTTAAATCGAAGCAATCAGTTTAAAGCTACAGCTTAGAATTAATCCTTGAACTCGATGGATCATTACTTGAGACCTCAACATTCGAAACCCTGGGCAGTTTGCCTGAAACTGACTCACGTGTATGTGAGAGTCCAACATTAGAAATTGCAGGTGCTTTTCCTGAATCTGGTACATGCATGGATTTTGAAACCAGTGTTTCCCTTCGCATCTTTGTTCCTCTGTGGCCCCAGTGGCTGAATGGCAGCGAAAAAAACCCACAGAAGTAAAATTAATACATGTAAACCATCCCAACTAAACAGGCAAGCAAAGAGCCTTGTTATTGACCTCAATATATCCACACACAGTTACTGATTTGAAACAGAGGCCACGATGCTAGCTACAATGAAGCGAAACAGGTAGGTTAGTATTCACTCCAAAATGTTTTGCTGAGAAAGCAAAGATTACAAGAAAGGGTTAAAAAGGCAATTCTAGAAGTCAACATATAGACATATGTACACAGATTCTCCACGAATGGAAGTGGGAAATATTCAACCTTGTTCATATCTCTCATTATTGAAATCGATAGCAATGAGATTCGTTGTAAAGA
The DNA here is from genome assembly GCA_034641835.2 of Pinus albicaulis. Taxonomy (NCBI): domain Eukaryota; kingdom Viridiplantae; phylum Streptophyta; class Pinopsida; order Pinales; family Pinaceae; genus Pinus; species Pinus albicaulis. Next base: position 884,067,815 of record CM076569.1, read on the forward strand.
CCGCATCTGAATGAGGGACCCCTGTTAAAACGGATACACCAACCTTGCAAAAACAGAACTCTGATATCAAACATATGCATTGCCTGCATTTGCTTAAATCAAAGCAATCAGTTTAAAGCTACAGCTTAGAATTAATCCTTGAACTCGATGGATCATTACTTGAGACCTCAACATTCAAAACCCTGGGCAGTTTGTCTGAAACTGACTCACGTGTATGTGAGAGTCCAACATTAGAAATTGCAGGTGCTTTTCCTGAATGTGGTACATGCTTGGATTTTGAAACCAATGTTTCCCTTTGCATCTTTGTTCCCAGCAGCAACGAGGCCCAGGCATTGCTTCTCTGAAATCCCAAAGCTTCTCTGAAATCCGAGAATGTCCAGTGGCTCAATGCCCTACCTTCTACATTTTCTCTTTTCATTTTCTCTATTCATAACTGCATTGTAAACTAACTTTTCTATCAAGGGTTTAAAATGTTTCAATCGTCTAACAAAAGATCAAAGGGCTCAGAGTATGACACGAGGACACCCAGCAAAGTTGTTTTCAAATAAAATACGCTACCGAACGTAAAAATATTGTTTTCAAATTACATAACCAAAGATTATAAAATTATTAATTATTAGTTTATGCAACCAGTGCAATGAGAATGTAAAAAATCATAAATTTGCTTAGCCTCCAAAACCATCTCCTCTCTCGAATGAGAAATTAAGATTTTTATATACAAAATATTGTTAACTATATTACGTTACTATTACATAACTATTGGTTTAATATCATAATGTAAAGGGACAAACAAATAATCTCTAATAATTTTGTAATCTCCCTATCCCAAAATTTTTTTTTTTTCATTTTTTTTAACATAACTTTTCCATGCACCTTTATTCTTGAAATGACTTTCGAAAAACAGTAAGGAAAATAATTCGGTAAAACCTCATACCTGATGCTCTTTTTATAATAAATGTTTTTTTTTTAAATATTCGATGGCTCTCACAGTAAACGGTCATAAATCCTCCTCAACAGGTAATAATATTCATAGCTTCTAAAATATATTTCGCATATATGAATTGACGCATGTGACCCTCAACTAGAATATTAACGAAGTTGAGATAAATATTTTTTCAAAGATGAATTTATAGTGAAGAAAAACCTAAAATCCCCAACCAAGGTGTGGGATTAATAATGTCTAGATATTATAGCCACTTTAAATAAATGGTTCTCCTTTTAGATCTTAGATCAAGTGACGATTAGGGAGTTATTTAATCTATGGAATCCCATTTGTTGAAATGGTGGATTAACCTCTTTCCGTTGGCCCGATGACATTTGTGCGTGTGATGTCAGGTTGTGGTCCTCATGCATAAGATTAATACAGAGATTAGATATAATGTTTTGAAGCCTTCGTTTGTTTTAATAAATATTTTATATTAAAGCCTCCACTTAATGCAATACGCATATTTTTAATGTTATAAATTGTTTAATACATGATTGTACATTCTGCATACTGGTTCAAGAGTGTCATAAAATACCCGGGTAATATCGTGTAAATATTTATAGGTTTTTGTTTAATACAATATGTTTTGTTCCTTACTATAATGCCATTTCATGAAAAGTTTTTAGTAAATGCTTTTACATTACTCACCTACGCATTAAACCTAATAAATTCTGGAAATTATAAATAAAATCATAAGTTCAGGAATACATCTATATAGAAATACATCTATATAGGTAAATTCAAATTTTTATTGAAATTTGAATATGATTTAAAAACATGTTGCGAAGCTAATGCATTTTAAATAATTTTGATAATAACCTTTGAAATTTCAAGATTATTTTTGTTAGTTCAAATTTATTTTGATTAATGATTTTACAATGCATTTGAAGAATAGGCGAAAAAAAAGTTTTTTATTTCATTAATTGATATTTACGAAAATTATTTTAAATTCTATTTTTTATTTATCTAGTGTATCTTCAAACCTGTAATAAATATTTGATAAACTTTTTATACAATGTTTTATTAAATTGTGTAGTATATAATTTCAATACAGATTGGAAAATCTCTTAATTTTTTAAATGAAATTTTAAATATTTACTTTCATGTTTTACACTATAATTTATGAATGGTAACCTTTGTAAAATTATGTTTTCTAATATGTATTACAAATATTTATGCGTATATATTTAAGAAGAAAACTCCCTTAATCACTCAGCACCAAAACTTTAAATATTATTCATATATGCTTTTTCCCCTTTTTTGTGGACAACTTTCTCATTTTTGTGGAAGATAATAATAATCTTTTAATTATATTTAGTTAGATGTGCTACTTAGGAATGCAAGTGTTATATTTAGTGATGTGCATTAGATAATGAGGTTAACCTTTAGTTATTGTGTTTTGATTTATATGTTATTAATAAAATTAAAATCATAATAAAATAATACATATGTATATATATGGATTGTGATATTCCTTAAATTATGTCACTTATATCATTAATCTCATTTATCATTCTTTAAATTTTATTTTATTCTATTTTATTGATTCTCTCTTTTTCATATGACTAGAAATAAGCGATAAAAAATTTACCAAATTAAATAAAGCTGATAGAAAATAAGAGATTTGGGAGAAACATCTAGATCTAGATCTCACTGAGTATGGTTCTTCCCTGTGAAGCACCAAGAAAAACAAACCATATGTCCTTTGTTGGACATAGAGTCATTTAAATCAAGGATGAAATATATTGTATCAACATCATGGTATGAGCGTAAAAATTGAATATTAATAGATATAAATAAATGTCTTATAAATTTTCCTATTATGTCACGAGTATTGCTTTCATCATTGATAAAGATTGACGTTCAAATTCGGTGATTATGTCACGAGTATTGTTTTCATCATTGATAAATATTGACGTTCAAATTCGGTGATAAGGCTAGAAGCTTACTGGCTAATCTGCTTAGTTTATCTTATGCCTTATTTACAAACGTGTGGAAGACACAGGTGTAATTTCTTTGTCATGATCAACTTCACCATTGGATGCACCGTAGGGTTTAACCAATACCAACCATTGATCGATTTCCATCACCATTGGATGCACCGTAGGATTTAACCAATACCAACCATTGATCGATTTCAAATTCTTCATTAGATCATTTCAAACCACAAGGTGTGTATTAATGGGCTCGAAATTGAACGTGGGTCATTTGTTGTCTGGAGATTTAGGGAAGGTGTTAGATTCCTTTTTAATTGTAACTTGAATTTTTTTTTATTTGTGTGGTTTCTCATAGTTCAATTTTCTGATGATATATAGTGGACAATTCGAGGTTTTCTTCAAATAATTTCAAATTTTTAGTACATAATTGTAATATTATCATAATTATATCATCAAACTATAATGGAAACAAAACATATAGAGAGTTAAAATAGGAGAAAACTTTAAAAGCATCTTTTTTATCTATGTTGGAAGATGCATCATTATCATAATTGTAAGGAAAATAAGTATGGAAAATGTTAAGGATGGAAATTTATTTTAAAGTTTAGAAATCTTGGTAAATCTGACTAGTACATAATATGCAATTTGTAAATTGTTTGCCAATGGTTTTGTAAAAGTATTCAAATTTATAATAATTTTATATAGTCTCTATATAAAATTTTGGCGATTTTTAAGGTAAAACAATTGTATACTATAAAATTTGGACTAACAATTTTTAGAAAAAATAGGAATTAACAATTTATTTTTTTTGGAAAAAACATGGAAATTATCCCACTTGTGAATATTAGCCCCTAAAAGTTTCCCTGAAAATGAAAATAAGACACACAAACCCTTCATTTTTTATCTAGGAGGAGAAAAAGAAGCTTTGAATCTAGAAAACATGTAAAGCATAACCTTTCCTAAAGTGAGATTCCTTGCATCTTAAAGTTTAAATTGACCAATAACAATAATGAAACCAAGGTAATCACATGAAATACTAGAATATGGGTTAATGATCTCAATTGTTATTCGTATACAATTCATTTATTTATATTTTGTAGAGTAGCAGGGTAATTATGATAATGATTTAGGGCACATTGATCATACATTATAATATGTCTCATTCTTCATAAGATCATTTTAAATCCAAACATAAATTATGCATGTTTACAATTAATGATTAGGAAATTGCATAAGTCATAGTACTAATTAAGATTAAGATTGACAAGAATGACTTTCATTTCAAAATAAGGTTTATGAAAATGGCACGAGAAGAATGTTAGTTCTCAGATTGTCCTAGTAACTAAGAAAAGAATGAGAAGAAAATCCACTATGTTAGTTCTCAGATTGTCCTAGTAACTAAGAAAAGAATGAGAAGAAATTCACGAAGGGTTTGAAACCCTCTCATTTTAGGTGAATAGGGTTGGCATACCTTTCCCCACATGGGGCATTCATTGGTAATAAAATGAAATAGAGCTTAATATTTGGGAAGAAATTATTATAATTAAAAGATCATAATTACAATTAAAAAAATTAAGTAATAAATGAGAAAATAAAATAATGAAATAGTATAATATCATGTATTATTACATTCCATTCTCTCTCAAAAAGACATGGATTAGGAACATGTTAATTTACTGATAATATGAATATATGAAAACAAGAAAATCCTTTAATTAATGTGACAAATAATTCACAGATGTTTTTCTATTAATTAAACAATACAACATACACATTTCTCAATCCTGATGCATATGATAATATTAAAATATAAGAGGATATTGAATTAAGTAAGTTAATGCAGATATAAAAAGATAATATGAATATATGAAAACAAGAAAATCCTTTAATTAATGTGACAAATAATTCACAGATGTTTTTCTATTAATTAAACAATACAACATACACATTTCTCAATCCTGATGCATATGATAATATTAAAATATAAGAGGATATTGAATTAAGTAAGTTAATGTGGTATAAACAAGAAATCAGTTCTATTATATAAACGATAAATTACATCAGTGTATAAACACAAAACAGAACGAGGAAGGAAAAGAAAATTTGAGGAAAAATTGTTTTCAAATTACATAACCAAATATTATAAAAGTGTTAATGATCAACCTGTACAGGAAATGTAGTCATATTGTCAAAAATTATAAATTTGTTCTAGCCTCCCAAACCATCCCCTTCTGGAATAAGAAATAAAAATTTTATATTGAAAATATTGTTAACTCTCTTGCATAACGATTTGTTTAATATCATAATGCAGAGCGACAAATGAATAATTTATAATCTCCCACCCTCCCCTACATGATCTTAAAAAAATGTCTAATTTATTGTTTTGCCTTTTCTCTAGTGCTAATTCATTGTAACCTAATTCCTTCCTGAAACAAATTAGAGTTGGTGCTTTCGATAACTCTTAACAACTCTTAAAATTAATAGTAAATGTTTTTTCTTTACTTAGTCAACATTTTCTGTAACATAATGTACCTTTATTCCTAAAATGACTTTCCAAAACACTATAAGGAGAATAAATGGGTAAACCACATACGTTGTGCTCTTCTTTAAATAAAATATTTCTTGTTCTAACTCTTGCGGTAAATCTGGGTAAACCCTTTATAATCAAACTCTCAAATTTGTTTTATGTAAATATATTTGATGGATCTCACAGTAAACTACCATAAATCCTCCTCATCATGTAATAAAATCCCTAGCTTCTAAAATATGTTTTGTATATATGAATTGACTAAGGTGAACATGACTTGAAATAAACCCTCATCCAGAACATAACGAAGCTGAGATAAATATTGTCACAAACATGAATTTATAGTAAAGAAAACCCTAAAATCCCCAGCCAAGGTGCGGCCTTAATAAAACCTAGGGATTATAGCAACTTTAAATCAATGGTTCTCCTTTTACATTGGGTGAGGAATATGGGGTGGTTTAACGATTGTTTACTCACCCGATGCAATCCCATCGGTCGATATCGTTTTTTATGAAGGGTTGTTGATTCATATTGGGTGGGAAGATAATGGTGGATTAGCCTCCTTCCTTTGGCCCGATGACATTCGCACGTGTGGTGTCGTATCATGCGCCTCATGAATAAAATTAATATGGAGCTTAGATATAATGTTTTGAAGGCTTCATTTATTTTAATAAATATTTTATATTAAAGCCTCCACTTAATTCAATACACATTTTAAATGTCATAAACTTTTTAATACATCATTGTACATTCTTCATACTAGTTCAAGAGTGTCATAAAATACTCATGTAAATGTTTATAGGTTTTTTCTTGATAAAATATGTTTTGTTGCTTAATATAAAGCCTTTACATGAATATTTAAAGGTTTTAGTAATTAAATTTGCATTACCTTCATGTAAGAAAATATTTTGTTTGACTTGTGCTTTAGTCAAATCGAGAAATTAAAGTTTCCACATCAATAATATGACTCAAGTTGTAGTTAGGGGGAGTGACATGGCCAAGTCACTTAGTTAAGTCATTCAATTAAAGTTTGCGGGAAATAAGTAGGGTTGTGCATGGGTTGATTGCTGAGATCTAAAAATCTAGTGGAGTTATAGTTAGTGAAACTCAATTATCTAAGCTATAGTCATGAATATAGTTAGTATTATTTTAGATGAGTAGTAGTAATTGTTGTTATCTCACTGATCTCTTTGTTAACTAGTCAATTTACTAAAAATATCTCTAGTCATGCACACAATTCAAATTGCCTAGTTGAGGTGGAGGAGAAGGCACATTGTAATCATCAATTGTATACTATTGATTGTACAAGTTTTGCATTAGATCAGGTGACCAATTTCTCTTAGATTTGCGCAAGGAAATAAGAGATTCCCCTAGGTTTTAGGGGCTAATTTCCTCTGGAATTGTGCAAGGAAATAGGAGGAAGGGTGAGGTCTATTTTTTCTAAGTGTTGGTTAGAGAAGGCAAAGCAAGAGGAGATTAGTATTGCAGTGCATGTTCAGCTTCAAGGATTGAAGTTGTCATTTTAATAGATCCATATTGTCATATGATTTAATACAAAACAGAGGAGGGGATTTTCCTAGCTGGCTTCCTGAGGAAAAATACTTTGTTCATTGTGATTGAATGATTGTATGCGTTTATATTGTATGTCTTCCTTTATGCATGATTGCATGTGTTTCTATTTTATGTTTTCAGTCTAAATTCATTAACAAATGCAAGTCAAGCTATTCCTACACCACCTACACAGTAAACTGATAAATTCTTGAAATTCTAAATAACATCACAAGTTCAGAAATACATCTATGTAGGTAAATTCAAATTTTTATTGAAATTTTGAATATCATTTAATAAAATTGTTGTGAATCTAAGTAAATTTTTAAAAATTTTTAATAATAACCTTTTGAAATTTCAAGAATGTTTTGCTGAACATATGAGTTTCAAATTTATTTTGACTAATGATTTTATAGTACATTTGAATAGTAGGAAAAGTGAAATACTTTATTTCGTTAATTTTTATTTACAAAAAATATTTGAAATTCAATTTTCCATTTATCCAGTGAGTCCTCAAAACTTTAAAAAATATTTGATAAGTTCCTTACGCAGTGATTTTACCAAATTGTGAAGTATATGATTTCAATACAAGTTGGGAAATCCTTTAAATATTTAAATGGAATTTTAAATATTTACTTCCATGTTTTACGTCATAATTTACGAGTGGTAACATTTCTAAGAATATGTTTTATAATATGTATTACAAATAAAAATTCATATATATTTACTAGTTATGGTAATAATATCTTAATTGTGCTTATTTATATGTGTTATTTAGGGATGAAAATACTATATTTAGTTATGTACATTAGTTAATGTTGTTAACCTTTAGTTGTTGTGTTTTGATTTATATGTGATTAATAAAATTAAAATCATAATAAAATAATACATATGCATATCTATGGATTGTGACATTCCTTAATTTATGTCACTTGTATCATTAACCTCATTCATCATTCTTTAAATTTTATTTTAGTACTTTTTCTTGATTCTCTGTTTTTCATGTGACTAGAAATAAGTGATAACAAGCCTATGAAGTTAAATAAGGATGGAAGAAAATAGGAAAAGTCTAGTGATAGAGAGAAAAACATAGTTTTTTTAGGAGCGTCGGATTTGGGAGCAACATTAGCCATGGAAAAAGGAAGAAACTCGAACAAGGACCCACTCACCCACACAATAGCCCAAATATACTTTTCAGTGAGTAGAATCTCAAGCCAAACACTAGAATATAGCCACAACCACAAAGAAAATGGCAGGTTTTTATGACACATTTCACTGGCTAATACCCAAAGTCCCACATTGTTGAAACCAAAACATGGGGTTCTCACAACCAATGCTCACAAAGAGTCTTGATATACCCCCTTCTAGGATGAGAAAGTAAAAATTTCCTAGCAGAAATCGACATGCTTCTTACTTATAGAGAACACAATAGGATAATTGGCCACAAAATGAGAAAATAATGAGCAGAGGACAACCAAACCTCCAAAAACCAAGAAAAACCTTAGGATGGGGCCACAACTGAAGCTTAAGGAGCATACCACTGTGAATCAATACAAAAACCCAAAGTCGTAAAAAAACTCTAAATTGACCTTGCTAATGAAAAAAAGATCACTCGATCAGGCTTGTCCGACTAGTAATTCTCTCACAAGAACTAGATCAACCACAATTGCTAGAGATAGGGAAAAAAAACTCTAACAAAATGAAGTCAATACAATCAAACTCTATGAGAAAGAAACATGGTTCCTTCAAAAAATACCTAGACTGCCACGATACCATATAACGCACCACGAAATACCAAAATTACATGAGTTCCTAAAATTGACAAGGAGAAACCACGAATATTATCTAAATCACCCAGAGCAGAAAGTCATTGTAGTTTTTTTTTTAGTAGCACCTTGGACTCATTGACGGCACAAAAATTCCCTTCTCGCAAGATTACCCCACCCCCTAGACATTATATGCTCCTATGATATTTTATATTTCTCAACCCTACATACAAAAAGTTTGTGTACAATTTAATGACATCCAGAACTTCTTGGGGGCCTTCAATAAAGCAAGAAATCCATCCACTATTTTAGCCATGAATAAAGCTAATTTCATCCTAGAATCACCTTTTTCTTAGCTACATTTCCTAATTTACCAAGCTAGTGGAGGAGAGGGTTAATCCCAACTGCATCAGAGCTAAAAAATCTCAGAACCTTAAATAGAAATTCCCCCCCCACTGGAGATGTGAGGAGAAGAAAGTTAATGCACCAACTAGTGAGCATTTGAGGTATATTTTTATGCATATTATCATCTTGTAGGGGGAATGCAACACCACACCATCCATTAATATCCTCGAGAGACGACAAGATGGTGGACGCCTCTCCTAATATCCAAATTTTCCAAGTTGATCACTCCAATACAGGCGTGTTTTCTGCCTCCACATTAGAGTGTAAATAAGCATATGAATCAAATCTCTCAACTTTAGGGTAGGTAAAATTATAATAAAAGTTGGTATTTTGGTATGTAATATTAGTAAGGAGATTTGTTGCCTTATTTCCAGAACACCGAAAATTAGAGGTGAAAATATAATGGATCAATCTGAGTACTGATTGAAAATGGGAAATAATAAATTCCATCCTCAAAATTTTACATATCTTCCCAACCAAGGTTCCATTTATCATTTTCTTGACAGAGTAAATCACTAGCTGGGAATCCCTATATACCAACAATTTTGAAATACCCATCTCAATATCTACCATTAGGCCCCTTTCTAACATGAGGAATTTCACCATATGGTTACTAGTACAAGCTAAATGGATGAGGAGCCAAATCCTCCACCTTCTTCATTCACACCATAAAGTGGAGTGTTGGTTTTGTTTCCATAAGCTTGTTAGCTTCACAAATTGTTGTTCCTTGCTATATATTTCTAAGTCTATGAGGTCCTCATGGTAACCTTGACATCTTCTACCAAGTATCCCGCCAAAATATATTATTTTTTCCATCTTTTATTTCCTAGAAGGCATGTCACTAAATTAAATTATGATTGTTTCGGGAAAGATTCCAGATTGAAGAGCACAGGAGAAGGTCATTTTGGTGCAGTTTATTGACTTGTAATGAATAATTTATGTAGTTTTGGTTGCATATATGTTTTCATAGCTCTTATCCCCTCTTCAACAGTCTCTATCACAACTTAGCTCCCATCACATTATTGAAAATATTTGGGTCCCTTGGGCCTAGACCGCCTACACGTTTTGGAAGGCATATCTTGTCCCATGCCACCAATGACCACTTATTTTTCTTCCTCACCCCCCTCTAAAGGAAATATCTAAAAATGGAAGTCATGGTTTTTAGAATCATTTTTTGGGCCACCATCACTAACAATTGATAAACTGGAAGAGCGATTAACAATTATTTGAGAAATACAACATGACCTACCCAATTCAGAACTCAAAATTCTTTATTGTCTAATTTAGAAGCCAACCTTTGAAGAATATTCTACCAGCAAACCGACTGGAGAGAATTGGCCACCGATGGAGCACCCAAATATATTGAGGGTGATGAACCTATCATAAATTATGAAATTTTAGCCTCATGACATTGTATTTCCCCACTCATATTGAAGAATAATATATTTTATTTGTCCCCATTAATCAATGTACCTAATGATTCCATGAAAAAAATCAATATTTAAGACCCAAAGCTTCCTTTACCATGGATAAGGAAAATACTAAGATATCATCCACAAATTGTTGGTGTATAAGTGGAAGGTCATCTCCATTCAACCTTAAGCCCTGAATATTTGATTAGTGGCCTTCCTTTTTAAGATACCTTTTGAGGCCTTTCGCTACTAGAATGACCAAAAATGGGGAAATTGGATCTCCCTAAGAGAGGCCCCTAGAGGGGAAATGAGGAGAGACATTAAACAAAATGGATTAAAATGGGGTGGATATCAAGGAAAAATCCAAGCTACCTAATACGAAGAGAAGCTAAAGGTGTTAAGAGTAGACACAAGGTATCTTCAGTTAATTGGACCATATGAACTAGAGAGATCAAGCTTAATCAACATTCTAGATTTTTTTATTTTTTATTTTGTCAAAGAATGGATTACCTCATGGGCCATAATTATACCATCCAATATTTTCCTACCCTACACAAATCTATTTTGTTCGAGAGAAATCATGTCCTTAAGGAGTGGCTTGAGGAAGTTAGCAATCACAGAGGCGATGATCTTATAATACACATTACAAAGATCTATGGAGAAAAATTCACTCGAATCATGTGATTTACCAACTTTAGGAATTAAATTAATAAAGGTAGCATTTATACTTTACCATACCTACTTGGTTCGTTGACACTCCTCCACCAAATCATGAAATTCTTGATCAAGAAATGAACATCAAGCTTGGAAGAAGCCTATGGTGAAACCATAAGGACTAAGAAACTCATTACTAGGCATCACCATCATCACCTTTTCTACTTCCTAAAAAGTGACCTCTCGCATAGAGGCTTCCTTCTATTATGGGAGAACCAAACTAGGGATATGTGTCGTGATGTTCCTAATCACAACTTCCTTATTAGGTTAAGGATTAATAGAGAGGGATCGGTAATAATAGACCAGTTCCCACTCTATGTCTTTTTGATGAACCAAACATTTCCCATCACTTGAAGAGAGTGAGAAAATCTTATTATTCTATGGGTGTTTTATCATGGCCTTATCGAAGAATTTTTATTTTTCTCTCTCTCTCTAAGCCACTAGATTCGTGACTTCTACTTCCATAGAATATACTCCAATTTTTTATGTTTTTCTAGTTTATTAAGAATAATACCTTCATATCTAAGCAAATCTTTGGATCCCCCATTAATAAATTTCTTTTTTATTTGTTGCATCCTATTATCCATAACTTGCTTCTCTACAAATATGTTTCCAAATTTCTTTCTATTCTAATACTTGACCTTCAATTTAGATTCCTTTAGTTTTAACTAAAAATTGTCCATCCTCTTTACCCCCCTAAATTCGAATCTCTTCCCATCATCCTTGGGCTCTCTCCTTGAACCCCATGTCTTGTAACCAGAAAATCTCCAACTTGAAGAGATGATTGCAGGGACCCTCTTTCAAGTCTAACTCCAAATGGATTGGCCAATGATCTGACCCAAGTGTGGGTAAAATAGATACCTCCATAAAAAAAAAAATCCTTACTCATTAATGTTTCTGACATCATCAATAAATTTATCCTACTAGCCACTTGGTTTCTTCCTCCCTGCCAATTATTCCAAGTGAAAATCCCATTATTTTTTTTTACATCTACCATTAGAAGATCGTACATCAGGTCCTAAAAATGTTGAGAATATATGTCAACTCAAATTACCCATCATTTATTTTCTTATAAAGAGTTAATTAGGTTTAAATATCCACCCACTATCTAGATCTCATCCAAATAAATGGATCAAATGGTCCTAATACTTCCCAAAATATTTCCTTCACTATCACAATATGAGGCTTGTAGACCATCAAAAGACACCCTTGTTCCCTTGAGACAATAAACTGGAAACACATAAAGATGATATGGGGGAAGGCTATACAATCTAAAAAAAATACTTCTAAATGGTTCCATAAAATAGCTAATCCTCAAACACTACCTTTACCATCCACCAACATTACCTTACACCCCTTCCAACAATGTCCTGCAATAGTTTGAATTTTATCACAGGAAACTTTATTTTCCTGAATCAAGACCATTGAGGCTTTATCCTTAGATACTATATCCCTAAAATATCATTCCTTCCCCTAGATATTAGGCCAAAAATATTCCAAGATAATATTCTCATTGAAGAAGTTATTTAATGGAGGAAAAAGACTCTTTAAGGGTTAAAACTTGCCTAGAATCAAAGTCTCCTCCCCTACCTCTGAAATCATTGCTTGGGTGTATTTACTCCCATTTTTCTTCCTCACTTCTAGATTCATCCCCTTTTTTTGACTATCGCATGTGTAAACTCATAGATCCCATGATGAAGAAGTTTCTTTGCCAACTTCATTCACTCTATTTTCCTTCAATCTTCGATAGATATGTTGGAATTGATGCAATTGGATTTCAAAAGCCTATGAGGGGTGATTATTTCGTGAATCATTTAGAAGGTTTGGTAGAACATGTTCATCATGGATGATATATATGACATATTCCTCAGCTTTCGCTTCCTTTGGTTCCCATGCAGGTACCTCCTGTAGCTTTGTTTAGTTGACAACAACGTTATGGATTTTAACTTAGCTTGATTTTTTTGTTAATTATCATTCTCCGTTGAATCCAAATTAACAATATCTTGGGGTATTCTCATGTATCTCAAGGAGTCTTATAGCACTACATATCTATTCCCTCCTAGAGGAGGGTTTACTTATGGATTCGTTTGGATATTCCTAGGTTTTCACTGGTTTTCAAAAACGAGTTGGAATCCATTAGGGTTATCCTGATGATTTATTCATTGTTTATCTCCTTTAGTGAGTTGGAAATACCTAAAGATATGTTCATAATTGTGGCGTCACCGAAAATGGAACAACATGTGTTCATAGTCTAGATATTGATGTCAAACCTTGACATGGTAATTGAGTTCAATCAATGCTAGCAAAGGCTCAAGTATGTCCATATATATATACAGATCCATGCATATGAAACATATTGAACCCACTTGGTACCCTCAAAAATATCAATGAATGATACAATGGCATTAAAAATTCTTTCAAGTATTGCAATCTCCCAAAATTATTTTTGGTGATGAGAACAATTGGATTCAATTTAGCATATCTAGAAACTACTCCATTTTGTATAAATCCTCCAAATAATGAATGTATAAACCTGTAGTACAAAAAAATAGGGTCCAAATTTGAACAACCTATTGAAATTCTCCAAGCTATGAAAAATCACTATGAAGAAGCCCTTGGCTCCCAATTTTAGATTGATTTTCGCTTATGGTTTCCATTGAGATTGAATCCATTTTACTAGGTCATTTTCTTCCAGCCAAAACCCCACAAATTTATATATCAGGGCATGGTATTTCATAAATTGAATGCATTCTTTGATTGTATCAGACTGATTATCTAATCTAAGGTTAGAGATTAGATTACATCATCAGATAATATGTAATTTGATGATTAGATGATGTTGTAAATTAATCTTATTTTATTATTGTTTCCAACATCCTGGCCCCAGTCACACCAAAGATCCGTGTCTACCTGCACCAAGTCCTAAATTTCCAATTTTCCTTTGGTGTAACATACGCAACGCCTTAAGTCGTGTTATAGGAATGGGGTAAACACATTTTATTTTTCTTTCCTTTTTAATATCTTCCTAATAAATTATTGCTTAACTGCATGTTATCCCTCACCAACCTTCTTACTTCACCATGGAGCCCCCTCTATTTCACCTCTTTATTTCTCTAAGGTCATAATTTCGAGTTGACCTACTGGTGTGATCCCTTTTACACCAATTAGATTCATGCACCACAAGCATGCTATGAATTACATCATCACCCTAGTCTCTTCCCAGTTTTTATAACTAACTCCTTACCTTAATGTTCTAGGTGAACTCGTCAGGCTGACTCAACAGGTGGGCCAATTCCCAAAAAATATCACAATGGCAATAGCATGGGCCCTTCCACACACTTTCCTTGTGTCATCCCACAAAGCCTTACCCAACGCATTTCATTATTCCACTCTTTCCTTTCTCTAGGGTGACATCAGATGATGTTATCCCACCTTTAATTTTCCAATACTTCCTTGTGTGCCTCCCTTTCATTCTTCTGAGCTATAATTCTAGGTCACCTGGTTAGTGGGCCACCCTTCGATCCAACGACATGAATTTCAAGTACACGCCATCTTTTCCACGTCATCTTGACACTTTATGTTGGAGCCTCTGCTTACTTCTCCTTTCAAATGATCCAGGTGGAGTCACTCCCTCACATGCTCCTCGTACCAATTGGTGCACGTGGTAGCTCTGACATGTCATCTTGCTCATCCTTTCCCAACAATTTCTCTTTGAATCCACCCACAACCTTCGGGTTCAATTTTTCGAGCTGACGCGACAAGGAGGTCAACATTTGACCAATAGTAGGACCTTTAGGCTGGTGTTTCAACCAACTCATCTTGGTTGGCATCATCCCAATTTATCTCGTCGTTAAGAAACACAATCCTCCAGGGTAAACCGTCTTAGTTTCTACCTCTGTCCCACATTGTCACTACTTTTTCCAATTGCATTGAAGGGAAATCAGATCATGCCATTGTGAAGCCTCCACAACTAGGGTTCTACCTAGTCAAGGATAAGGTCTCACAGTTCTATTTTATAAGTTCATGGCTCAATCCATCCTATGGCACAATAGACCTTGTTGTAACAACCATGGTGAAAATTCCAAGTAAATAGAAGTTTGTAAAGGAAAAATAATAACCACAGTTATGGGGCACTTATTCCAAGCTGAATGTTGGGAAAAATATCTTAGTGTGGGTATTCATTTGGTTTATTATGCCTAAGTAAATTGGAAAAGGCAATGGCAAAGGCTTTGGAAAGGAAAAGTGGAATTAATTGACATTTTATTCATGAAAATAATGGAAAATAGGCAAAAAGGAAGGTGAAAGGTCAGAGATTGCATGTGAGGAGGAAAGTGAAGGGAAATAATGGAAAATAGAAGAAAATAGAGGCCTGATTAATAAAAAGACTTCTAATGATCAGTTGGTACCTTTTTCCAGTTTAGTTTTGGAGCTCCCTCTCTATTCTCTCCCTCTCTCTCTCTTCGAAAATTAGATTTTTCTTGGAGCACTTCAGAATTGGACCAATGAAAGCAAAGAAGGAAAAATGAAAACAAGGATCGAGCAAGGAAAATCAGGATCAAGCAGCTACAACGAGATTATTTGAAAGTATTAATTTTCATATGTGATTTCCTTGCTATATTTGGCATGCATGGTTTTTCATGTGTGTTCTTGGTTCTCTTGTTGTCATTGGCATGGGTTTTTTCAGGTGAGACAATGTTCTTCAACCTTGCCTTGTTATTTTTGGATAGCCATGGTGTGACTAGTTCTCATGATTTTGGTTGAGATGGATTTTTGGATGGATTCAAAACTGAGTGAGGTGATCTCTGAGAGAAGGAACACATGGCCTAGTAACCCCTAAACTGGACAGTGGATTACGGTAAATCCAGATTTTTTGTTGCCTCGGTGGGCCTAGGAATCCTTGATCAGTGAATGGTGGGATATAGGGTAAAGCCTAGAGGTGGGTGCTCTTCATTAGGCCTAAGAATCCCAAGATAGGGTATATGATAAAGCCTAGAGGGTGGCATATCGGTTAGGGCCTAGTGATCTGGTGTGGATTTTGGTAAATCCCAGAGAGTGGAGTCTAAGTTAGGGACTAGTGATCTGGTGTGGATTTTGGTAAATCCCAGAGAGTGGAGTCTAAGTTAGGGACTAGTGATCTAGTGTGGATTACAGTAAATCCTAGAAACTAGGAGACATGCAAACTCCTCACAATTTAGGTGGAGAAATTCAGTGGCATCCATGCTTGTTTATGGTCTATTGATCCAGTGATGATTACGGTAAAGCCTAGTTTTATTGATGGGGATGAGGTGGTTTAGCCTCGGGAAGCCTTGGTTGATTTTTGGTTTTGATTCCCACATTCATGCTTGGAATATGGCACGGGGGTGATTGACTAAATTATAGATTTGGTTCATCCAATCTATGATCGAGTGGTTCATGGAAGCCCCAAAACTGGTTTGATTTTGGATCCATTAATAAGAGTTTCTTCTCCTTCGTATTTTATGTGAAAATGTATTAGTTCATATGTGTTATTTATGGCTATAATATCCATGTTATTTTTGTTTCTTATATGTTTGTTAAGAGTATTTTTTATGAGAGTGATGATGCATGGCTCTTATCATGTTTTGATTCGTAAATGAATGAAAAATTAATATATGACATAATATATCATAATGCAACAATGTGATAAGGTATCAATACTTCTTAGATATTTTCAGATATGTATGAGACCCATATGCTCAGATATGTTATTATGACCTGCAGAATGAATAATTGTGACATGTTTGATGAAATTCCAATCAAGGTTAGTAGGGGTCCATTTAAGTCTTTATTCAAGTATTTTCATTTGTATAATTGTTTCTAAGTTAATTTTCATTCCTGAAGGTTTCATGGAGTTCTAGGAAGTGTCTTGATTCATGGCCCAGAAAGGTTCACATAATCTGGGGTCGTAGGCTTAGATATAGCTGGAAAAGTCCCCAGTCACATGGTTTCCTTGTTGCGGGAGTGACTCGACGATCCTAGTCGCATGCATGCTTTGTCATGGGAGCGAATTAGGCTCTAAGTTTTCAAAATGTTGATTTTCCTCAAGGGTTGGTTACCTAGAAGGGAGGGTTGCCTCCTGAAGGTTCTCTAGCATGTGTAGAAGGTCAGTTTCATTGGGTTGTGTCGATTCCACTTCTTTAACTATACTCGAGGATTTGAATCAGATCATAGTATCCTCTCATCACATGTTTACCCTAGTTGACCAGCTTGGGTAAATGTGGGAGGAGGGTGTTACACTTGCACTCTATCTTCACCATGGCTTGAGTAATGGATATTGACCCTTCCTTATGCAATGTATTAAATGGGGATCCTAGTGACCATCGTAAGATAAATTCTTGACACTTCCATCATTTCATTGAGCTAGTTATCTCGACCATGGCTCAGTCTCAGAGGTCTTTCAAACCTCCAAATAAATTCTAGTACTCGGTGCCGACGTCAATTTTTTATTAAGGTGGCTTATGGTGCTGCCTCTCCTTATCTTGATCCAATCAAACTCCAAGGATTTCTTGGCCCATCTGCATTCCATGATCTCAGACACAGAATTATAGGCTTCTTGGTGTAGGTGCTCTTTCTCCCTCACCTACCACAGGCTTAGTGTGAACTCCTGAAAGGTCTCCACCCTGCCTACTACACGTCGATAGTTTTAGGATTGAAAGTATGCTTGTAAGCATCCCCATGGAAGTATGCATAAGCTTCCAGGGTCGACCTAGCTATGCCCATATTTTAGTGAAAGATATCTAGGCTACTGATTATGCATGGCTAGCTAAGCCTGCTTGCATGGGTTTCGAATATTCTTCTACTAAAAGGAAAAATACCCTTTAGAGTTAGCATGATGCATTTTTCATAGGTTCAAGGGCCCATAAGCCAATGAAGCAATATCCATGTACATGTACAAACCCGACTAAGTGAGTGATATCTTATGTAATTATTTCATGTTAAAAAGAAGGGTACTTGTTCCCAATTTTCCAAGTTTCGTTCCAAGTGCTATAGCTCTTGATACGACTTGTAGCAAGGCGTGATGTCTTTATGTTATTTATTTAAGTGCTATTATCAATCCAAGTTAAACATGGTGCATAGATCAAGGGTTCAGCACAGGGATGCAACCAAAACTAACCAATGTATATAGAAATTTACTTTTTGTTGCATGTTAGTTGTCATGAACCACAATAACGAATAGTTTAACACAACATCTCATTCTAATGTAAGTATATACATTAGCTCGGTTTTATTATCAAAATTTTTCATTTCAAAGATTCCATATGCACACATGTCTATATGTAATTTCATAACTATAAGTTCCATATTGGCATATAGGTGCATCCATATGTTCATCATATTAATAGCACAAATACAATCCCAAGTTCAGAACTATTGAAACCAAAAATGAATCATGATTCACCATCAAGAAAAAATACATAAATGAATACTTATATTAAAATTTGTAGGGAAACTAAGTCTAGGAAAAATACTCTACACCCAAAAATAGACAGTTGCAACCACTCTTGTAGTTTTCACCTCTAAGCCAGATTCCAAATTCTGAAGGGGTGTTTTCTTAAGGGAACCAATCACGAGCTGCCAATTGAAGACATGGAATCCGAAAGGACCTCTTCCTCAATCCAACCAGTTGATTGCTACCATATTATTTAGCACAATAAATCCATAGGTTCTCTACCTCACCCCAAGTGAGCACGCAATGAATCACTCCCTTCTAGGATGTCCACAATCCACTAATAACCATATGTCTTCAATCAAAACTTTCTTTGATTCTAATTTTTAATTAGGCTCTTCCCAATAATTCCAAGGCTCAAGATCCTGCTATCTCAATCCATAACCTCCATTGGACCCAAGATATTATAGGGCTCCAAATATTACATCCCAACCCACATCCTTTAGGGACATTAGTGTTCACCTACTCATTTGCAACGCCATAGATAAAACAAAATTACAGGATTTTTTTTGGAGATTTATATACACATCTATATACAGTATTTACAATCATATACACACTTTCTTTAACCAAAAAACAAAAATGGATAATTAGCTCTCAAGGCATCGACCATTTCCAGGGAAACTTTTAGGGGCTAATATTCGCAGGTGGGCTAATTTTCATGCTTTAAAAAAAAATTCGCCAATTTCCATTTTTTTCTAAAATTATTTGCCCAAATTTTATAGTACACCACTATTTTACCTTAAAAATCGCCAAAATATTATATTGGCTAACATAAAATAATTGGAAATATAAATATTTCTACAAAAATATCACCAAAAAATTTACAATTTTCATATTAGGGACTAGTAAGATTCGCCAAGGTTTCTAAACTTTAAGATAAACTTACATCCTTAAAATTTTCCCTGGCCATTTCCCACGTGGCCTCCTTTGGCCCAAAGTGCTTCACTGCACCTTGAATTTCTCTATGGATCGATTCTAGAGCATAAGACTCTTTCGGTATAGAATGCATATTGGATCTAGATGGAACTCTCCATTTTGTCCCACCTATAACATAGACCAATCAATCACATAATTAGAATCATGTATATATCTCTTAAGAAAAGAGACATAGAAAATATCGTGAATTGTAATTGATGGAGGTAAGGTCAACCTATATGCCATTGGTCCAATCCTCTCAAGGATTTCAAAAGTCCCACAATATTGTGGTGCCAACTTGGCACATGTCCCAATCCCTAGGGAACACTTGTTGGGTTTAATACTCATATATACATGCTCCACAACATAGAAAAATTTGTGTACCCTATGTTGATTTTCATATATTTTCTTCATATCTTGTGCTACTTTAAATTTTTGTTTTACGATCTCAACTTGCTACTCCATATCCTTGAGCATATCAATTCCCACATGGACCCTCTTCAATGGATCGCTCCAACTAATAGGTGTGTTGCAAATCCTTCCATACAATGCCTCAAATGGGTTCATATTATGGATTCTTAGTGTCGATTGTTGTATGAAAATTCCAAAAGTAGAATATATTGTGTGACTTTCGGTTTGTCTACAACTTTCTTAGAACGTGCTGAGGTGATTTGTTCAAGAAATCTTGCACTGAAGAACTTGATGGGATTTGAATAGTCTAGGATATGTAAGTTGGCGTCATATTTGACATATCCTAAGCCTCGTCGATTCTTGTTACTTTGAATTTCTTCCCATGGCTTGATGATTGGCTTGGAAGAAATTTGAACTTGAACAACTTTGACACTTGAAGTTGTTTGGATGAATGACTTAGAATCATATTTAGTTATATGGTTCAAATATTTGGAAGCATCACTCTTCTCTTGCAACTCATTTCTTTGTAGTTGCAACTACAGTTGAAGGAACTGAATCGTTTCATTTGTCTATTGTAGATGCCATGAAATATCGGCAAGAGGTTCTTTGCTGATTTGCACCATGTCTTCAACACTTGAGAGGATCAAATTGTGAATAATTTCTAACAACTGGATATGTTGCACCATGTGAACTCGCTCGCTTGAATTCAGGTTCGCTTATCTGGAACTTGATTTGAAATTTGGTGAATGGAATGCGCTCACTTGATGTTAATGACACACTCGCTTGCTTGTTGCTTGAATAACACAGTTGCTTATACTGGCTCACTTGATTGAGTTTAGCACGCTCACTTGCTTCATAATTTTCTTGATCTCTTGCTTGGTGAAACTTGTTGCTCTTGTTTCAAGTTCACTAGAACTCATGCTCGCTTGATGTAGATTTCAACTTGTTTGTTTGAATAGTACATTTACTTGTGTTGGAGTTGAACTTGCTCGCTTTCTTTGATGGTTGTTGCAATGAACTTCACGCTAGCTCGCTTGATGTTTTGAGCTTTGTACTGACCTGATGGAACTTGCTTGAATGAATACTCACGCTCGCTTGTAGGAGAGGTGAACTTGTTTTTTATTTTTTTTTTAGAGTAAAAACTAGTGCACTCACTTAATTCCGCTTAAATAAAGGGTGTCGAAAACTGTCAAAAATGCACCCAAAAATTCTTAATGATTTTAATGACTCACTACAATGAATTCACTTTGACTTAATATGAATCAATTCAAAACTTGGGTGTCGGTTTCAACTGAGAATGCACCCTTACAATTCAATACAATTTGAATTTGATTACAAGTTGTTAATTGTATTGCAATAATGTTGATGTAGAATGTGCTTTGAAATGCATTAACTTGATTGTATTGAGTGAATTTTCTTGTTGAGGTAGAGTGTTGATGTTGACAGTATTTGATTATGTGTTGTAGTGGTGAAAATGCATGTGTTGAGTTTAATTAGCCTTCCTTGCAGCTACTTCGTTACAAGTGTTGTGCTTGCTTGCATTGAACTTTATGTGTGTTAAATGAGATCATTTATGTGTCAAAAATAGACACAAATCATAAGCAACATCATGAAGCCATAAAAAACACGCACCATCACAAACACACACATGGTGTACCTAAGATCCCCTTATTCAGTTTCAGGCAAATCTATGACACAAGTACCAAAAAATGTCTTTATTAATTATTGGAGTATATCATCCTTCAACATTTGAAGCAATGATAATGCCAAGCTCTAGCTTCAAAGCTAACTTAAATATCGGCTTTACTTATCTTTCACCTCAACCTTCACTTTGAACTTGATCACTTCTCATGGTGACTTCTCAATTACAAATTTAATTGTGACTTGACTTTGAAATGTTCTTGATTGACCTTAACTCTTTACAAGAAATTCTTCAAAGGAAAATCTACCCTCTTTGACTTACAAGACTTTTGACTTTGGATGACATCAACTGGAAAAATAAAGAATTTCAAATCCCACACCTTATCACTCCAATCCTTCACAAATATTACAAAAATTTAATGCACCTTATCACTCCAAAATCACTTATCACTCGAAAATTTCTAAAACAATAATTTCACCTTATTCCAAAATTAATTACACTTTTTATCCTTATAACTCCAAAAATATTTTATCCACTCCTCTCTCCTAAATCACTCACATGTCACTTTAAAAATATTTTACAAATTAAAAACCATATCTTATCTCTCCAAATTACATAAAAATTATTCCTCTCTATACATATTAACTAATTTTGTCTCCACTTATTCTCTCTCCAACTTAAATATAATTCTCCACTAACTCTAAATTATTAAAGTTTATGAAAGATGTTCTCACCGACTCCGTGTACATATAATGAAAGGTATATAAAATACTTTCAAATTATTTTAAACTATTTTATTTTAAAGATATATAAAATGCTTTAAAATCATTTAAAGAAGCTACTTCACTTCTTTGTTCACGATTCGCTTCTTTTTTCACAATTGGACTCTCACTTAGAGTATGCTTCATGGTCATATAAAATTTTGGATGATCTTTTGAATCTTTGTTCAAACCTTTGAGAACAGGATACCTCTTGTGTATCAACAAATCTTCCTCTACGTATTTTTTAAATGTCGTTACTTCCTCCACGTAAATATTCCTCCACGTATTTTTTAAATGTCGTTACTTCCTCCACGTTGGTTCATTTACATTGGCCTCTAAACATTTTTGGCTCTTTTTTTAGATTGAATGCTTCACGGTGGTCGCCAAGAAAGAAAGCCTTTTTCAGATATGCCGCTTCAAATATATGTTCCAGATTTATTGCTTCAAAGCATTTTTTACTTCAGATTTAATGCTTTAAAGCCTTCAAATGGCAGAAAGTCGAGCAAGACATCGATCTTGTCTTTATAATCTTGGAATGAAACAAGCTACCACACCACTGTTGGGTTGAAAGTGTTGGAAAAGAGCTTGCGGAGGGAAATTGAGGGAAGCAGAAAACGAGAATGGTCTCAATATTTTGTTTTTTGTTCTGTTAATTTATGGACTCAGACCCCACAGGTTTGGAATTTTGGAACACAAGACCAATCATGGCCAACAGGAAGTAATTTGAATTTCCCCATTTGAAAATTGGTGATTATGTATTCCCACTACTCCTCGTCCATTAATGGTTTTCTAGTCGTTCACCGAGACTGGTCTCCGAATGAACGATTGAGATGGGCCGAATCTCAGGAATTCAGTTCCTACACTGAAAAATGAAGTAGTAATTAGTGGTCAGCAGATGATGAAGCGAGAAGAAAGTGGCAATCCTTTTGCGAGACTCAAAGAGAATTTGGTTGTAACACAGAGCACCAAATATGAAAATTTCCATGCACGACCTTCCCCAATCAGTAGTCTGACCACCAAATCGCAAGGCTCGTCCGGTCACAACATAGATGTAACCATAGCCACTTGGAGTCAGAGTAATAGTAGCACTGAAAGCTCATTTAATTTATATAACGAAATTCAATCCAGTCTCTAGAAGATTGAAGGCCTTCTTTCAAAATCTTAGCAGCCACAGTAGTCTTCAGCGTTAAAATAAAAATTATGGGGAGCACAACCTCACACAGTCTTCTCCATGTGTCTGCTTCATGAGTGTGCACATGTATCACACAACCAAATTTCACCTTATAGCTCTGACAATCAAATGTCCAGTATCTACAATGTTTCAATGACCATTCGATGAAGCATCAGTGTATACCTAGCAGTGGAAAGGGCAAAGAAGAGATGTGGGAATGAACAATTTATGAAATATCTAAATATCCAAAGAGAAATTCACACAGGAAGCGGAAACCTAGTGCAGAGAGAGCCCAAAACTCTTTGACTTACAAGTCTTGAGAAAAATGAAAACTTAATTCAGAAACTAAATTTTCAACACACCTGAAATTGACCTCATTTAGCTATAGCTCTTAAACCATCACAACAAACACATATTTCACAACCAGGGCTCTGATACCACATATTGAAAATCAAATCCACTCATAAAATACATAAAATATACATAACAAACCAGAGAAAAAACATTGGCGGAAAAGGCTTAAGCCTTACGTCTTCCTCACATATTTTCTCCTTATTAAAATAATGTAATATTACAATTAAATAGATGAGGAGACTGTGTCTCAAGATAGTGCGTTCTATCTTGGACACATTGCTTGAGACAATTTCTCAACCATTCACACACCAATTTGGGAGCTACCTAAACTAACTCCTAACTTAGAGGAACAACCCAATTTAGAGAATTAGGCATAAATTCCTAACTTTTAATATTTAATTAATTTATTTTAGATTTATAATTTTTTTATGAGAGAGGCTAATATTCTTCAATTTATGTATCGCATACATCCTGAACATGTCCTCAAGGATTCTATTAATCCTTTTTTTTTCCAATCTGTTTTTGGATGATAGGTTGTACTAATCACTAATTATATTCCCAATCCTTCAAATAGTTCCTTCCAAATCATAGAAGTGAATATAACATCTCTATCTAACACAATCTTCTTGGGGATGCCATGTAATCTCACAATATCCTTTAGGAAGATTTGTGTTATGTCGCTAGCTGAGTTACTGGACTTGAATGCTACAAAATGAGCTACCTTGTTCATCTTATCCACCACCACCATGATTGAATCATGTTGCTTGGTGGTTCTAGGTAAGCCAATAATGAAATACATATAAATTACCTCCCACTTCCATTCTGGAATGGGGATAGGATGAAACAATCTTTCCAGATTCTTTCACTCGACCTTTACCAACTAGTATTCTATGATTTTTACCACAAAATAATCCACTTCCTTCTTTGAATTTAGCTCGTAATAATACCTTTTAATGGATATAAGGGTATTTTGATACCCTCGATGGCCTTAATAAGGTTTTACATGGAACTCTTTCATTAGAAGTCTTTTTACTTCATCACTATTTGGCACATAAATTCTATTTTTAAACCTAATTATTTTATCCTTAGTGAGGTGATATTCTTCATCCTCACCACTTTGCAAAAAAATTTCCTTCACTTGCTGATATTTTTCATCTTGTGTCCCAACACTTTCAACTCTTTCTATTAGGTTTGTTGTATAAGAAGTCACATATACCAAGTGATTTAATTGAATTATTTTTCTCAATGCATCAAAAACCTTGTTTTCTTTACCTTTTATGTGCTTGATTTCAAAGTCAAATTCACTAACCTTGGCCAACCATCTTACTTTCCTAGAATTCAACATGGGTTTCCCAAAGAAATACTTGAGCCCACTATGGTTTTTCAGAAGTATAAATTTCCTTCCAAGGAGGTAATTCCTCCACATTTTTAAGGCATGAATGATGGCAACGAATTCTAAATCATGGGTTACATAATTCAACTCATGCTAATTTAACTTTATAGAATCATATCATACTAATTTCTCTTCCTGCATTAAGACTCCACCAAGTCCCTTTTTGTAGGAATATATACACACTAGGAGATCCTTGTTAGGATCTGCAATTCTTAGCACTCGTGCATTGGTGAGCAACTTCTTTAACAGCTCAAATCTACACATCGTGCAGTCCACTCAAATATTTTTCTTTTTCTCTGCAAGGTTTTTATAGAGTGGCCTATCTTGGATATTTTCCTAAAAAATCTCTTGTAATATGTTTCCAATTCCATGAATGATCTAACCTCATCCACATTATTTGGACTCGACCACTCCATTATGGCTTTAATATTTTCAGGGTCAATTGAGATTCCTTCCTTGGAGATGGTATGCCCTAAGTAATGTATTTTTGATTGGAATAAATAACATTTGCTAAGATTTGCATAGAGCTTGTGCTCCCTAAACAATTGTAACACTGCAACTTGATGATTTTCATCCTCTTATTCTGTCTTTGGATACACCAATATGTCATCAACAAACACAATGATATTTTTTTCCAAATAAGGACATAACACAATATTCATAAGGTACATTAATGTGGCAAGGGAATTGGTAAGCCCAAAAGGTACAGCTACGAACTCATAATTCCCATATCTTATCCTGAATGTAGTTTTATGAATGCCTTCCTCTGTGATTCTTACTTGATGGTATTCTGGCCTCAGGTCAATTTTGGAGAAATTGTTACTCCCCTCAACTAATCAAAGAGATCATCAATCCTTGGTAGGGTACTTATTCTTGATGGCCACCTTATTTAATTGTTTGTAAAATATTCATAATCTAAAGGTTCTGTTGTGAAATCAGCTCCAAAAATAGAAAAAAAGATATATCAACGCCTTAGAAATAAGCCACTTCAAGGGGGCAACCTCCAATACATTACATGAATGAAAAATTCTTGGATGATATAAATGAAAAAACCTCCTTTCTATATATAGGAGTCCATGGGGCCACAATGTAATCCTAGCTGACCTAACAATAACAATGTAAGGGCACAATAATAACAATATTGGGGTTAGAGGGGGCTACAACAATAATAATAAGGGGCCTACACTAATAAAAATAAGGGGATAAACTAGTAATATAGGGACCTAACATGCCCCTCTCCTTCAAAAAAGTTTTGTCCTCAACACTTGAGTAGCTTTGGGTGCTTCTGTATAAAATTCTTATCCTCCCATGTAGAATCTTCAGTGGGTAAGTTCTTCCACTTGATGAGATACTCTGAAATTGATCGATTTCATAGCTATTGAGTTCTTGTTTCAAGTTCCAATATGATTTTCCATTCCTCATAAAGTTCTGGAAATATTGTTTGAACTGGAATATTTTTACCTATAACCTTCTTTAAGCATGAAACTTGGAAAATTAGATGCACTCGCGAAGAAGCAGGAAGCTCTAATTTGTATGCCATAGTACCGATCTTTTGCAACACCTTGTAAGGACCATATTACTTTGGTGATAATTTATTATCCTTCTTATCTTGCTTAAGGGACATTTGTTTGTATGGTTGTAGCCACAAAAATACCCAGTCTCCTACATCAAAACTTCTCTCGCCGCGATGATTATTTGCCTGTTGTTTCATTCGATTTTGTGCCAAATTTAGGTTATTCTTTAAGAGTTGGAGAAATTCTTGTTGATGGTCGATGTGATATTCCACTACTTGAACCTTATAATTTTCTCTTAAATATGATGTGATGGATGGTGGATGATATCCTCAAAGTGCCATAAATGGGGTCATTCTTGCTGTAGTATGGAAGGAAGTGTTATACCACCATTCGGCGAGAGGTAACCACTTGATCCATTGTGTTTGTTTACCAGATACAAAACAACGAAGATATCCTTCCAAACATTTATTCACTATCTCAGTTTGACCATCGGATTGAGGATGATAATATGAGTTATGAGCTAATTGAGTACCCAAACAAGAAAATAACTCCGTCCTAAAATTTCTAGTAAAAATGGGATCTCTGTCGCTCACAATAACCTCTAGGTTTCCATGTAGCTTTTGAATCGTTTCCATAAATGTAGTAGCAACTGTACTTGCGTTAAATGGATGAGATACTGCCAAAAGTGTGCATACTTGGTAAGTCTATCAACTACCACCATGATGACACTCTTTCCTTCAGACTTAGGTAAACCTGTGATAAAATCCATTTAAATATTCTCCCAACGTTGACCTGGAATGGATAAAGGTTGTAGAAGACCCAGGGTCTTAATTGTCTCAATTTTATTTTGCTGAAAAACCAAACATTCCGCCACAAACCTTTGAATATCAGATTTAAGGTCATCCCAAAAAAATTCTTTCTTCACCCTGTGGTAAATTTTTAAAAATCCCGAGTGTCCTCCTAAAGGATAAGTGTGCAATTCCAAAAAAATCTTTTGTTTTAGTTGGGAATTCTTACAAAGATATAAGAGATCTTTGTACCATAACGAATCATTTTTCCAAATAAATGTATCAGATATACTAGGATCTTGCTGCAACGTTTGAATGAGTGTCCACACTTATTCATCCCTCTTCCATTCATCCCTTGCTTCAGTTATCCAATCTAGTTGGATAATAGAAATGGCACAAAGCAATGCTTCCACCCCTTCATTTTTTCTTGAGAGTGCATTTGCAACAACATTTAGCTTCCCTTTTTTGTAGATTATTTCAAAGTCATAACCCAACATCCTTGTGACCCATTTTTGCTGGTCTTCTGAAGACATTCTTTGTTCCAAAAAGTGTTTAAGACTATCATGATCATTTTTTACTTGAAGTCTCTTCCAATTAGGTAAGGTCGCCATTTATTTAGTGAATTTAGTATTGCCAACATTTCCTTCTCATAAATAGTTTTCTGTAAATACTTTCCTTTGATTGGACGACTTTCAAAAGCAATGGGTCTTCCTTCTTGCATTAAAATAGCACCAATTCCATTTCCTGAGGCATCACATTCCACAATAAAGGTTTTTGTGAAGTCTCGCATAGC
Source organism: Pinus albicaulis (assembly GCA_034641835.2). NCBI lineage: Eukaryota > Viridiplantae > Streptophyta > Pinopsida > Pinales > Pinaceae > Pinus > Pinus albicaulis. The sequence goes on from CM076569.1 coordinate 884,096,319, forward strand.
TAAGGCTGGTGCTAGGCACATTTCCTCTTTAAGATGTTCAAAGGCATTAGTTTCTTCAGGAGTCCATGAAAATGCATCTTTCTTCAATAATGTTTTTAGAGGTGCATTTATTCTCCCATAATTCTTAACAAACTTGCGATAATACCCTATGAACTTGAGAAATCATCACAACTGATTTATGGTTGTGGGGACTTTACATTCCTTAATGGCTTTAATTTTGTTAGGGTTTACCTTAACACTCTCATGAGATACAATATGACCCATATATTCCACCTCTTGTACTCCAAAGAAACATTTGGATGTTTTTGCATATAATTTTTTCTCCTGCAATAGTTTGAGCACCCTGTCAACATGTTGAACATGATCCTTCCAAGACCTGCTATAGATTAGTATATCATCAAAAAATACTAACACAAATTTTCTAAGGAAGGGTTTGAAAATGGAATTCATCAACCCTTGAAATGTAGAAGGTGCATTGGTAAGGCCAAAAGGCATGTCCAAAAATTCATAATGACCCTCATGAGTTCAAAATGTTGTTTTCGGAATATCTTCTATCTTCATTCTAATTTGATGATATCCTGAATGAAGATCCAACTTGGTAAAATAAATTGCTCCATGTAATTCATCCAATAATTAATCAATCACGGGAATGAGAAATTTATCTTTAATGGTGAGCTTATTGAGCTCCCTATAATCCGGATACATGTGCCATGATCCATCCTTCTTGTGTACCAATACTACTAGAGTAGGGAAGGAACTTTGACTAGGTTGAATTATACCAGCCTCTAACATTTCTGCAATCATACGTTCAATTTCTCTCTTTTGGACATAAGGATATATATAAAGCCTAATGTTTGGAGGAGCACTTCTTGGAATCAAATTAATAGCATGATCATGATCACAAATTGGTGGGAGTCTTTTGGGAGTTTCAAACACCTCGGAATGATTGTCCAAGAATTTTTGGAGATCTACAGAAATAGATGATTTTGATGTTGGAACTTCTAGTGAGCATAATTTTGCAATTACGCCTCGTTCTTCTTTCTTGAGAAGCTTTGTCATGACATTAGAGCTTATTATCTTTCTCGGCTTCCTTGCGATACCCTGTAATTTGACTTCCTTTCCTTCTGAAAAAAAATTTCAAGAAAAGTTCTTGAAAATTAAAAGGTACCATCCCCAGAGATTGTAACCATTGTACTCCTAGTACAACATGAGCACCTCCCATAGGAATGGAAATAATTGGACCATTCAATACATATTCCCCCATGGTTAGCTTGATATTATGGCATTTTATAGAGCAATTTATAGTTTCTCCATTTGCAACCATTCTCCATTTGCAACCATCACTTGACATTCTGGTGCTGGGTATAGGAAACAATTCAATTCCTTGGCTACCTTAAAATGAACAAAATTATGGGTACTACCTGAATCAATCAACATTATTACCTTTTTCTTCTTGATATGTCCTTCTATCTTGATAGTTTAAGGAGTGGTAATTCCTGCCAATGCATTACACAATATGGTCGGACTCATTTCTTCCTCTTCTAGGGTTGGTTCCTGGTGTATATCCTCTTCTTGTTCATTTTATTCTTCCTCTTCACAATCTATGTAAAATAATTTCTTCTCAGCACACATATGACCTTTAGTGTATTTGCTATCACAATTGTAGCAAATCCCTTTTGCTCTTTTTTCTTCCAATTGTCGTGGTGTCAACCTTGTAGGTTGTGGAAATCTAGGAGTAGAAACACTTCCCTCTTTATAGAATTGAGTGGTAGGCTTCCTTGTCGCCATAATTTTACATTCAATTTTTCTTGCCAACTTGAATTCCTTCTCCAATGAATCAGGTTCCAAAATGCGAACTTCATGTTGGATGTTATCCTTTAAAGTATCTATGAAGAGATCAATCCTGTGTTCCTCTGGAATATCAGTTACCCTTATATTCAATTTTTGGAAGTCCTCAATGTGCTTCCCTACTAAACCCTTTTGTTTGAGATTTATCAATTGGCTAAAGGTGTTGCTCTTTGTATCCTCATAATGTGATATCATTTCCTCCGTAAAAATTGACCAAGTGACAATTATTTTATCGGAGCAAAGCCATCGATACCATAAAAATGTATTTTTTTCTAAATGTAAAGTTGCAATGCGTACCTTTTGTGTGTTTTGCACATTATTGAGATCAAAATATTGCTCCATCTATAGTATCCATGTTACGGGATCCTTTCCATCAAACTTCCTCATATCCATCTTTGGAATATGGTGGTTCTTCCGTCCAACATTATAGTTTATGAAATCATTATTAACATTTATTTTGTTCTCATCATGACTTTCCTCAACTATCTTTTCGCCATCAGGAAACATTTCATGTATCAACTTTGCCAAACCTTCGATGTCTACTTTTATGTTTTCCATTTTTTCATCAATCTTAGCTTCCATGCCATCCATCTTAACTTCCATGTCATCCATCTTAGCTTCCATGCCCACTTCCATGCCTTCCATATTAGCTTCCAAACCATTCATCTTGGCTTCCACACCTTTCTTCAAACCATCCATCTTAGTTTCCATGCCTTTCTTCAAAACTTCCATTTCATTTTTTGTTGCTCTTTGCGATAGCGAAATTTGGTGCACTTGCTCTTGTAATTTTTATATCTCATGTTGTGTTTCTTCATCTTCATGAGTCATAGTAGAGCCTTCTGAAGGCTTAATGGGTGTTTAATTCTTTTTAGGGGCCATTTTAGAACCCAATACTGATATCTATTCTTCAATATTCCCTTGAAATAAATTGCAACTATTTTTTTTCAAATGAGACTTACGTAATTCGAAAAAAAATGCACACCTTTTTCTTGCTTTTGAGGAGCGCGATATTGAAACTGAATTATCTCTATGATTTCAGAGCTTCAATATCTGAAATTTGGTACTGAGGTAGCCCTCTGAATCCTCTTTCGAATGCCACAAGTCTGACCTGATTTGGATAATTGAAGACAAATTTGTGCCCAATCTCCTACGATGACCTAATTATGGACTGGTTTAGTAGAGAAAACTTTTATGACTTGCCACATGTCACTTCTTGCCCCTTATGCTCTAAAATTTATAGATAGGAAACTACGTTCCATGCGATTCTGTCCAATTTTTACATAATTCCAATCTGATGCTCAGAGAGAGAGTTATGAATATTTTCCCACGATCACCTCTTTGAGATGAAATTCAGGAGCTTGAAAACGTCCTAACTTCCACAGACCATATCTCTAAAAATATTGCGAACCAAGATCAGAAATTTTGCAACGATGTTACTCAGGAGTTCAGCTTTGCACTCTAAAAATTTCAGATTCTGATCCTCGTAGAAAACAAGTTATAGTGGAAATTCTGTGATGACATGTTTAGGTTAAATTGAGGAGCCTGCAAAAATACCTAACTTCCACAGATCATATCTCCGAAAATATTGCGAACCAAGCTCTGAAATTTTGTGATGATGTTCCTCAAGATTTCGGCTTAGTACTCTAAAAATTTCATCATCTGAAATTTCATTTAAAAAACGTTATAACTAAAATGCCACGATGACCTGTTTGGAGCAGCGAAACCCTAGAATCCAAGGCTCTGATACCAAATGTTGTGAAACCAGCTCCAAAAATAGAAGAAAAGATATATCAACGCCTTAGAAATAAGCCACTTCGAGGGGGAAACCTTCGTTATATTACATGAATGAACAATTCTTGGATGATACAAATGAAAAAACCTCCTTTCTATATATAGGAGTCCATGGGGCCATAATGTAATCCTAGTCGGGCCATAATGTAATCCTAGCCGACCTAACAATATCAATGTAAGGGCACAATAATAACAATATTAGGGTTAGATGGGGCTACAAGAATAACAATAAGGGGGATAAACTTATAACAATAAGGGGCTAAACTAGTAATATAGGGACCTAAATGTAGTTTTATGAATGCCTTCCTCTGTGATTCTTACTTGATGGTATTCTAGCCTCAAGTCAATTTTGGAGAAATTGTTACTCCCCTCAACTGATTAAAGAGATCATCAATCCTTGGTAGGGTACCTATTCTTGATGGCCACCTTATTTAACTTTTTTTAAAACATTCATAATCTAAGGGTTCCATATTTATTATTTAAAAATAATATCGATGCTCCCCATGGGGACACAATTTTCCTTATGTATCCCTTGTCAACCATTTCATTTAGCTACAATTTTATCTTAACCAACTATGGGGTGCTGATCTTATATAAAGCCTTAGATGTTGGTGTTTATATATGTACTAGATCAATAGATAAATCTCTCTCTCTCTGTGTGAGGAGGTAATCCAAGAACTTCCATTGGAAAGACATCTGCATATTGCTGCAAAATAGGGTACTTTTGTAGAAATTCATCTTCCTCGTCTTCTATTTCTCTATCATCTTTCTCATCCTTATAAACATTTTTCTTGCATAATAGTGATAAGCCTTATTAAAATAGGATTTTTCTTGCCCTGCATCACTCTTTTTTCTCCTTGCTCATCCAAGAATTCAATTATTTTTTTTCATAGCAATCGACCTTGTTCCGATGTAAATACAACTTATCCATGCCTAGTAATATTCCATACACACCCAATGTCATTACATTCAAATGGGATATATTGGGCATGTCATTGGGCTTGAATACACATGAATTTTCCCAATAGTTGATCCTGATATTTGTCCCAATTTCCAACTAGACCAACCAAGGTTATTTTTTCAACTACTTACCGAAACCATATTTCTCGACAAGCTATGGGAAAACATATCTATAGTTATAACCTGGGTCAATTAAAATAGAATTTTTTTTTCTTGCATATTACCTTATATCTCAATAATGGATTTCTAATGATTTTCTTTCCAGTTGTCCTTTGCAACATAAACTCTTGGCATACTCTAAGCTACCTCACCCACCGTCCAAGCCTCCTACGCACTGTAAATATTTGGTCCGACATTTCGTTGATGTGAAGAGTCTCTTATTCTAAGGTTCTCACCACAATTCCAACATTTGAGCAACTCTCGGCCTTTAAACTTGGTTTTTTTTTTATGTGGGCTGCTGCACATTTTTCAAAATAGCAACATCAAATTTCTACTGAGACTATTTTATATTAGTTGGGTGGTTACCTTCTCTCCTTTCTGATATTTTCTTGGGAAAATGATTCTTATGTCCAGTGCTTCTTTTGTCCTACCAATTAATTTTAGTTTCAAGCCTACAATTTTCTTGCTCATAAAAATTTTCTAGCTTCTTGATAACATCTTTCATGGTTTGGGGTTCCAATAACTCAATTTTATCTATGAATTCCATAGGAAACCTACTGGTGAATCTCTGAATTTTTTCTTGTTTATCTTTCATATATGGCACATACCTCAATAATTCTAAAAACTTGGTGATATAATCATCACTTATTAGCTGACCCATTTTGAGTTCATAAAACTCTTTTTCCTTACTATCATAATAACATCCATACAAATATTCCTCTTTGAAGATATTTTCAAGATCATCACAGGTCAATTATTTTTCAAAAATGCCTCCAAAATTCTTCAAATATTCCCACCATATATATTCTTTTCTCTTCAGGATATATGTGGTGAATCTAGCTTTCATATTCTCAGAATAGTCATGTATTCTAAAAAAATTCTTCATTCCCAACAACCAAGCTTAGACATCCTCTCATTTCTTCATATCCCCATCAAATGTTGGTGTCTTGGCTTTCTTAAACCCCTCAGGTATGGGATCCTTTCCTTTGATTCTTTAATGATGATGATATTGTATGAAATTAGGTCACATGATGATATTGGTATGTTATGATGCTAATGTGTTGGCTAATATAAAGAAGGAGATGCATACCATCAAAGTGAAGTTGTAGCATTAGACCTCGAGGAAAAAGCATGTCGTCATACAGGTTTGGATGTTGGGAATGTAGGTATATAGGTTAAGGATTGTTATATGAATTATGTTTGTGATTATTCCTTTCATTCTATTGATATTATGGTTATATACATCATAGATGCTAGTTGATTAGTGCAATTATATGTATGTGTCGAATAGTCATGAACGACAACAACCTGTGGTGGTGTACATTTCTATTGTTGTTTTCTGTTAGTTATGTTACATATTTTTGATGAGTATATTATAGGATAACTTGTTGTTACTGTATGATAGTTAGCTTGATGAGTAGGTTACATGGTGTTTATGAGCATGATACATGGACTTGTTGTTGTTATACACTAATAACTTGTTGATTAGGGTGATTACATTAACAACTTGATGGTATATGTATCATGTTAATTAGGATTTGCCTATGAATATGGTTAGGGTTATGACATTCAGGCATGAGTCGACTTATCTCTGACATTGTTCTTTACTAATCTCGACTGATCATACATATGTGATTGTTATGCATGAACGAAAAATGTTTATGATCTTATGATTTGAACATGTTAGTGAGTTATTGTTATGAATATCATGATATTATTTATGTTTGAGCTTATTTTTTGTGAATTTATATCATGATAACTAGATTGATCGTGTATACAAGATAGCCTCCCCTGAGATACATTTAGTTAGGAGTTTGCTTATGTTGTATACTTGGTGTTTGAATGCTTAATTATGTCGTCTAATTTTTTTTGAGTGATTTGGTGTCTATTACATCATCTAGTTGATTTACTTAACATGGCATGTTTGAATTTTTTTTTTATTTTTGACTAATTACATGATATATCATGTGTCTATAAGATTGCATGAAGTATAAGTAGGTGATAGTTGTGGCATTATGTATTATGACTTATGACTGTGATTTGATTGTTGATTATGACACAATTTTTAGATTTGGTAAAGGTTGATTTATATTTGATAGATATGTTGTCTTGATGTTGATACATATGGCTAACATGTGTGTTCAGTTATAGGGCAGTATGCCTTGCACAACAATGTAAGGTAACTATCTTTTTTTTATGTTTATTTATGCTCTAACAATTATGTGTTTATGGCAGTATGATGCAAGGGATTGCATGGAAAAATATACTTCCATGAAATATTTGAAAAGGATCAAGTTGTGATTTCCTTGGAAACCATCGGAGATTGAAGCATGGTGTTTGTTGCTAGTCTTGTGCTTTCGTTCTTTCTGTTTTGTTTGTTCTTGATTGTTTCTAGTGTATGATAATGCCACTTTATTTCTTTGTCATATTTCTTTTGGGTTTCCATGGTTTTCTTCTTGCTTTCTCTTGTTCTTTCCTTTTATGTTTTGAGGCTTGGGAATTGGTTGGGAAAGAGGGAAGTTAATGGAGCTTGGGGAGATTTTTGTGGTACCGAACAGGTAATGTAAGATAATGATGAAACTCGGTGCATGAGTAAAGCACAGTGGAAGGTAATAATATGAAAACTAGATGGATTGGTTGAGTTCATTGTGGTAAATGGATGGTGGCAAGAAAATCATGAGAAAGGTAAAGTAAATGGATCTAAGACATCAAATGCCTTGGCTATGTTGGGAAATATTGTTCTCAAATTGTGCATATTGTGCATGGATAAAGGAATTTCTCTCATCCTATACCTTATGATATCTGGTAATCATGTTGTGATCATAATTATGATAATTTCTATATATGTATGCATGTATGTATGTTGCTATCTGATGAGATCATGATTTCTTTACGTTGATGATTATATATGTATACATGTATTTGTGTATGTATGTCATTGCCTGACATGATGATAATTGTTTTATGCTAATGATTATATATGTATGTATCTATTTATTTATGTCATTATCTGACACAGTTTTCAAGGATCATTCTTGTGGAGTAATGATTTCTTACGCAGATGAATGGCATGAAGAGGTTCTTGGATATGAGGAATAAAGTGGAAGAGTAGCCTTGACAGATCCATGAGGTCAGTATCATGTGGATATGATTTAATGTTATATTCATTACGGGAATTTTGAGGTCTAAAATGGGCCTCATAAGGAAATTATAAAATAATAGTGGAAAAAATAAAACAATATTATATTACATCATCAAATTTTAGAGGGAAAAAAGAAAAAACTACTTTTTCAACTTATATCCCTATGGGTTTACTCAAATTTTGAGCGGGAACACTCGTTGGATGAAAAACATGATTCCTCATCCAAGGAGTACCCATTTTTCATGCTTTCGATGGACCTTTCTACACGAAAAATGAGAAATACATGAAAAGTGTGATTGCAATAATGTTTTTTCATCTAATTCTCATTTTTCGCGAAGTATGGTCCATCAAAAGTATGCAACATGGGTACTCCTTGGATGAGGAATTAAATTTTGCATACAATGAGTACTCTCGCTCGAAATTTGAGTAAAACCTTAGGGACACAAGTTGAAAATACAAGTTGAAAAAGTAGTTTTATTATTTTATTATTTTTTAATCTTTTTACTTTTTTACCCCAAAAATGGTGAATCATCTCCCATGGTTGACATCATCATATTGAATCCTATTGGTTCTTATAAACTTTATTTTTGTTGTAAATTTTTCTTAGAAGGTCCATTTTAGACCTCAAAAGTTCTCTAATGCTTGTACTATGCCTATGTTATGTTATGGATAGGTAATGCTGATGGGTACATCAACGATGTGAAGGTAGTGTGATCTGCAGCGTGCTAGGATAAGAATGGATAGTTGGAAAACACTAGAATCAAGGTTACTTTGTGGGGTCAGTATGTGTTCTATGGATGTGTGGTACTACTGTTATGTATATGTTGTGGATGTTATATATTCAGTGACTCTACCTATGGTGATTGGTAATGTTTCATATGTAGTATTGTGTACATATGATGTTGCATGCCTATTTTATCTATGGTGTTGTGTGTATATTGCATATGCAGTGCTAGGTATAAATGGTGTTATGTACATGTGAGATATGCGATGTTGTGTACATATCGTACTATGTGCATGTTGGATGTGCGGTGTTGTGTGCATATGCTGTTGTGCGCATGTTGATATGCGGTGTTGTGTACGTTTGGTGTTATGTGCATGTTGAATATGCGACGCTATGTACTTATGGTGTTGTGTACATGTCGTACATATGGTGCTATGTAGATATGGTGTTGTATGCATTCTTGTACATGTGGTTTTGTGTGAATGTGGTGTTGTGTACATGTTGTACAAGTGGTGTTGTGTGCAGGTTGTGTCATTTACATGTCATACATGTGGCATTGTGTACATGTGGTGTTGTGTACATGTGGTATTTTGTACACATTGTACAGGTGGTGCGATGTATATTTGGCATTGCGTACATGTTGTGCAGGTCGTGTTGTGTACACATGATGTTGTGCACACGTTGTGTAGGTATTTTTTCATATATATGGTATTGTGTAAATGTTGTGCATTGTTGGAATCACGATTTCCGTTAGACCAAAACCCACACGCATTAGTCTCTGCTACAATTGCTAGAGTTAGGATCCACAAGAGGCGATTAGTCCATGTCGCGAAACACACGGGGAGCGTTGAACCCAATGTCCAACAATCTCCCCCCCAATGCGAGCCGGGTGAGTTTCAAACTCGAGACCTATCCCTTGGATACCACTTGTTGGAATCACGATTTCCGTTAGACCAAAACCTGCAGGAATTAGTCTCTGCTACAATCGCCAAAGTTAGGATTCATGAGAGGCAATTAGTCCATGTCGCAAAACACATGAGGAGTGTTGAACCCACTACCCAACATGCATATGGTACTAGTGTACATGTGGTACTATGTGCATGCCATACATGTTGTGTTGCGGGTATGTGGTACTATGTATGTGCATCATGTAGTCGTGGTATCGCGACATGCGTATTCTTTGTGTTATACTCTATATATGTATATGTATTGTGTTGTATTATACACCGGGTCTAGGTGTATGTGTCATACATCTTTGTGGGTGTATGTATTATATGGTGTTGTCTGTCGTATGTGTGTGTATGTGTTGTGATGTCCACTGCGTCTATGTGTACGTGATTGAAGAGAAGGCATTAGATGCTTCTCAGGTGTGGAAACTGATCCACTGTGTGTACAGAAGGAACAAAGTCATATGTAAGGACCGATGAAGGATATGTATCGATATTTTATTTCAGTTTAATATGCATGTGATATATGATTTTGACTTATGATGGTTACATGTGATTTATTATTATGGTTTATTGGGTTTGCATGTGATTCATGACTTTGACCCATGATGGTTGTGTTTTGAGATAAATAGATGTGATATGTTTATACACGATGATTGATGAAATAGCGAGTTTGACTTTGTGTGATAGGAGGTAAACATGATTGCAAGTGTACCTTATTGACGAGCTACCGATGAGGTATGACTGGAATTTATTTTGAATCTAATGGAAATTATGCACTTGGTATAGGAAGCATGTAAATTCATGGGTGGTTGAAACTAATTGCAAGCATTAGAAGAAACAAAAAAAGGAATTGAAACAAGCATCGTTATGTTGGTAAAGAACTTCAAGTGCAGGGTCATTCTAGGAAACTGGTACCCAATAGTTTCCATCAATTTCCATGAGCATGCTATGACTAGTATGATGATTTTGAGGCAGAAATATTCCTTTTTTTTGTATCTTCTGATGCAAGGAAGCCTTGTCAAGGGATGGAATACTTGGGATGGGGGCGCCAACATAAATTCGAAGGTGAGTGACTGCACAGAAGGGGATGACCGGATTTCCTGAGGGAATGTGTAGTAGAGAAGGGAAGGTCGAGGATGGATTTGTTTTGGTCATTAGCATTTCCAAATGGAATCAGATGCACATTGGGAGTGTTCCTTGAAACAATGAGCCGGTAAATGTTTAATGAGGGTAGAGTGTCACAGGATTGTAGCATTGGATATTGGATGAAACTTTGACTTTGGCAGTGGATTCTAGACTTCCTGGGAAGGAAGTGAATCCTAGTACTACTTTGAGGGTGGAGGTGTGATCCTCTAGATTCCCTTGTTGTTGATACGGGAATCATATCCTTTTATTTACTGGTTGAGAAAATGTATATAAGTTTATATTATTGTAAATATTTATCGAGTTGGTCTATAAAGCTCCATAGACAGTATGGTTATTTTCTCGTTGAAGAAAATGTTCTTAAGTATATGTGGTTGTTATTGTAAATACCCTTAATGAGTTGTGTTATAAAGATCCAATATACGGTATGACGTTTGTCATGTTTTTAGTCGTGGTCATTGTAAATAATACAACGAGTTGTGTTATAAAGCTCCATAGGTAGTATATTTTGTTTTTATCATTTTGTTGGTTTGTAGGTGTCATTAAACATCGACGATGGTGTTCCCCCAAGGTGGAGGGTTTTTTAATAGCCTTGGTTAAAAATCCATGTAAAAATAATAACCACGGTCATTGAGACATGTATTCCAAGTTGAATGGTGGAAAAAATATCCTAGTGAGTTTTCATTCGGTTTATTATGGGTAAAGGAAATTGGAAAAGGATTTGGAAAGACAAGAGGCATTATTTGGAATTTTGTTTATGAAAATAATGGAAATTAGAAGAAAAGGAAGGTGAAAGGTCACAAATTTTATGTGAGGAGGAAAATGAAGTAAAATAATGGAAAATGGATAAAATAGAGGCCTCATTAATAAAAAGGCTTATGAGGACCAATTGGCAAGATGTTTGCTCACATTTTTGGAGCTCTCTCATTATTTTCTCTCTCTCTCATACTATTGGATACTTAGAGTTTTCTTGGAGAACTCTTGGAGAGTGTGGCTACTTGGTGATTTGGATCAAGAAGGAAAATGAAGCGAAGGAAATCACAAGAGGAAATCAGGATCAACATCTACAATGGGTTCTGAGTGTAGGTCCTGAGTTGCATGTATGTTTTCCTCACTAGTTTTGGCATGCATGTGGATTTTTCTAGCCTTTCCATTTATTGGATAGCCATGGTGTTGTGGGTTTATTTCCATTGATTATTTTATAGTTGGTTCTCATGATTCCTTTAGCTTTGGGTTTAGTTATTAGTTCCTGGAAGCCTTTGTTGGACAAACACTCTAGAGCCCGGTAGACAAATGTAGGTTGAGTTACTAGTCATGGAAGCCTTGGTTGGAAAAATTCTCTGGAGCCCAACGGAGCTTTGTTGGGTTGAGTTACTAGTCCTAGAGCCTTGGATTGAAAAACACTATGGAGCCCTTTCTGAGTTGAGTTACTAGTCCTAGATCCTTGGTTGGAAAAATGTACTAGAGCCCGAAAACACTTGGGGCTAAGTTACTAGTCCTTGAAACCCTGGTTGGACAAATTCTCTAGAAGCCCTGTAACATTTGGGGTTGAGTTACTAGTCCTAGAAGCCTCGGTTTGAACGAACACTATGGAGCCTTGGAATAGCTTCGATAGAGATCAATCCATGATGGTTACTCATGTCTGACTGCGATTGGGACTCAATGTTTGGCGTTGAGACACAGTTTCGTGTTGATTGGTGTGTTTGATAAAATCCCACATTCATGCTTGGAATATGGCACAGGGGTGATTGGCTGAAGTGATACTTGGCTTAGCCAATCTATGGCTAGGTGGAACATGGAAGTCCCATCTCCAGTTGGATTTTACATTTAGAAATGAAGAGCTCGTTCCTTCGGTATTTGGTATGCAAACGCATTGGTTATTATATGGATTTCATTGATGTTATGTCCATGGTATTTTTTTTATTATTATGCTAGTTATAAGCATGTATTTTATCAGTGATGATGTATGGATCTATCTATGTTTTTGCATGTAAATGAATATACAACGTATCTATGGTAAAATATATTGTATTTCAGCTTATGATGTAAGGGAATGATTCTTCTTGATTCTCAAATAAGTATTAGAACCCTATGTTTAATTATGTTCTTTACAACTGTATATGCAATGTTTGTCACATTTTTGATGAAATTCCTCTCATGGATAGGAGGGTCCAGATGAGTTCCTGATGATGTGATTGCTTCCATGTATTATTTTTTGTTGTTATTTATCCTATCCTGAAGTTACAGGAAGTTTTTTGAAGTGACCTGGGCTCAGGGGCTGGAAATGTGGCACAAATCTGGGAGCTGTAGGCAAAAAATTGAATATTTGGGGGCCTGACCGCTACCTTTCCAAGGCTATCCCACATTTAAGGGTCTATATCCACTCCCTTGCCCTTATATGCTCATAGCTAAGGCTCAAGAGAGTCAAAATAAAACCCCCTTTCAAGTTTGAGTGGTTTGGGAGGGTGGTTTACCTCCTGGAGGTGTTGTTGATGTAGGTAAGGTGTCTTTGTTGTGTTTCCATCGGTTCCACTTCCTTAAGGTCATATAGGAGGTTTAATATCATATTATTAGCCTCTATTCGCATGTTTACATCGATTGGCCGGTTACTTAGGTATATGTGGGAAGAGGGTGTTATAACTTCCTCGCATGTGCCTCTTTATGGAACTACCACCATCTTCTCCGTTAGTGTTTTCTTGTGACTCGTGAAGGGTTTTCATGTCTCTACAACTAGCCCTCATCTCATATTTTCTTTGCCTCTACCAATCCAAGAGACTTTGCAGGATGACTGCGTTTATCTCTACTTTCATGTCTTGATCTCTTACCAGCCTCTCATTATCAACCTTAAGTGTTCTCACCTTAGCCCTCAGGCTTCTCAAGGTGTCTATATAGTTTGGGGAGTGATTACCTCCCACTTTTCCAACTAATATCTCATCCTCATTAGCTCTAACCCAATCACTTCCATGTTTTTATTTATCAGAACTATACTCTACCATTCCGGTCCTCATTGTTGTATTTCCTCTATCTTAGGCAATTTGCGATGTGTTTTCAACCACACACATTGTTAGAAATTTCATGACAATAAAATTAACACATAATAATGACCATGAACTTGCATTCATGGTTTTTCCATGGAAATTCTTGCTATGGAAAAATAACCATGTTAGTGTGCCAACATATTTACAAATCATATGCATCAATCATTCAATTATGAAATCCTGTCATGAGTGTATGGCCATTATCCCACTCTCACCGAGTTGTTGACTATCTACAACTAAACAACTCACATTAGATCAAGGTAGCAATCAATATTTTATACTGACTTTTAATAGTTAAACAATTACGCAGTGATTTTTTTCATAAATCATTACTAACTTATGATGAAGCCCATCCAGTCCAATACTCGAACCTCAATGCTCTGATACCTCTCTGTGAAATATCCAACCCCTAAAGTATTGTTATATGAATGGGTTAATTTTTTTTTCTTTCTTTTATATCTACTTGATAAATTACTGCTTAACTACATGTTATCCCTCATCACCCCACTTCCTTCACCCCAATTACACCTTTAATGCACCTCTTTGTTTATTCAGGGTAATAACATTGGGATAACATGGCTGGAAGGACCCATTTTCAACCAATTGGATCCATGATCCACTACCATGGTATGACTTACAACATCCCGCTAGTCTCCTCTCGACATTTATTAGTCACTCCTTACTTTAATCTTTCGGGCTGAACTCGTCAGGTTGACTCGACATGTGGGTCAGTTCCCGAACAATAACACCATGGAAAGAGTGCGGGCCCTACCATGCACTTGCCTTACATCATCCTGCAAGGCCTTAGTTGGTGCATTTGATTCTTCCACTCCAACGTTTATCTAGGGTGAGATTTACAAGGTAACATCATATGATGTCATCCTGCCTTTACATTCCTGGTGCTTCCTAGTGTGCCTCCATTTCATTATTCCAGGCTAAAATTCTCGGCCACATGGCCATTGGCCCACTCTTCCAGCCATTTGCATGACTATCAAGCACATGTAATATTTCCCACGTCATTCTAATTCTTTATGATGGAGCCTCTTCATACTTCTCCTTTCAAATAATCTGGGTGGGCTCACTCCCTCACATGCTCCCCATTTTGATTAGTGTGTGTGGTAGTTCTACCATGTCATCTTGTTCATCCTTTCCCAAAAAATTCTCTTTGCATGCACCCATAACCTCCAGGTTGAATGTTTCACACTGACATGACAAGGAGGTCCACCTTTGACTAATAGCAAGATCGTCGGGTTGGTGTATCAACCAATTCATCCCGGCTAATATCATCAGATTTCATCCCATCGTTGAGATACATAATCCTTTGGGGTAAATATTCTAGGTTTCTACATCTTCGCCACGTCTTCACTACTTCATTCAATCACGTTAAAGGGTAATTGAGATGCACCAATGGTGAATCAAGAGAGAGCAGTCATAAATAGACAGAGGCTGTTTGTTTTAGCTTATGTTCGTGGCCCAATCCATCTTAAGTCGTACAAAGCTTGCACTCAATCGCTGCCATGTATCGACTAAGGGATATTGACCCTGACTTATGCAATGCATCAAAAAAGGATATTTACAACCATCGTAAGATAAAGTCTTGACCCTACCATGATTTCGCTGAGATGATTATTTTAACCACAACTTAGTCTCAGAGTTCCTGTAGACCTCTAGATCAATTCCAGTACTTGATGCCGATGTCGATGTTTTATTAAGGCACCCTATGGTGCTACCCCTCCTGAGATTGGGCCAATCCAGCTCTAAGGAGTTCATGACCCATCTTCATTCCCCTTTCACAGACAAGGAAGTCCAAAAATGCTGGTATAGGTACTCCTGCGGCCCTTACCTACCATAGCCTTGTTGTGAACTCCTTAAATACCTCCATCTCACCTACCACATGTTGAGAATTGCAAGCTTCGAAATAGGGCTATAAGCAACCCCATGACACTATGCATAAGCTTCCAGGTTCAATCTAGCTACACCATGATGCTAGCAGAAGATATTGAATATTTTGATAATGCATGCTAGCTAAGCCTCCCTACATGGGTTACAACTATCCTTATACTAAAAGGACAATAACCCTTCAGTGTTAGCATGAAGCCTTTTGCACAGGTCCAAGGGCTCATAGCCCAGTGAAGGAATATCCTTGTACATGTATAGACCCTGCCAAGAGGGTGGTCTCTTATATAATTATTTCATGTTAATAAAAAGGGTCTTTGTGCCCAATGTTCCAATTTTCATTCAAATTTCTTATGTCTCCTGTTATGACCTGTATCATGGCATGATGTTTTTATGTTATTTATTTAATTTCTATTATCAATCCAATTCAGTCATGGTTCATAGATCAAGGGTTCAACATAGGGATACAACCCAAGATAACCAATGTATATGAAACTTTACTTTTTGATGCATTTTCATTGTCATGAACCAAATTAACAAATAGTTTAACACAACACCTCATTTTAATTTGAATAACCATATACATTATTTCAGTATGATTATCAACATTGTTCGTTTGAGATATTCCATATACACCCATTTTTATATGTAATTTCATAGTTATAAGTGTTATCTCTGCACATAGGTTTATCCACGTGTTCATCATAATAATAGCACACATACACTCGCAAGTTCAGAACTATTGCAACCATAAATGCATCATGATTCACCATCAAGTAAGTAGACATAAATGGATACTTGTATTTAAATTTGCACGGCATTCGATTCAGGGACAAAGACTCTCCACCAAACCATAAAGGGTTACAACCACTGTTACTTGTAGTTGTTATCCTTGAGCCATATTCTAGAGTATTAGGGGGTGCTTTCTTAAGGCAATCAATCACTTTTTTCCAACTGAATATAGGGAATCTATTAGAAATTGTAGCAATAAAGGCTCAATCTCACTTGTGTCTTATTCAAACTCAGTAATTCAATTTCCACATCAAAAGGACCACTTGGACAATAGTTGAATTGTCTGACATGGCCTTTTCTCCTAATTATATCAACTAATTTGAGTTTTTAGGCTTGGAGTATAGTTGTGCATGTAGTGATTGATAAAATTTAGAAATCTAGTTCGATTATTTTTAGTTTAATTCAGTTAAATAAGCTCTAGTTACTAGTTGAGTTAGTTGAAGTTTAGTTCAGTAATATAATTATGTTAACTCACTGATCTCTCAATTAAACTATTCAATCAGCTAAAGATAGCCCAGACATCCATGGAATTCAAATTTCCTATATAGTGTATAGGAAAAGGTGCATTGTAATCGTAAATTGTATAAGAGTTGAGTATATATGCTTGGAAATTAATCAGGTGATCAACTAATTGTGACTTGCACAAGGAAATAGGGAATTATTATATTCCTTAGGAGATCAATGTCTCCAGGATTGCAAAAGAAAATATGAGGAAGTTGGAGGCTTGAATTGGCTAAGTGTTGGCTAGGGAAGGATAGGCAGTAGGAGAAGAATTTTACAGTGCAAGGTGTGCTTCAAAGTTGAAGAAATCCATTGCAATAGTTTCTCATTCTCATATGATTAATGAAAATAAACAAAGAGGTTTTCCCTAGTTGGGTTCCCCTATAAGATCATGGTGTTCTTGTGGTTTTCATGGTTGCATATCATTTCATGTGTTCCTCAATTGTGATTTCCATTCCACAGTATTGTAGAGGAAAATTTCAACCTCTTGTTTTCAATTCAAATTCATCAGTATTAGAAAATTTCTATTAATTTCTACATGGTATGAAAGTTTGAAAACAAAATATAAACTAGTCAATAGATTTTCACCCTTAGAAATTTTTATTTTCAGATTCAGTGAAGTAGTTTTATTTCATGCGGGAAAATGTCTTTGAATGGATTGATATTTGAGTATTCCATGGAGGGAACCTTGAATTTCATAGCTTGGAAGGACAATATGGAAAACATAAACAATGATAATGGAGTGCTAGAGTACACCAAAACCAGCAGCATCAAATGCACAACAGTTAGCCTAGTGGAATAAGGATACAAAAAAATCCAGGAGAATCATCCTGGAGGGCATGAGAGACCACATATTCTTGAATTTACATGTTAGCTTCTCTCATAAAACAATAATAAATCTAAAAATAAAATAAATAAAATAAATATTAAAAGTTAGGAATTTATGCCTAACTCTTTAGTTTGGGTTGTTCCTCTAAGATAGGAGTTAATTTAGGTAGCTCCTATATTGGTGTGTGTTTGGTTGAGAAATTATCGCAACCAAGGTGTCCAATATAGCACACACTATCTTGAGACACCGTCTCCTCATCTATTTAATTGTAACACTACATTCTTTTAATAATGAAAACATTATGTGAGGAAGTCGTGAGGCTGAAGCCTTTCCCGCCAATATTTTGTCTCTGGTTTATTATGTGTGTTTTCTGTATTTTATGAGTTGATTTGATTTTAAATATTACATGTAAAGGAAAATCCGTTTTCTATGTGGAAGACCCTCACTGAATTATTCGAAAATATCAGTGATGCCAGGAAATTGGCATTAAGGGACAAACTTAGAAACATCTGATTGTATAAAAATAAAACCATTCCCCATTACCTCTCCAGATTCACTTCGGTTTGAGATGAAATTTGAGGAGTAGGATAAAATGTTTTCTCTTACGAGCTAATGAGCTTAGCTCTCCTAGGCCTTCTAAAATCCTGACACAAATACCAATACTCAATAAATGGAAGGGACACATTTCCAAATTGTGAGAGAATTTGGTCTGATTTGGTGTTGGAAGAGATTCAAAGGAACACCATATATGGAGTTATATCCAAAGATGAGGAGAAAGAGAATTTTTCCTTGGTTGGGAACTTCAAGAAAACGAAGGGAAACAAGGTGAAAATCAAGCTAAAGTCTAATGAGAACAATGTCATGAGGAAGGATTTAATCAAGATAAAATGTTTTCACTTACACTAATATGGGCACTATGAAACAAATTTTCCACACAAGAAATATAAAAATAAGCCTTCAGGGGGAGTAGGAGGTGAAGCACTTTCCTCACACTTAGAATTAGACTTCAGCTTTATTGCATGCATGGAAAGCGTTGTACTGGATAGTGTGTGGTATCAGATTCAGATGCCTCGTTCCATGTGATAGGATACAAATAATTATTCAAAAGCCTAGAAGAGAAGGATCTCTAGATGCACATATAACTTGGGGATGATGGGAGGTATAGAACCAAAGTAATTGAAATTGTAAGCTTTAATAGGGATTTAGGCTCCCATCTTCATTTGAAATATGTTATGTATTTACATGGGTTGAAGAATAATTTGATATTTGTAGTTGTATTATAGGATAGAGGTTATTATTTCGTTATCGGTAAGGGGAAATCCTTTCTGAGACATGTAGCTACCTGAAAAGTGAGACAGATTGAAGTTAGAGTGAAAAATATCTACAAACTTTAGGTGGAAGCTTGTGTTTCACTGAGTAGCAAGGAAGAAAAATTTCAAATATGAGATGTTGGATAACTTTGGCACATGAGTGTGGGACATTTACACCATGGGGCCTTAAAAAACATGCAACATATTACGACCAGTCTCCCAAAATGCACCCTTGACCATCATGGTGTCTTTAAGGGATGCATACTATGGAAATATGCCAAATCCACCTTTCAGGGATGAGACGGAAAAGCTGGAGAAATCTTGGAGTGAGTCCACTCTGATGTATGTGTACCATTTTATACAACCCCTACAACAAAACATAGGTATTATGTATTTTTTGATGATGAATTTTCTAAAAATGTTGGATTTTTTTCATGAGGAAAACGAATGAAGTGTTTTCCATTTTTTTTGAAATCAAAGCATTGGCTGAAAATGATACTTGACAAAAATTGAAAGCCCTGAGAAGTGATAATGGGGTATAATTTTTTTCTAACACCTTCAAGGAATTTTTTTCCAAAGAGGGTACTAGAAGAAACTTGATAGCACCCCATAACACACGGTAAAATGGGGTGGTTGAAATGAAGAATATAAGCATAGTGGGAGCATCAAGAGCCATGATGCATGATAAAGTGATTCCATTACATCTATGGGAAAAATCATACAACACCATAGTTTATATGTAGAACATGAGCCCTCATAGAATACTTGGCATTATTACACCCAAAGAAACTTTCTCTAGGAGGAAGTGATATGTATCTCATTTTTTACTTTTTAGAACAACTATGCATTTTCATGTATCCAAGGATAGAAAGAAGAAATTGGAGCCTAGAACTAGTATGGGGGTAATTATAAGATGCATAGAGACTCCAAATAACTATAGGGTGTATTTTCCCTCACTTAGGGTGACATTAGTGACGAGAGATGTCAAATTTGATGAGGACAAGGCTATGAGATGCTCTCTAGAGTGAGATTTAAGTATCCCACCAAAGGATGAGATTCTAGCTCCAAAGGAGGAGCCTTATTCATATCTTCAAGATATTGTGGAGCAGCCACAAGTGAAGGAGTAGACAGGAGGCCGATTCGAGGCACCCACTCAACCAAAATCTTCCAAAGAGTGGAGGAAGAGAACTAGAGAAGCTGGTAGATTTGTGCAAGATGCATGGGAGCATGTGGGATATCCTACATCCTTTCACAGGAAAAGGAGGTCACCAGATAGATACACTAGTTATATGGTTCTTATGACAAAACTCATTGAGTTAGAGCCTTCCTCATTTGAGGAAGCAGTCTCTCAACAAGTGGGGGTTAATGCCATGGTGGAGGAGTATGAATCCATGATGAAGAAAAAGTTATGGGAGGTGGTGCCGAGACTAGAGAAAAAGTCAGTGGTTCATTCCAGATATATTTAAAAAATGAATCATGAAAATTATTGGAGCATCAAGAAGTAAAAGGTCAAATTTGTGGCCAAAGGCTTCTCTCAAGTGGAGGGAGTGGACTATGAGAAAACATTTGCACCAATGGAAATATATTCCATGATTAGAACCATTCTAGCATTAGTTGCACAAATGGGGTGTAAGCTTCATCAGATGGATGTGATGACCACCTTCCTCAATGGTTTTGTTGAGGAAAAAATTTACATAGAGAAGGCACAGGGATTTGAGACTTATGACATGGAAGCACATGTGTTTAGACTTAAGAGATCCCTCTATGGTCTCAAGAAAGAACCCTGAGCATGATACACTTAGATTGATACATATCTGAGTGGGTTGGGCTTAACCAAAAGTGAAGCATATTCCAATCTCGATCACATTGTTGTATAGTAAAATTTTCTAGCCTTGGTATTTTATGTTGATGACTTGATACTTATAGGGGATAATTAGTTGATCCACTCTTGTGAGGAGGACCTTGCAAGAGAATTTGAGATGAAGTACATGGGATTGACGCATTACTTTCTTGAGTTAGTGGTATGGAAGGAATATGGAGAGATTTTTGTGAGTGAGGGTAAGTTTTCCTCTAAACTACTTCAGAGATTTCATATGCAGGACTACAAGCCTATGGAAAAACCTCTAGCTACAAACTAGAGGAAGGAGTTTTCTTCTTCATGAAAGGTATTATATGCTACAATACATAGGCAACTTGTGGGATTCTTGATGTATCTGGTGAAAATAATGCATGACATATCCTATGTAGTTAACCAATTGAGTCAATCCATGGTGAAGCCTACCAAGTTGTATTGGAAGGCAACAAAGAATGTGTTGAGGTACCTCAAAGGAAGACTTGAGTATAGGTTATGATACATGAAGATAGAGGGAGTGAAGCTCCAAGGTTTCACTAATGCGGATTATGAAGGGAGTCCATTAGATAGAAAAAGTAATTCAAGTGTTATCTTCAATGTTGGGTTTGCAACTATTTTCTGGTATAGGAGGAAACATAGGTACGTGGCACTCAACTCACAAGATGTTGAATACATGGTTGCAAGTCAAGCAACATGTGAGGCCATAAGGATGAGAAAAATACTTGTGGTTATTTTCAATTAGGATATGAATATGATGATGATTTATTGTGATAATCATAGTTGTATTAAACTCTCTAAGAATACAATATTTCATAACAGGTCCAAGTACATTGACATAAGATACCATCACTTGCGGGATTGTGTGTAGAGGAGAATTATGATGCTACAATACATTCCACCTGAGGAGTAGGATGAACAAATCTTAATGAAGGAATTTTCAAGAGGAAAATTTTAATTCCACAGGTGCAGGATAGGGGTGGTGTGAAATCCATTTCTTTCTAAGAGGGAGTATTAGAAATTGTAGCAAGAAAGGATCAATTTGACTTGTGCCTTAGTCAAATTGAGTAATTAAATTTTCCACATCAGAAGGATGAATTGGATGGAATTTCACTTGTGTGACATGGCCTTGTCTCCTATTTATATCAACTAATTCAGTTTTGTAGGCTTGGAGTAGAGTTTTTCATGTACTGGTTGCTAAAATTTAGAAATCTAGCTCAGTTATTTGCAGTTGAACTCAATTAACTGAGCTCTAATTACTAGTTGAGTTAGTTGAAGATTAGTTCAATAGTAGAACTATTGTTAACCCACTGATATCTCAGTTAAACTAGTCAATTAGATAAAAATATCTCAAACATGCATGGAATTCAAATTATCTAGCTGGAGTGGAGGAAAAGGAACATTGTAATCACCAATTGTCTACTAGTTGAGTGTACATGCTTGGAAGTTAAGCAGGTGATCAATTCCTTGGTATTTACGCAAGTAAATAAAAAAATCTTGTAAAATTTAGGAGCTCAAATTATCTAGGATTCTGCAAGGAAATATGAGGAGGTTGGATGCATGAATTTTCTAAGTTTTTTCCAGAGTAGGATTTTCACCAGGAGAATATGTTTATAGTGCATGGTGTGCTTCAGAGTTGAAGCAAGACGTTGTAATAGTTTCTCATTCTCATTTGATTAATGAAAAGCAGCAGAGGGGTTTTTCCAAGTTGTTTTCCCTTGTAAAATTAGTATTATTATTATAGTTTTGAATGGTTGTATTTCATTGAAATTGTTTCTAAATTGTGATTTCCATTCCATAGTATTGTACATGAAATTTTTAATATCTTGTTTTATGTTCGAACTCACAAATAGTAAAAAAAAATTATTAATTTCTACAGAATCCAAGTGGACATCTTCCTAAATCCCACCAGTTGACTGCTACCATCTTCTTCAGCACTAGGAGTCCATAGGTTCTCTACCTCACCCCAAGTGCACAAACAGTGATTTAATCCCTTCCAAGAAGTATAGAATCCACTATAACCATAAGGAATTAACCAGAGGTCTTCAATCAAGTCTTCCTTTGTTGTCTCTTTAGGATTAGGCTCTTGCCAACTTTTTCAAGGCTCCATAGCCTGGTATCTCAACCCAGAACCCTTAAGGGAACCAAGATATTACAAGGCTCTAGATATTAGATCCCAAACCATAACCTCCAGGGACCCAAGTTGTTATAGAGATCCAAAGACTTTGTCTCAACCCACAACCTCTAGGGACCCAAGTTTTTATAGGGATCCATGGATACTATCTCAACCCACAACCTCCAAGGAACCCCAAACTTTTAGAGGTCTCCAGAGACTAGAATCTCAACCCACATATTTCCAGCGAACCTGAGGACCAATCCCCTTCTCTTCTCTTCACATATGCTTGTTGATCGAACTAATCTCCTCTTCTCTTCAATTTCTGTTGAATAGTCTCATTTGATGCTCCAAGGTGGTGCCTTATTCCACTACTTCCTTCCTCTATTCGAATGGTCTTTGCTACCTTTTCTCCTTGTTTTGTTGGGATTCTTCCTCCCCATCCTTGATGCCTTTCCTGGTCTCGTCCTCCATAAATTTCATGTCCTATTTTACTTGCTAAGGTTCTCTAGTGTATGGTCATGTCACCTTTTTTTTGCAACTCATTTAATTTAAGAGCCAACCCATTAAATCATCCACCCACCAACTCTTAATGTTTTTCTAAGAAATTCAGGTTTATTCTCTACAAAAGAAAGCCTCAATCATCCCAATCAAGCAATCCTCCTTCCCAGCTCTAGAATATGTGTCCCTTTGACTTAGTCTCCTTTTTAAATTTCACATATTTGTAAAAATATTTACATTTAATTTTATGAGAGAAAAATGGATGGGGTTTTCACATTCAGTCCCTAGCTACCTCTTTCTGTACCTTCAAGAATTAACCCCAAAAATTTATCATGCACAGCTCTCTCTCATTTACACCCCTATAATCTTATCAAATGGATAATTAGATAATATTTCTTTTATTTTCTTAGTAAGCCACTATACTCAATAAAGTTTCCCCGTCATGGATAATGACAAAGAAAATTATTGCAATAAACAATCATGCAACCACCAGAGCTGGAATAAAATTGGTATTTATCTATAGCTAACAGATGGAAAGATCTCCACCATTTCCTGAGTTCTTCTACAAATTATCGATCGTGCTCTTGTTTTATCATGAGACTACTTCATGTTGTATGGCCCTAATGTTTGCTGTTAGTTTATGTCAGTCACCAGTGATCAAATGTACTCTTTCAAGATTAGTTGATAGGGTCCTAGGTCAAATTTTAAGTATTAAATAAGTTTTCAAATAAAATTTGATCATTGGTTGTTTTATATATTAGTGTTTATCCCTCCATTCACTCATGGGCATCTTCACTCATCTTGTTCAATTCTTCATTTAAGCGTTTATGGTCATGAATTAGTTAATATACCATCATCTAGGTCATGGTCTAGGATTATATTTGAGGTGTCATCATTTGTTCATGTCATCAAAATCTAAATGGGAGTCATGTCATCACCACTGTCACCATCATGGGAGTTATAAAATTAGAAAATAAACCACGAGTTTCAGGTGATTCCAAGTCATTAGGTGAACATTCCTTACCTCTCATTCAAGTTAATTTCTTTAGCAAAGGGTGGATTCCCTCTTCTAGGGTTTTCGACTACATATATGGTTTCATTGATGTTTGGATCACTTCAGTTGGAAAAAACCTAGTTTCATCACCTAATAACCTTCAAAAATAACTCATACACCTTAGCAAATCACTATATATCATGGATACCTCTCATTGCTACCATTTTCACTCAAACCCTAGTTCTCACTATGCTTTTACAGAGAAAACTAGGTTAATTTTATGTTTTAACATTTTTTCCCTCTTTCCCATACCCATTTCCAAACTTTTCACTTGCATTGTGTTGTTAAATCACCATCCTACTTCCCCAAATTTTTAGGAATTTTTCCCTCACTTCAATCCCTCTCATCTTTGTCACTAAACCCATTACATCATTATCCCTTCTTTTTCTAATTTTCACCTCCCCTTTCCTTCACATCAAGCTAGGGTTTTCCTTGCTGAAAAAAATCATGGAAGCTGAGAAGAGAAAGTCCCATAATGGAGGTAATCATTATATTTTTGAGCCAACACATACCCATGGCATCATTTTCAGAGTTTTGTGATCATTTGCTAGGGTTTACATTTCACAGAGGAACAATCCTACTTCAAATTTACTTTTTGAAGTAATGAAAAAAAAATTGAAAAAATTAAAAGCGGATTTTTTCAACCATAGACCAAATAAAAAAGTCCTCATTCATTTGATTCATAGGTGTTATTATTTGAGAGAAATACCCAAGATACAGTTGCTCTAGGTCATTTTCAACACTTTTCGACAGGTAGTCTTCAAGTCAATTTTTTAGGGGTTTGGAGCAGGGTTTTGTAGTGCTTGATGACTCCATTGTGTAACATACATATTAATTTTTCCAACCATACCACTTTCAGCCCCAAAGTACTCTGGGAAGGCCTCCAAACACCCTTTCAAATATCAAGCTACGCTTCTACTAAGAGCACGCTACACTTCTACAATTTGGAGAGAGCTTGGAAAAATGGAGTTTTGAAAGTCTTGTAGGTGTTTTTTTGTCAATTTAAATGTTGGGTTTGATATAGGACATCTAGGGCTACCTTTCCCACTCTTCAAATCAGTGGGATTATGCCTAAAATTTATCTTAAAATTCCCTCAAAGTGGCGTGATGCTTCTGCTGAAAAGTGTGCCGCTTCTGTGTGCTATGCAACGCTTCCGCCTTGGATGCTTTCTGGACATGTGTTAATGAAAAATGGTCCAAATATCGAGGTTATAGCTGTCCCATGAGATATTTTGTGGATAAGGGAGTTTTTTTTGTGCCTCATTATTGAGGAATCATGTAATTACTCAAGGAGACAAAGACTCCTAGTTATTAGCTAAATTTTTGGGGACTATTTCTAACTTCCCTAAATAATAGGTAATGACTCATAGGGTGCATTTATGATGTATTTTGGATCAGGTTTCAACCCAATGATGTGGCATATAATCTATTTTCTATATGTAGTTCAACTCAAGTCATTTTAGAGGTTGGATAGTTGATATTGTAGTTGTGGAGCTTATGTACAATCTTTTTCAGTGAAATCAAAGACATGTTGCAAATATAATTTTGGGACTCCAATGCTATTATTATTAGAATTTTTTTTTCTCAGTAAAACCATCTATTTGAATTTTTATTCTTCCATGAAATAACATGTATTCTTATATATGATAAATCTTATGAGTCTATGAACAAAATTCCTTCTTTTCGTGCTCTGTTTTTATAAGATTTTCAAAAATTTGTTTTACCTCTTCTGATGAATGAACTCATGTAATATTCTCATTCTGACTCTCTCTCTCTTTTCAAACCCTATACCACAATGAAAATTTAAGTGTGTTTCTAAGTATACCTACCTAGCCTCGTCTTCATTTCTGTATATGTTCATTTGAAATCAGACCTAAAACCTAGACCTAGTTCCCTGACTACCATTCCTATCCAACAAAATTCTAAACAAAACCATAATTCAATGAGATTATATCCATCCTAGGATCATTACAACTCCATTCACCTCATTGAATGTAAAAGTGACATTGAGAGAGCCCTCTCTAGTTTGGTAGGGCTAGCTATTAAATCTAAATATTGGTTTGAGGTTACCTCCTTCAGTCTCCATTCTCAGCCTTGGGAAACAAAGGGAGTGATAACATTTCCAATTACCCTGGAAATGTCAATCTAACCCTCCAAATTATTCATTCCTTTGCGTGCCTAGTGTCTCTTAGACTCACATCTCTCTCATTTCTTAGAGCTCCAAATCTAGTGAGTTTTTACCATGCAATTCTTCTTAATTTTGTGCAACGCATCCTCTTCTTCCATTTAATATCACATGCCACATTTATTTTCTATCTCATTTCTTGTACCAATACCTTGTCATTACTGCCATAACTGCAAGGATGCCATTAATTTCCATCTCTTCTCATGCTCCATGTCATCGTACACAATATTTTGGGTGATTTAGTGGTGAGTTAAATCCCTGCCATTTAATTTTCAACCCAAGGTTTTGTAAACTAATGAGGTATAACTGTACTATATGTATTAGGTGATTATTTATCATATTAGATTAATATAAATGCGATTAACACTTAATTACAAAACAAATTAAATCAATATAATTAAAACTAAATCAAATCAAACATAAAGAAATTTAAATCACACTTGCATAAAGGAAATCACACTTGAATGAAATTGAAATCATTCTTGCAGAATTGAAATCACACCAAACTTGCATATATAAAATCGCACCACACTTTCATAATTGAAATCACACCACACTTTCATAAATGAAATGCTGAATTGAAATCACTCTCACACCTGCTAAAAATTAAATCACACTTTGTTGAATGGAAAAACATACTTGCATAAAATGGGAACACACTTCTTGAAAATAAATGAAATAAAATAACTAAACTATTCTACCAATATGTACAAAGGTATGCAAACTGGAGTTGATGGGGGCCCTCCATTCCTCAGCAAGCACATCGAACAACTATAACATCTTGGATATCAAAGTGGAAGCATGTATTTCATAAAATGACTACAAAATATTACAATAATTCTCTCTCCTCACTTTACAAATCACATCTTGAATGGAACTTGGAACCTCCAACTATCAACTAGCCACTAGCCACCTTTAATCTCTAACAACTAATAATTTACAACCAAACATTTACCACCCTTTCTATGAAGGGTGCAATCCTATTTATACAAAAAGTGAAGATAACTATAAATCCTTAAATATCTCCTAAATCCACATTTATCTCATGTGGTTACAACCAATCTCCTAAAAATATAAGATACAAATTCTCTCATAGTTTTGATAAGGACACATATCAAAACATCCATGATTGTTCTCCTTTGAATGTGATTAGCTTAATGATCCATATCTTTTTAAAATATTCAACAAATCCTCATGAGTTGAAATTCGAATTTCTAGTTAGGAGGTCAAGTAGGACCCTTATAGAATCTCCAAGTGGGCCTACACTATCACAAAGCTTATGCCACTTATATATATATATATGCGAACATGTTAATTTTATAATATTTAATCAAAAATTCACTTAAAATACTTAAAATAAATGAATTTGGAAAATATAATGTTAAACCAATATGACCATGAAAATGGTTAGTTAATGTAGGGTTATGTAGCTATGGAATTACAGAATGAGGGTAAAATGATGGAAATGAGGGTGAAAGTGGATGACATTTTGGAGATTCAACACCATTGTTACTTTTTGTATCATCCAACTAGACAATAGTGTTGTATGGCCTGGATACATGAGGATAACATTTGGCACGGGCATGTTGCCACATTCCCCTACCTATTGGGCATGGGGGACCAGTAGTACCATGACTCCCTCCCCCCAATCCTCTTTCCAATCTAGTCACCCCATCTAGGGACAGGTGGTCCTCCCATATCTTCTTCCATTTTTCGTGTTAGATAGAAGATTTTGAGAGATCATTCCACTTTGATGCCAACAGTATGGATGACTCCAAGCTACCATAAGTTTCTAACAAGTTTTCTACCTTATTACCTATATGCCATAAGAGAAATAATGTTGGAGATGATGATCATAACATGTTCCAACAAAGGTTTCAACCTTCAAATTTTTTATACCTTATGAATTTTAGTACCTTGTTGTAACTAATTGATCATGTATATAATTACTTGGGAATCCCTGTCCACCCAAATATTTTGATAACTTTGATTTTGGCCATATTCCAATCTCATTTGAAAGAACATGAGCTCTGACGTGTTATTTGTATTGATACTCATTTTTCCTGCATAGGAAAATATGGGTATGCCTACGTGGTATATTATCATACCCCCATGTCTAGTGGGGAATAGGTTTCCCTTAGATCCTCCATAAAATTTTAATTTCACAAATGGATATAGTGTGGGGGAACAATTAATTGCATTGGAGGTAACCACAAGCTAGGGAGATGTATAGAGATATCATTCAAGGTGGATTGGAACCATTCTCACATTATCCTAGATTCCCCTCTCGACAATTTCCAAAATTTAGCTAAAAATTTTAGTGATAGGATTATTTGCTTAAAATTATTCATGAAGGTGGTTCATATATGTTCTATTGTTGAAGTGTTTCCTTTGAATATTTTCTTATTGTGTTACTTATAAATTCCCCAAAGGATGATACTAGGGGATATTTTCCAGATACAATTGAGAATGGGATTGTTAAAAGCATGTGTTAACCAATTCCTTATGGTGTTATTAGGAGTTTTAGAGATCCAGTCTAATTTGGGGAGACAATCCCCCAATATATTCCAAATATTCCTTGAATAGGGGAATTGATTGAATATGTGATCCAAGGTTTCATCGCTTAACAAGAAAAGAGGGAACTGGGATGGACCTTGAAGAATCCTCTTCTAAATATTGTCCCAAGTGAGGGGATTATTTTGTACTAACAACCAGGTGAATAATGAAACTTTGGTCCACCATTGATGTTTCCATTTTTTTTCCCACAACTCCTCTCCCTACTTTTACTGGTGGCTTTCTTCTAGGTGATAAGCTTCTTTGAACATGAAGGTACCCTTGCATCCATGTCCCCATATAATATTCTCCTCTTGGGGTGAAACTAAGATTCATCAGAGTTGTAGCTCCTCCTGGAATCTCTACCAAATTTATTCATTTGGTTCAAGGTTCTAGTTTTTTGGGCCCATTCATTTATGCCACTGGTGATCCAATAAATCATGTTCCCAATAATCCTCTATCTGGAGAATCTCCCTGAGATTTCATTCATATCTTTACCTAATCCATCTCTTGTTGGTTTTATAAATTTGGAATTTTCTTCCATGATCCCTCCAAAAATAGTGTTGATCACCCATTATTGATTTCCAAAAAGATTTTTTTTTTGAATCAAACCCATTCCTTTCTTTTCTAAGGTACAAATTGACGATCTAGTCAAAAAATAATTCATTATAATCAATTATTAAGGGGGAGTTATTGGGGAATAATTTAATTTCTAGATATTTTTCGAGAGGTCTCTTCCTCCCTAGAGCCACCTCCGCGATATTTTTTCGCCCAACACTTTAGCCATTGTAGTTGGGTTGCTCAGACCTAGATCTCCTTTCATTTTTTCTGTAACATTTTCTCCCATGTTACTAAGGGCCATTTTTTTCAAACCTTGATCCTCCCCATAAAAAGGTTCATTGAACTTTTCATATTTTCTATAGGATAGACATGGTAGCCATAATTGTAGAACACAAATATATAATTAGTGTTTTTAATACTACATTAAGGAGTACTGATTGACTTTCCATATTCAACATTTGGAAGGTCCAACTAGATAATTTATTTCGAAATTTTTTTAGAAGCTCTTCTCACACATTCCATGGAAGTGATTTATGTACAAGAGGGGGCCCTAAGTATTTTGAAGTAATTTTCTTATCTGAATTCCTATAATTCTAGAAACATGTTGTTGTACATTCAATGGTGTATTAAAAAAAGAAGACCTATTATTTTCTTCTATTAACCTCCATACTTCAGGTTGTCGAGAAAAAATCCAAGAGGTTACTCAAATTATTTGTTTCCTATGTTGTTGGTATGCCAAGGCCCATTGTATCATCAAACAATTTCTGATGAGTTAATGGAATATCTTGATGGCATGTAAAACCCATAGTCCCCACTTTTCTGTGTATAAATTGCACCTCCAAAATTTCTTCCAAATAATCTCAACAGTCTGACAACTCACAATGCTCCAGTCTCTTGAACTAGAAATTCAATTATCTTTATGTGATTTAATATCTCAATCTGAGATTGAGATATTAAATTAAGTTCCTCTCTTGGTTATGAAACCACACCCCTCATCCCAGAATTTAACAATGCGGAAGCTTTCTCTTCAAGGTTACAAAACCCCAACGCTTGCAATGCACCCTTTTATTTTAACCCAATATTCAAATTTCAAATGCGGGAGCTTCTGATCAAAGTTTAAGAAACCCCATATGTATATATCAACCTTGAAATTCCACTATTGCGCTCAATCAATGAATGTCTCAATTCATTAATGTTTTCAACCATACAACATATACAATAATGCATCCAACCTCTTTAAACAACACCAACTCTTGACTTAGAATATTAACCTCGGGTTTATGACATTAATCCCCAACTTCTCTCATAACATGACATTTTAATGTATACCTTGAACTAAGGGTAATGAACCATTCAACTCCCTTTAACAGTTAACTTAGGTTTAATCCCGACGGGATAAGCCTTTTTAACCTTCCGATAGAAAACACAACCCAATGCCTTATTACATATATGGTGTTCTACGGGCCCCACACTTCAACTTATTAAATAAATGATTATCAATGCGAGACCGATGGGCCATACCCTTGCGTTGATGTTTTTGCACTTCGCTGCACGATTGTCATTTGATCTCCCACCCTTCAGATCGAATGCCTCAAATGAATATCGCGTTTTTTCTCGAACCGAGGTTTAACGCCTGAAAGTTGCACGATATGGGTCGTATTTTCCTGCTGACGTGGCACAACGATATTGGATCGGGTTTTTCTCTTATGGTTTCGCCTCTGGACAAAAGCAGTGTGAAATAGTCTGGCTTGTTCGCAAAACCACCCGACTAATACCTCCGGTTTCACTGTTCCATACTCCGCTCAAGGTTCCTTCACATGCACTATCAAAACTTCATTTCTTTGTATTATAACTTCGTTTCATTCGATTCGGGCCAGCATAAGGCTAAACCCTCCGTCACATATTTATGAGGTTCCATTATAAGATTTTTCCATAGCTTTAGTAATTACAAACAGATACTCAACGTCCCTCATTATTCACCTCGCGCTTCTAACTCAATTCACTTCACCATTGGATCACAATTCCGCTCTTTTAAGGACTGTTCTTCAACTCTAATGTTACACGAGGTTCAATCTCCCAATATTTGTGCCAGATCTAGTTGCTTTCAGACACAAGGAGGCTTTTTAAGTCCATGCTCAGCAACCAGGAATAACGCTTCGACTCCTCTTGTTTCTCTACACAGAACTAAATCCTAGCCCATCCTTATATAGAATACACGAATTCGAACACATTCGAATAACAAAAGTCCCATTCCACACAGAGGCTAACATCTTAATGAAATAAAATCAATACACAGATTTCGATTTCATACAATTCTCAACCATAGTACTGCCATCGACCTATCAGGGGTGTGCAGAAACACCATCAAACCAGTTATGCACAGGATTACAACTCTAACCTCTCCCATGGAGGCTCATATTGTGCATTGCTATACAATTACTTCTTAAAATGCATCAACACACTGGAATTTCTCCTAACACAGTTTTATCACACGCTCTCATCACAGAGTATATGGACAGACTCTTAAACCGCTTTACAGAGTCCTACTCATACATGGAGATTAAGGCATTTTTACACAGGAAAAAATCAATGAATGCACAAGTAATGCTGAAAAATTTCTTCAATTATACAGTGAAACTACTTACAAACTTCTGGTTGGCCAGATCTTCAATCTGATGGCATCCTGCTCTGCCTCTCCAGCTCTCTAACCAATGCAGTTCTGTGCAGATCTATGCAGCTCTCCTATTCTATATTTTAGGCTTATTTTTATACAAAACCCACTGACTCGACTCAACTCCTTTAACAGCTCAAAAACTCTTCAAATTCCCAATTTTCTAACTTTAGACTAAATCCTAAAGAAACTAAAATTGAATCTCTTCATATGCCCATGAATCATTCGTGAACAGTTATAATATTTTTCTCTCTACATTTAACTAAAATTACTCAATTTATTCAATAATTACATGAGAAAGAAAAATATAAGACCCCCCTAAGTCTATCTACATACAAAATATTGTCTTGGGCCTAATGCCCCTACATCATATCTTCTCCATAAACACAAAGTGCTTTCAATTTTCATTCTTCAACTATTGTCGTGAAGAGCCTCTGTAGTGATTCTATTTCCAATATGAACAGAAAAGGGGATAACGAGTCTCCCTGCCAAATCCTCCATGAGGATTTAAAATGTATTGAGGGAGAACCGTTAACCAAAATTGAAAAATATGTCAATGAGACCATATTGTATACCCAATTAATCCAATCTTTTGCAATTCCAAAGGCTCAAGGAGTGCCACATAGGAATTCCCAACTTAGTTTATCATGCACCTTAGACAAATCTCATTTTAGCAACATTCTTGGTTTTAGTAATATTCAAAGAGTGGATAGATTCATGGCCCATGATAATTTCATCTAGCATTTTCCTGCCTTATACAAATATTTTTATGCTATAGAGAGATGGGCTTAGGGAGTAGATGCTTCAATCCATTGGAAATGATCTTAGTTATGATTTTATAGACAACATTACATAGTGTTTGTTCTTACTAGGCTCTTTTTCTTTCTACTTATTCATTGTTAATGCTAAAAGGATGGCATCCAATGCTTTGAGAATGGTCTTAGATTTCTGAGACTATTCCACTACCATATAGACTTCCTTTCTGATAATATTACAGCAATATTGGAAGAATTCAATAGTGAACCCATCTAATCCAAGGACCTTATTGAGGGGATTTTCTTTAATTCTTGATTTGACCTCCTCGTGTGTGATTTATCAAAGAAGAGCATCATTCTACTCATATGTGATAATTGAGGGGATGTGTTTGGTGACCTATCTAATTCCCTCCTTCATGTCCACCATAGGTTCTAAGAGGATGCCATTGAAATAGCCAATTAGTTCTTACTACGTACTGGATATTTCATGATTTTTTTCAACCTTTTTCCTTGTAGATCCCTTCAGAGAGGATAGCCAGTTGTGATTCCTGTGTTGTAGCATAGATTTGTGGAAGAAGGACATGTATTCCCCCATCCTTCAACCATTGGGTCCTATATTTTTTTCTATCTATTATTTATTATTTATTTATATTTATTATAAATATAATAAGGTCTCTACCTCTACCTTCATCATATTCTTTTATCTCCCATTTACTATAGCTTCCCTTTCTATCTCTTCCATTTTGATCTCTAGCTTTATCTTGACCTTGATGATATCCCAAAACCACTCTTTGTTCCATCCTTTTAAATTCCATTTGTTATACTTCAAAATTTTATATATAGAGAAAATTTCTCAACTATCTATGTGTCCTATTTCTTCCCACCAATTTTGAATATTCATGATAAAATAGGGATGCTTAATCTAGAACATTTCAAACCTAAATGGTCAATTCTAGGGTTAGTTTTTCAATTCTAGATTTAGATTTATTTCCTAGTAGTCAGAGCCATGGTTGGTTAATATGGAAACTTCTATGAATACATCTCAGGCTAATATATTTTCTAAGATAAGGAAGCAATATAGCTTTTTTATGTTTCCCTCTTACTCTATTGTTTCATGTATAGACCCCATTTACTGTGCTGGTTTTCTATGAGTCCCAATATCTCTATCATGTTATTGAACAATGTGGATTCCACCTCAAATGTTTAGATTCTTCCTTTTTCATCATCTAAATATTTTATTATTTTGAAGTCTTTGCCAAGTATTCACATATTTGAGGAGATTATCATGTCAGCTTGGGAGATTGAGTGGAGAAATCGATCCTTTTCCTAAGGAATATTTGGGCCATAGGAATTCAAGATATAACATTGTTCCCCTCACCCCACTAGTTGTATTTGGATTTTTAGGACTTATAATGTAGTGAAAAAATCTATCGCTCTAACTTCTTATTCATACGATATTATGTATTTTCCATTAGAACACCCCTGAGAATCTATTGCAGTGGTTTAACAATGTATCTTCCAATTTGTTGTTATATTGGACAAGGTTTCCCATGATATATTAGTGTCTTGAACCATTATTATGGTGTATTTCTCTATGTTCTATTTCTTTCTTAATAGCCTTTGC
Organism: Pinus albicaulis; assembly: GCA_034641835.2. Taxonomy (NCBI): domain Eukaryota; kingdom Viridiplantae; phylum Streptophyta; class Pinopsida; order Pinales; family Pinaceae; genus Pinus; species Pinus albicaulis. The sequence goes on from CM076569.1 coordinate 884,131,268, forward strand.
TTTTCCAGGTTGTTAAGGCCTCTTATAATCCAAGATATAATTTTCATAGATAAGGTTTGTGGTGTTGAATAATGTAACTAGGTTCGGTCTTCATTATATTTTTCAAAAATAATTTATATTATTAAATGACTTATTTAAGCATGGATTTCATGCTTGGATCATATTATTTAGTTCAAAGTCCCCATTGTGGACTTCTAGGATTATAGGGTCATTACAGATTTAAATTGACTCGTCCTGGGATTTTGAATCATGTAAATAGGTTGTTGTCTATGTTTGAGACTCCTCAATCAAGTCATCCTCGACCTCTTCTTCAAAGTCGTTAATCAACCTCTTCAAGTTGGCCTCAAATAAACTATTTTCAAATTAATTCATGTCGCCTTTATAATAGAGACATGTCTATTCAAATGGAAATTTCCACTCATTTATATGGAGGAACTACAATATATACCAAAATAAGGTATTCGAATTAGTTTCATCTCATAAGTTTGTATTTCAGATATCAAGGTTCGGTGCTATAACAATGGAAATAAGCTCGCATATATCTTGGAAGGAGGGTTCATATTATCTCTGAAATTACAATTTGGATGTCACTATATAGTAGTGTATATTTCAATGAAAATACAATGAAGAAGGACTCAATATCATAACACTAATAGGGCTTGTTCATATGACCATTTCAATGACATCACAATGAGCAGTTTGGATTACAATGGAGTTCGAATTAGGAAAAGGGATGATCTTGATAACCATATTTCGGTGTTATTTAGTGTTGTTACAATTGCAAGGTATAGATGCAGTGAAGATGATTTCGGTGCTACCATTGTGACAGGGTATCACAGTGAGATGATTTCATTTTTACCACAGTGATAAGGACTCGATGCTCTCACAGTTACAAGGATGACTTGATGGAGCATGTTTTGGGTCTAGATTGTAAGGGTCTTGGCCATCTCATATTTTGAATCTACTGAAGGAAGAATTTTGTGACTGGGTTTCCCCTTGAGGGGGTTTTTCACTGGAATTATGCTTATATCTTGTGTTCTCTTCTATTTTTTTCTTGGCATTAATATTGACGATACGAAAAATATAATACTAATAATGAAAAAATCACAAGTTAATGTCATTAATAAGGGAAATCATTTAAATTCCAAAATTATGGATTTTCCAACATGGTATCAGAGCTATGGTATTGGTCAGAGGAAATTATAAGCTAATGAAAGTAATGGAACTCACTACAGGAGCTCGAATGATCTCAGTGCTACAATAGAAGGTTGGATCTTTGAGATTATTGCGGAGTATAGTGAATTGGTTTCAATGTTGTTACACAGTGAGAAAGTTCGATATCACAACTAGAGAATAACATTGTTTAGGTACCATAGCAGTAAGAAGGGTCAATGTAAATGGTTCGGTCAGAGGTTAAGGCTATAATAACAGTAATAAGAGCTTATTATTCCAACAGTGAAGATATCTTCATCCCAATGTAATTACAATGATTAGTGAGAAGGATTTGATGTCTTCACAATGAGAAGTGTTGATGTATTTGCTGAAAAATTAGGGACAAAAAATCGGACTTGGTTCCATTGAAGTGATATGATCAATATATCAAGTTAGAATAGAGAAAATTCTTCATTATCATTGCAAAGAGCTAAGATAGGGTGTAAACATAATCTCTACGCTTCCACAGTTCATATCTTTAAAAGTGATGATACAGTCTTAGGATTTTTGATGATACAATCTTAAAATTTTCGATGCAGAAATGATGTTGGTGCTATGACTAGTTCTCCCAATAGTGAGTAGGTCTCGATGAAATTTTTTTCAATGTTATTAGACATTTTTGGTGCTTCCAACAAGAAAAGGAGTTCAGTACTAACACAAAAATTTGGTGCCACTTTGGGTATGTGTTATATTATTTCCACGATTATTTGCATGGGTCGGGGGGGTGGGCGGGTTGGGGGGGGGGGGTGGTAGCCACCCCTGTTCGTTGCACCAGGCAAAGCGGGGGGGTCACTGGGGGTTAACAACGAGTATCCACCTACATAAGGTGCGAGGTAGCGCCCCAGGAAAATAAAATTGGACTCTATTTTAGGTGGGAAGACCTGCCTATGGTTTTGCGCATGGGTTTGCACATGGTTTTGGGGCATGATGGTTTTCAGTCCCTGGAACTTTGTAGATCCAATCAAGGGAACTACGATCATGTTCTAATCCAGGGTTAATGGATTGGGGTTTATGAATGATTTGGCATGTATATATATGTGTTGTAACACTAAAAGGAATATAATGAAAAGTCAAGCTGGTAGTACCGATTTGGGATCTATGGGAAAAAACTATGTGTATATATGTTTTATTTTCATGCTCTTGCTATTGTTTATTTTTTGTTTTTTAAGAATTGTTTTGTAGATAATTTTTGTATAGATTTAAAACCAACATTTGGTATCAGAGTTGTTTCAGCTTCAAGAGGATGCCTTTGCTGCTAAGGGGTTTTTTTCTCAGACCTATGGTAGACCTTGTTCAATGGGAGGTCTGCGGGATTGATCCTTATAGTGAAAGAAGATGGAGAGCAGTGGAAAGATAGAGATCGATAAATTTAATGGTCATAGTTTGGAGTTGTGGAAGGTCAATATGGAGGATTTGTTAGTGGATAAAGATTAGTGGATCATTGTAGATTCGGGTAATAAACCTATGACAATATCAGATGAAGACTAGGTGAAGTTGGATCGAAAGGAAAAGAGCACAATATGGTTGTGTATCTCAGATTAAATATTGTTGAATTTATCTGGGGAAGCTACGAAGAATACTTTATGGGTCAAGTTAGGGACTTTGTACCAATCTAGGTCACTAGTGAATAAATTGTTCCTCTGGAAAAAGAGGTATAACCTAAAGATGAAGGATGGAGACTTGGTGACAGAGCATCTAAACGCCTTCAATACTATGGTAAGTTAGTTTTCATATGTTGATATTAAAATATCAGATGAAGATAAGTGCATCAGTTCGTTGTAATAGGTATAAATGCAACTACCTTGAATTTTGATGAAATTGTCTCGGCCTTTTTTTCAAAGGAAATGAGATGGATAAATATGGAGGGCCAGAATAGAATTTCCTTATCTATATGAGGAAGGTCCCATAACAGAAACAAAAATAATTTTTGGAGTGGGAGATCTAAATCTAGAGGGAGATCTAAATCTCTAGGAAACCTATAAAGGTGTGCTGGAAATGCGGAAAGGAAGGGCACTTCAAAAAGGACTGCAGATCAAAAGTTCTTGGGAAAGGAAAGGGACATGATAATGCTCCTTCTCCAGAGGAAAAAACACCATAAGATGAAGGTGGGGATGTGTATTTGGCTTCTTCTTCAAATACATATGTATATCATGAGGCACGGTTGATTGACTTAGGTGCATCCTTTCACTTCACTCTCCATAGGGAGGGGTTCTGTGAGTATGAGAAGTATGATGGTGTTGATGTCTTCTTAAGGGATGACAGGAACGAAAAAATCATCAGACATGGAAAATTCAAGATGAATCTGCAAGGTGGAAGGTTTAGAACACTTCCTAGTGTTCTACGTATTCGTGCATTAGCCAAAGATCTAATTTCTGTAAGAAAGATGAATGATGCAGATGTAAAAACAATGTTCAAGAAATATACCTACAAGATGGTTCAAGGAGAACTGGTATTAATGCGAGTTTGGATTGGAAATATGTACAAGATTTAGGGTAGCACTATTATTGATGGGTGTAACAGTTATGTGGTTCCTGAAAGTGGAGTGGAAAGCCTAGTGGTCTTTGGAGAAAAGACCATGTTATGGTATCAAAGGCTTGAACATATTGGAGAGAAGGGCCTTCAGATATTGCATGGTAATGGTATGGTAGAAGGTATGTCTAGTTTCTCTCTGGATTTTGATTTCTATGAACATTGTGTAAATTGGAAGAAAAATTGGTTGAGTTTTCCTTTAGGTGCTAAGAGGGTGAACAAGATATTAGAGCTTGTGCACAGTGATGTGTTTGGACTTGTGTCGGTTCCATCACTACATAATTCTATGTACTATGTTTCATTCATAGATGAATTCTCAAGGAATATATGGATATATTTATTGAGCAATAAATATGAAGTATTTGACAGATTTAAAGAATTTAAGTCTCTAGTGGAAAACTAGACAGAGAGGAAAATAAAGGTGTCGAGGACAGATGATGGTGGAGATTTCTGCAAGAAGGAATTTGAAGAGTTCTATAAGAAGGTCAATTCGAGAAAGAAGGATGAATCATACTCTACAAGAGAAGAAGATTCAAAATAGGAAGAGCCACAAACTCCAGCTGTGAGAAGGTCAGTTCGAGAAAGAAGGCAACTAGAAAGGTATATTCCATCTGCTTTTTGTTCAAATTTTTATTTGACTATCACTTATGATTGTCACAAAACTGTCAAGGAGGGAGTGGATTCAGAGGATGGAAACCTATGGAAGGAGGCCATGGTTGATGAAACGACATCCTTACACAAAAATGAGGCATGGGATCTGGTGGAGTTTTCGGTTGGAAGGAAGCCCATCAGGAGAAAATGGGTGTTTAAGAAGAAGATGAATGTAAAAGGCAAGGTGGAGAAATGCAAAGCTCGGTTGGTAGCAAAAGGTTATTCCCAGGTGTAGGGAATTGATTTTGGTGATATTTTTTCTCTTGTTGCCAAGGTTACTTCTATTATATTACTTTATTTATTGCTGCTACAGTTTATTTTGATGTAGAACAAATGGATGTGAAGACAAAATTTCTTCACAGGTATCTAGAAGAAGAGATATACATGAAGCAACTTGAAGGCTTTACGGTGAAGGGTAAGAAATAACTGTTATGTAGGTTAAAAAACTCTCTGTATGGGTTAAAATAGTCACCAAGGATGTGGTGTCGAAAATTTGATACCTATATACAGGGACTTGGCTTCACCAAAAGAAAAGAGGATCAATTTGTGTATTTTAAATTAACTGGTGACCGTGTTATTTATTTGGTCTTGTATGTGGATGATATGTTGCTGATTGGAAATGAAAAATAAATTATCCAAGATTTGAAGACAAAATTTTTCTCCAAATTTGACATGAAGGATCTTGGTGCGGCAAACTATATTTTGGACATGTAAATTCAGAGAAATCGGGCAAAGAAAAAGCACTGGTTAAACTAGAAGAGGTATGTCGAGAAAATATTATAGAGGTTCAATATGCATGATAGTAAACCGGTGAAGGTTACTATTCTTGTAGGTGTAAAGCTATCTGCTGAACAGTGTCCCAAGACAAAAGAAGATGAGGAGGATATGTCCCATGTTCCATATGCAAGTGCAGTGGATAGCTTGATGTATGCAATGGTTTGTACTAGACCAGACATTTCACATGTAGTGGGAGTATTGAGCAGGTTTATGCCAAATCAGGGAAGGAGAATTTGACAATAATGAAGCGGGTTTTTAGATATTTGCATGGCACTAGTGATTATGTCTTGTGCTACCAGGGAACACCAGGTTTGGAGAGATTATTGGACATCCATTGTAATGTTCCAAAGTTTTAGCCTCACAACTAAATGGAACATTAGAGTTAGCAGCAGCTCTAACCGATAAATAAATGGGTAGGAAAGCCCATAAGTCTCCTAAGGAGGAATTAAAACACTCCAAGTATGAAAGGGGACACTTTTCTAGCATAATAAAATACCTCCATGTGTGAACATGGATAAGATCAAGCTTCTTTGACCAAGTCAACAACGCAGTTTTAGAGGAGGAGGAATCCAAGGATGAATAACACAGTTTTGGAGGGAGATGTATGTTTGGAGAGATATGACCTAATTGAGTGGGGCCAAGGGCAAGGAAACTCATGTTTTATATAAGGAAGAGGATGGCAACATTATTCTTAATGTCTTAGATTATTATTATTGTCTTCCAAGACTTGTTGTTGCTTTGCTGCTTAACAGAATTGCAGTGGTGTTTAGCACTAGGTGTTCCCGAGTGGGAATCCCACCTATTTCCTTTGAGGGGCCTCATTGGGAGATTTTTCATTCATCATTCCACATCGGGTTTTCAGGCCAAGCTTCAACCATCTTCATCAGCGTATTTATTTCTAGATATTGTGCAATGTTGCTAGGTGCAGCAGTGGAAGGGATTGGAATCTCGGTTCCTGAGCTAGTTTCTCACTGGAGGAAGGTTTCATTCACTTGAGGGACGTGTTTGGAGAGCTCCAGGGCTAATTTCAGACATGTGGTATCAGACCACACATTTACCATACATTTCCAGTGTTGTTTCTACTAAGGAATGCGTTATTTTGGAGGCAGTGTTCAGTGCATGGTTTGGTGGCTCCATTGCAGTGTTTCCTTGTGATTGAGAGGTTAATCATTTCATGGGAGGAATTCCTTGAGGGATATATAGCATATCAGATATATTTTATCCTTATACACTCATGTACTTTAGTGTTGTAGTGGTTATTCAGTAAATTACTGAATTTCCCATCTTATATGCAGAGTGTTTGACAAGAAACCCTTGCCGGTTTCTTTTGTATTTTGTATAAGGAGATTAGATCTTTGTTCTTCAGCATTATTTATCTATACATTATTAGATCTATTGTTATACTATTATTTTATGTGTAAACCCTCTCTTAGACTGCGCAGTCCCTTTTGCAACAACTCCGGTATTTTGTAGTCTTGGGGTTTTAGCACTTTTTGGCAATCCTAGGTGTGGGAGATCTGTTTAACCCACCTATTTTGCTTTGTTTCAGCTATAATATTGGATTTATGTTGTATATTGACTGATATATGGAATCCAAGAGTCGATTTCACTGTTTTATTGCATATGTTGCTGGAATTTCATTTTTTATGCATGATTCATGAGATGTTCCGATTGTGGAATATTACATCCATGGTTTTGTTGATGTAGACTCAACTGGAGATCTAGACCAAAGAATATCTAAAATTGTGTATGTGTTTATTTTATTTTGAGGTGCATTCATTTGGATGAGTAAAAGACAGTATATAGTGGTTCTTTCAACTACATAAGTAGAATACATGGCAGCCACTCATGCAAGCAAGGAAGCAGTTTGGTTATAGATATTGTGTTTAAGTATGAGGTTGGTATAGCAAGCTATAAGGATAGACTGTGATAGCCAAAGTGAAATTTTCTTGGCTAAGAACCCCACTTATCATTCAAATACAAAGCACATTAATGTTCAATATCACTTTTTGAGAGATATGGTTGAGGATAAAAAGGTGCTTTTGGTAAAGGTGGACACTTTGAAGAATGTTGAAGATGCATTGAAAAAGTTTGTGAGCACTCAGAATTTCTCTTGGTGTAGAGAATTTTTTTTTTTTCAGGGTTGGACGAATGACTAAGCTCTCTTGTGGCCCCTTGCGGAAAGAAAAAAACAAGTGGGATAATGTTGGGTATGTGTTATTGTTACATAACATTTTGTCACTATCCCGGCAATCCCCATCCCGCACATTGGAGGCTCATTTCTGTGACCAAAATAAAGTGTCGTGCCTTGCAAAGACCATCATTGCATCCCTTTCCATGAGGAAAAAATTCCTTCTATTGACCATTTCCTGAACTGACCATTAGAAACAAATTTTTTTCCTTGGCGCAGGTAGCCCGTTATGCCCTTGTGCCAATGAGGAATATTAACACTAGACCCCGCACTAGATGGCGCTATGTCTCAGTTAGCTTCCCACGCCAATATGTTTATGGAAATTTTTTTAAAAATAGAGGCGAAGTTTCCATCATAACAAACTTCGTGGGCGAGTCATAGGGAGTGGTTCAACTGAATAACCATGGCCTTCCTCCTTTGGCCTATTTTTTCACCTTTTGGGGAAACCGCCCAAGGGATAAGGCCTCCCTTCCACTATAGTAGGGATCCCAACCTCCTCCTCTCCCTCTATAAATATAGCCATCCTCCATTGATGAGCTAGTTGAGCTGAATATATTATAGTAGAAATGCTGGAGATTTTTCTATTCACGTTGCTAGAAAGGATAGAACGAAAGAGTTCCTTATTGAGAGAGCTTAGGCTTGTGCCTTCATCCCATCTGAATTCCCTGACATTCATCGAGACGTGCTTTGACTGAATCCCGCTAAAGGAGGCTGTGATGTCAAGGCTTGGTTGTAACTCTTTATTCTATTAATACATATGCATGACTATTGTCTAGTTCCAATTTTGCGTTAATGTGTTTTATTTGATGCAATGTGCTTAACCCTCCTTGACTGGTTAGTAGCTATGAATGACATTGTCATTTTGTATGCTACTCTTGCTCGTGGATCTTTGTGTAGGTATCCAAGCATCATTGCGAAAGAATTGTGACCCACCATGGCAGGAATAGAGAGACCACCATCAGAACATGTTGGCTCGAGGGGTCTTGACCAAGGTTCAGAGTTCAAGGTTTGCCAACAAACCCCTATACTACTGGCCTTTTCGGAAATGACCTACTTGCGTAGGTCAAAGTCTCACTTGAATTAGTATGGGTGGGTACTGGAACCAGGTTTTCGCACTCTGAGAAAGGATAGGTAAGGCAAGAAGAGCTGCGTTAGGCCCCGAGATACCCAGATCGCCTTGTTCTGTGCAGATCCAAGGATGTCTCTATTCGCATCCACATGCACTAGATATATAATTATATACTTTTATGATAGTAGCACAATATTTCATAAACAGAACAAAACAGATCTACATAAAGAAAACACACTTACACAGATCTTTTCCAGCTTAAATATAGAATGTGCACAATGTAGTAATTACGAAGATTCACATAGATAGTACTCATAGATTCAGTTCTCTATCAAGCTTTCTTATCCATCAATTCGTTAGTTCCTTCTTACAATCCCCTTCCTAGCCTGTGCACACAATAGCAGGGTCTGCACACAGTTGGACTCTGGATCTTCGTGCACACAGCCAGCAGGATTCCTTTCCCCAAAATCCCAAACAGACAACTTAAACCACAATTCACATCAATATCTCTTCATTGCCTTTCTTACAATACAAAATGTTCCTCTATTTATAATAATCTAGCCTAGACTTTCCTATGGTTTGCAAATCATGGTTTTCAGACCTCTAGTTTACCCTTTTACCCATTACAATGCTTTTGGGGCTTTGACCCACCCCAAAACCCATGCGCTAGACTAAATCTAATCAAAAGTATTAAAAAATGGACCAGTTTCGTAGCTCGTAGGAGACCCTGCTCCAACAGTCCCCCAACACAATCCTGAGACTCGTCTCAAGTCACTGTGGCCACCATATAGTCATTTATCCCTGTATGGCTTGAGTCGACTACCATTGACAAAGCCAGGTAAGAGGTCACCGCACAGGGTAGCTAGCCGGACTGATCCACCATTCGTGATATCCTTAATGGTGTAGGGACCAAGCCAGTGCTATTAGAATTTCCATGGGTGTTTCATAAATTGGCTATCGTATAAAAGGACGAGATCGCCTGCTACGAATGTCTTTTGGCGAATATGTCAATCATGCCAGGATTTATCATGGGCCTTCTGAACCTGTTGATGAAAGTTAGCAATAAAACGATCTTCCTCCAATGCCAAAAGTTGCGCAAGGAGCTCCTCTACGATATCTAGTTCCACCATATTTGTAAATGCTACGATACGTAGGCTAGGAAAAAAGTATTCAATGGGCATAATGGCCTCCTTACCATACTACATTCGGAAGGGGGTCCATCCTGTCAGCTTCCTGCAGGTCGTTCGGTAGGCCCACCGCATAGAGGGGATGCGAACATCCCAGTAACTATGATTGGCATTGCAAACTTTGGTTAATTTCTGTTCCAAAAAAATTTTAAAAGCTTCAACCGCCCCATTTTTCTGTGGATGGTATGGTGTACCCTTCGCATGGTGGATCCATAATTCCTCATTCAGGGCTTGAATCATTTGGTTAACGAAGTTTGTACCTATGTTACTCATTAGGATCTTTGGGCAGCCAAACCTAGTTAGAATCTACTCAAAGATGAAGTGCGCTTCAGTATCTGTAGTACAATCCTTCACCGCTTGTGCCTCAGCCCATCGAGTGACGTAGTCAGTGGGGGTAATAATGTAGCGCGCACCTATTTTCTTGCCTGGCGGATTGATGGGTCCTATAAAATCAATGGCCCATTTGTCAAAAGCCTGTAAATCCATTTGAGGCTATAATGGCATCTCATCTCATCGTGAGGGTCATCCAGTTCACTGGCATGTGGCGCATGATTTACAAAGGTATAAGAATCCTGATGCAGGGTAGGCCACCATTACCTAGCCCTCAAAATATTTTGTGTCATTGCTCTCCCTACATAGTGGCCTCCGGTGACACCTTTGTGTGCTTCCGCTAAAATGGCAGGCCATTCATGTTCTAGGACATATCTGCATAGTATTTCATCCACTCCTAGCTTGTATAACTGACCGGTAATGATAGTAAAGTCCGCTGCCCGAGTAACCAACTCCTTCTTCTGCTGCACCAAATATTCTACGGGGGCTACGCATGTAGTGAGGAACTCAATGATATCAACAAAGTGTGTGTCAACAACCTTAATGGTGAACAGCTGCGCATCTGGTAGGCCTTCCTCCGAGTTAGTAGGTTCTTCCCCTGTCTCAATGCGGGACAGATGATCTGAGCCCGCATTCAACCTTTTGGGCTCGACGACGATCTCAAAATCGTATTCCTGAAACAGCAACAGCCAACGGCAAATATTCCCCCCCAACATAGGCTTGTTGACCAGGTGTTTCAAAGACAAATTATTAGTGAACATTTAAAAGTGTCCACCTAGTAGATAGTGCCGATATTTCTATAATCCATATACCATAGCCAATCCCTCTTGCTCAGTGGTAGAGTAGTTTACGCTCTGCACCCGAGAGTTTCTGACTTGCAAAGGCAACCGGGTGATCAATATCCCCCTCTCCAAGTTGAGTTAGGACAGTGCCCAAGGCAATGCCTAACGCATCTACATGTACATGAAATTCCTTCGACCAGTCAGGAAATATTAGTATGGGTGCAGAGATCATCTTCTCCTTGAGCAGTTCAAAGCTCTTCTGACATTCATCATTCCAAAAAAAGGAAACATATTTTTTAAGTAGTTTTTCCATGGGTTTTGTGATCAGTGTGTACCCCTGAATGAATTTCCTGTAATATCCTGTGTGTCCAAGTGTAGAACGTAGTTGTTTCTCAGTTTTCAGGACTACAAGGTTTATAATTATGGCTACCTTCGCAGGATCAACCATCAACCCTTTCTGACATACTATGTGTCCAAGCAAGATTCTGAATGGTACACAGAAGATGCAATTCTTAATATTCAAGGAAATGTTGTGCTTCTCACATTTATCCAACCTTAATCATAGGTTAGAGACATGCTCCTTACCAGGCCGAAGACTGTCCAGTCATCGAAATAAACTTCTAGGAACTTATGAATAAAATACTTTAATACAACAACTACGACCCTTGAGAAAATAGCGGGTGCATTCTTGAGACCAAAGGGCATGACCATATACTAAAAGGACCCCCATTCGGTTTCTAATGCAGTCTTACTGCGATCTTCAGGTGCGATTCAGATTTGATGGTACCCTGAGAACCAATCGGTGAAGGAATAGGCCTCCAATCCACCCACGCTATCAAGGATTTCATTGGAGAAGGGAGTAGGGAAGGGGTCATGGACATAGGCATCATTTAACTTGCGGAGATCTACGTAGATGCATATTTCCCCCTTTGTCTTCTTCTCCTGGATGACCATTGGACTTACCCAATCCAATTGCTCAACTGGTTCAATGATACCTGCGGTAAGAATTTTGTCTAGTTCTTCTTTGACCTTTTTCATATATTTAGGATTTAGTCGGTAAGGCCACTACTTGATGGGACACGCCTCAGGTTTCAGAGTGATGTGCATAATTCCTAGGTCCCCTGTGATTCCTTTGAGCTCGGAAAAATTTCTTGGAAATAAGTCCTGATACTCTGTAAGTAGTTCTGCAATTTTTCTTGCGGTTCCTTCATCCCAATAGTCCCCAATTTTAGCCAGCTTAGGGTGTTCTTCTGCACCAATATTAACTTCGTGCAGCTTGAGAGGTTGCGTCACATCAATATTCTATAGTGGAGGTCCAATAACAGTGCATTCCCATTCAGATTGTAGAATAGAGACATTTTGAGGATTATATTCTTCTTCGTCTATCACCAAGCTTCGATAGTTCACTATGTCTTGCATCTGTGCTTCCCATGTCAGGAATACTGGTGCGGCGTGGTGGTGCGAGTTCTTAAATACAAATGCATCAATGTCCTACAGAGCTTTTTCGAGAGTCTCCATCCCCTCAATTAGTCCGAACGTTCCTATAAATTCCTCTTTTAGTATTTCCCAATGGCGGGTGCACTGATGTAACTCCACATCTAAATACCAAGCAACGAGGATAGGGCCCAAGGCATGAACAAATAGATGGACCCATTATTTTGCAGTTCGGTCACACCATTTGGTCATCTAGATATGTAGATGCACATGGGGATCCCCAGGTCCGAGAAATATCTTGGTGCTTATGTCAGCTGGAGGGGCGAACTGTAGAACCATCCTATCCCGACACGTCTCCTAGTCTGGGAATGCTTTCTTGTGGGTATCCCACCATCGTGCAGGTGTCCCACACATAGCTAGATTAAGGGCCTAGAGCCATTGTTCTCTTGGAACCCTAGCTTCCAGTGTTCTCAGGAATTCCTGGACACTATCAGACTCATCAAAGTGGGGTAGCTCTCTTGCCTCCAAAGAAATGTAGCAGAGGACCCGTGTGACCTTAGGATATTGTTGAGCCCCAAGATTGTTCTTTATTTCATCTTAATTCACTCCATTTTCCTTTTTCAATTGTTATCCTAGGCCTAAATGATCAATGAAATTAATTAAAATTACTTTTAGAATGAATAACATGGCTAACTTGCTAAGTTTTGTGATTTTGTCATTGTAATGCATTTTGAACTGAAACTAGCTATAGAATGCATACATTCCGTAGCTAACCGCCAATTCTGCAGCTGTCTTCACGTTCAAGCATGTTACAGGTTTCCTCTCAGGAAAAGCCACACATGGGCATATTCCACATCATGTCCTCATCGTTCGTTGCTCACCATGAAGAATGAACCGAATTCTGGACGTGGTTTTGGTACGTGGGAACTCATTCAAGAAGGCAGACTCCTAATAGGACTAGGACAGTCCAGATGTCCTTTGTCCCTCTACGCTGCCATATTTAGAGTTCTATTACGATTTTGATATGAAAAGACAATGATCCCCGTATTGTTGCAAGTTTTGTTATGAAGATTTAATATAAATGCACTTGGGATACCAAGAGGCTAGCTCTAGATTTTGCTTAGATTTCATGGATTGATTGCTATATTTCTGAAGACCGAGAATAATCTGTTTCAATTTATTTTCCTTTAATGAAGAAGACATCATTGCTTTGAACGCGTTGAGTTTATTTTGAGTTAGATTTCGTCTGGTGGTAGAGGGCCCCTGCCTCCTGCACGGCTTTACTTTTGTAATTTAGATAAGTATCTTAGTTTGTTTTCACATTTTTGAAGTCTGAGTTCATAGTTAATGTCATTAGTCACTATAGCTATACTTGTTCTAAGAAACTCTTCCAAAAGATCATGATAATGAATGAGAAATGGCTATAGTGTTATATATTTTAATTGCAATTTCTTTTGTTCATTATCACAGTTGAACTTATTCTAAGCAAACTCTTCCAAAAAATCCTTATGATGTCTAAGGCATGACTGTGATACTGAAAGTTTCAGTTTTTTGTTTACACTAAGCAGCATAGCTGATCTTACTCTTAAAACACTCTTCCAAAATATCATAAAAATGGGTAGGAAATAGCTGTGATGTCTTAGTTTTTAATTGTAATTGCTTTCAGTCTTTATGTTTGCATTTTCATTGAATTGTACAGCCAGGATTGTTCTAACAAGCTCTTCCAAAATACCATTCATGATGGACAAAATAGGCTGTAGAATCCCATAGATTAATTGCATGATAACTTATTTAGGGTACTCCGGAGTCAAATTGCATTCAATTCATGCTCTGTTATTTCATTTTAAGTTTGCTAATGAATTGTTAGTTCAGCACTGTTTATTGTAGACTAGTGACATCTTAGTTTAGTTCTAGCTTAGCTCATTGTATTTACATTCCACACTTATTTTTCATCCATTGCATATTAAATTACATTAGTTGTTAAACTTAAACACCACGACCTTCATTATTTACAAAACCTCTTTTGTTCTTAATCTATAATTGACTCATAACCATCTGGACAGAAGACAGTATCATCCCAAGGCCTGAAGTACTTTTGCAACCTCTTTACCATTTCATAAACAAAGCCTTTCCTCAAAAGACTACTTTAAAAAGAAATCTATAACTTTTGAGTAAGGTTTAGTGATGTTAAACTAAGTTGCAGAATAGAATTAGGAGCTAGTCTTAGAGTAGAGATCTTATGATGTTACCAATGTTCTTCTCCAAATATGCTTCAAAAAACCTTTAATCATGGATAAGATGTTGTATCATTATAAGCTGATTGTTTAATTGTTTAGTTAGGAGAATTTGTATACTTAGCTGCTCATTTCTCAAGCTCTTCCAAAATACCTTTAATGAAAGAATTGGACAAGTTAAGTTTATGTTTTGATTCATTTTCTTGAAGTCATTATCAAGCTTTGTATTTTTTCTTAGCCATAGTTTAGGTTTGGTTCTGTTTCAGTATTTGCATTTGAATTTGTCATTTGTCATCAACAAATTAGGCTTCACTCTGTTTTTAACCAGTAGCTTCTTTCCACCAACATTTAACTCTTTCCCTTGTGAACATAAAACCATCAAAAGACCAAAAACATCATAAAACACTAAACACAACGCATTAAGAAACAAACACCTAGGCACATACAGTGCACTTCACTTCAGCAGTTTACCAACCCTGGTTGACAATTAAATGAACTCAATTTAGGAGACTAGGTTGAGCACAAACATTTTGGCGCCGTTGCCGGGGAAGTGAAAACTAGGTAACCTTTGTTTCTTAACTCCCAAAAATAGTTATATGCATAGAGAGAGAGACTCAAGGGGTAGATTCATAAGCAGCAGAAGTAGAAGTTTCATTCCTAGAACATCACTTGTTTCACCTAGACCAAGAGCTAGTACACCTTTAACTCAGACCCACATTCCATCCTTTACTGATCCTAGACTTCTAGAAGACCTAAGATTAGATATTCCATTAGAGAAACCTTCCACTTCATCCACTGAACCTGCCTTAGAAGAAGATCCAAAGACTCCTGTTAGGGACACAAACTTTTCCACTTCCACAGGGGAATCAACCATGGCAGAAGGAGGAGGAGGAGGAGTCTTTAATGGAGAACACACATTATTTGGGGTTAGAGGTAGAGGTAATGGAGAAGGAGGTAGAGGTGTAGAAGGAGGAAGAGGTAGAAGAGAAATAGGAAGCTCTTTTGGGTTTCCTATAATAGATGAAGAAACCAATACAACCATGAAAAACATTTCACCCTCTGTCCTTCCAAACTTCTATGGACTTAAAACTGAAGATCCTAAAACCTTCCTATTTGAATTTGAAATCCTGTGTAGAACTTATGACTACTTACAAGATGCTCAAAAACTTAAACTATTTCCTTCAACATTGAAAGGAGCAGTATTGAAGTGGTTTATGATTTTGATCAACAGTTCTATTAGGACATGGGAAGACATGAAACAAGCATTTCTAGAGAGGTATTTGGATTATTGTATACCGGTCAATCATAAGGAAGAAGTGTTTAAGATGTTACAAAAAGAATATGAAAACTTGGAAAATTTGTTGGAGAGATTTCATTACAACATCAAAAGAGCAAAAATAGAAAACTTAGACCAAGACACCTTAAAAGCTCTTTTGTTGAAAACAATTAGGGATGAATGGTTGGATATCCTTAACATGATGGGAAAAGGGGATATATCACAGCTCACATTACCTGAAATATGTGAGTTATGTATCAAACTTTCAAGAGGGAAATCTAAAACTGTAAAAGGTCCAAGAGATCTTGCTCTTGCAAGGGCAAGTAAGTCTGCTTCTGGGACAGTAAGTAGATCAGAAATAGGACATATGCTTGATGATTTCAAATCTGATATCTTAGGGAGTCTTAGTGAACAAATAGACACCCTTAAGATACAAAACAAGCAAAAAGATGAATCTGATGCCTTGGCAATGTTTTGTCCCAAATGTAGAAAGAAACATGCCTTGAGAGAGTGTCCTTTGGATGTAAAAGTTGTAGAGACCTATGTAATTTGTTCTGAAAAACATGAGACCAAGAATTTTCCTTCTCTTCCTGGTCTCAAAGCTGTCTTTCAAGAGGGAACTCCTACAGATTCCACAGAATCTCTCAATTTTGTCTCTAGAAGGCCTTGGCAAGGACCTCAAACACAAGGATTCCATGATCAAATGTATAACCAACCTCCACCTTGGAATTCCTGGCAGCAACCTTGGCCTCAATTTCAAAATCAATCTCAAGCTTGGGCACAAGGAACACAAAATCCCTATGGAAGATACTCTCAGTACTATCAGTATCCACCATCCTATCCACCATACCCACATTTTTATCCTCAAAATCCTCAACAAAATTTTCAACAAAATCCTCAACAACATCATCAGAAACTACCACATCAAAATCAACCACTTCCATTACCATTCCCTCAAAAATAAAATCAGTTGCCTGCTCAACCCATACCAAACCCCAATAATAAAAATTATCAGAACACATACATGATAGAAGGCCAATAGTTTCCAACTTATTTAATTACTCCTTTAGACCTTAGTGATGTTAAACTTAGGTCTGGAAGAATACTTGAAAAGAGGAAACCTTCTGTGATCATACAAGAACAAGATAACTCTGAGGAAGACTCTCTACAAGTGAATAAAAGTCTTGAGGAAGACACATCTTTTCAAGACCCAAACACTGAAAAATTAAAGCAAAAAGATCCAATAATTTCAACTCCTGTATTAGAGCAACCATCCACATCTACTTCTATACCTCCTTTTCCAGAAAGATTACAAATTGATAGAGGTGTAGAAAAACAAATTATGGTGCCTAATTATGATTTCCTAGATGAGCTGAGAAATGTTTGCATTAAAATTCCATTATTACAAGCCATCAAGGAAATTCCAATTTTAGCCAAAACAATAAAGGAGTTGAGCATGAAGAGAACAAGAAAAAGAAGAAGGGAAACAAAGAAAATTCAACTGGCAGGAAAAATAACAGACATTATGATGGGCAAGATTGCTATTCCAAAGTATCTTGACCCAGGAAATCCAGTTGTTAAAATTCACATCAATGGAATTGAAATCCAAAACACACTCATTGATTTAGGAGCAGCAATCAATATCATGAGTAGACAAATCATGGATAAACTGAAACTTCCTAATCTTCTCTTTACACCCACATTATTACAATTAGCAGACAGATCTGTGATCAAACCAGATGGGGTAATAGAAGACATTCCGGTGTCCCTAGATTCTTGGGAGTACCCTGTGGATTTCATGATCCTAACTCCTAAGAATAATCTAGGAGGACATCCTGTTATATTAGGAAGACCTTGGTTGGCTACAGCTGATGCTTTTATTAGTTGTAGATCCGGTGATATGTACATCTATGATGGTAGTTCAACTAAGAAATTCACTTTGTATCCTCCAGCTAGGACAATTACAGATTTAGATGATACTCAATGGATAGAGGATGAAGAAGATTTACAACCTCTCTTCACAATTTCAGAAATTAGTGAAGATAATCAAATTCTGAATATTCTAGAAAACTTTGAATCCTCTTCAGAATACAAACATGAATCACTTCAAGAGGGATCCAACATTGAGTTTTTGTCATCAAGGCAGATGTCTCTTCATTCTATGGATAAATTTGGCAGCTCTTCAAGTGAGATATTTCCAGGCAAAACTTTGAACATAAAAAAGAACCTAGAAAAATCTCAACAAGAAGAGTTAGTCAAAGTATTACAGAGACATTCTTCTGCATATGCATGGGAATACACTGACATGAAAGGGATAAGCCCCAAGACTTGCACTCATCACATCTATATAGAGGAAAATTGCAAACCAATCAGACAACCTCAAAGACGGATGAATCTAAATCTTAGGGAGATTGTTAAAGAAGAATTGCAAAAAATTTTAAATGTTAACTTCATCTATCCTATTTCAGATAGTTAGTGGATTTCTCCTTTGGTGATTGTGCCAAAGAAAAATGGTAAATGGAGGGTATGTGTTGACTACCGGGAATTAAACAAAGCTACTCTTAAAGACCATTTTCCCTTACCTTTCATAGATCAAGTGTTAGATACATTAGCTGGCAAAAAGTACTTCTCATTCCTAGATGGGTTTAGTGGTTACAACCAAATCCAAGTAGCACTTGAATATCAAGACAAAACCACATTTACTTGTCCTTGGGGTACCTATGCTTACCGAGTATTGCCATTTGGATTATGCAATGCACCTGCAACATTCCAAAGGGCAGTATTAGGAATTTTTTCAGATCTAATACATGATTGTGTAGAGGTATATATGGATGATTTCACAGTTTTTGGAAACACATTTGAAGAAGCCTTAGAAAACTTGGAAAAAGTTTTAAAGAGATGTCAAGAAGCAAATCTTTCACTTAGTCATGAGAAATGTTTCATGATGTTTACTGAAGGTATTGTTTTGGGGCATCACATTTTAGGGGATGGGATTAGAGTTGATGAGTCAAAAGTTGAAGTCATCTCTAACTTATCTATTCCAAGTTGTCAAAAATATGTTAGGAGTTTTCTAGGATTTACAGGATATTATCGAAGGTTTATAGAAAACTTCACCAAGATAACATCTCCACTTTTCAAATTACTTACCAAGGACTGTGAATTCAAGTGGAATCCTGATTGCCAGTTAGCCTTTGAGACCCTGAAAACAAAAATTTATGAAGCACCTATTTTAAGGGGACCTAACTGGAAGTTACCTTTTCATATTTCAACAGATGCCTCAGATACAACTCTAGGAGCAGTATTCGGACAAAAAGACCTGATTCCTTATGCCATCTACTATACCGGTAAAAATTTGACTCCTACAGAGTTAAACTATAGTATAACTGAAAAAGAGTTTTTAGCTGTTGTTCATGCCATAAACAAATTCAGACACTATATAACAGGCTATGAAACTTTTGTTCACACAGATCATTCTGCAATTAGATACTTAATGAACAAATCAATTACTAATGGCAGAGTCATAAGATGGTTATTTGTTTTACAAGAATTCAACATTACCATTCTAGATAGGCCTGGGAAACAAAACACAGTAGCTGATTTCCTATCTAGACTCCAAAACATCAAAGATGACACTCTAGTTGAAGATCAATTTCCTGATGAATATCTTTTTGCAATTTCTACTCAAACTCCTTGGTTTGCTGACATTGCTAATTATTTAGTTTCAGGAAAATTTCCTTCAATAATTAATGCAAGAGATAAAAGAAAAATCATTTATGATAGTGCAAAATATTCATGGGTTGCTAATGAGTTGTACAAGACAGGTCCAGATTTGATCATTAGGAGATGTGTTTGGGAAGATGAGATGCCTGAGATTCTCAAAGCATGTCATGATGAACCTTGTGGCGGACACTTTATTGATAAGAGGACAACTTATAAGATCCTTCATTTAGGATATTATTGGCCATCCTTGTTTAAAGATGCTAAAGAGTATGTCAAAAGGTGTGACAGTTGCCAAAGGGTAGGGAAACCTTCTCCTTCAGGTGAGATGCCATTACAACCTCGGGTACATATTGAACCTTTTGAAAAATGGGCTTTGGATTTTGTAGGACCTATTAGTCCTCCATCAAGACAAAAGAGATATATATTAGTTTTCACTGATTATGTTACCAAATGGGTAGAGGCCAAGCCATTACTTTTTGCTAATGAAGCATATGTAGTTACTTTTCTTTTTGAGGATATTTTTACTCGTTTTGGTGTCCCAAGGGAAATTGTTACAGATCCAGGAGCTCAATTTACATCAAGGCTAGTGGAACAAATGATGGAGAGGTACAAAATCAGGCATAGAAAATCTACTCCTTATCATCCACAAGAAAATGGTCAAGTGGAATCTACTAATAAGGTCATTGAAGGAATCCTAACAAAGGTTGTTCATTTACATAGAAGAGATTGGGTAGACAGGCTTCCTGAAGCCTTGTGGGCCTATAGAACTACATGGAGAAACACAACAGGCCATACTCCTTATGAAATTGTTTATGGAAAGCAAGTTTTGTTTCCCATAGAGTTCGAGATTCAAACTTTCAAAATGGCAGTTCAGTTATTACTTGATTTAATGGAGGCACAAAAGCATAGATTGGAGCAGATTAATGAATTGGATGAGATCAGACAAGATGCAGTTCAGAAAACAAGTCTAGTCCAACAGCAAAGGACTAGATGGCATGATAAGTACATCAAAGAGAAAAAATTCAAAGAAGGTGATTGGGATCTCTTGTTTGATTCAAAATTCAAGGATTTTCAAGGTAAATTTCAAACACATTGGCTAGGGCCATATGAAATTGTTGAAATTTTTGACAATGGAGCAGTAAAAATCAGGAAAATAGATGAAGAAGAGGTCACTTTTCTTGTGAATGGTCATAGATTGAAGCTGTATCAAAAACCACTCTCAAGAGAAGAATTTGTCAAGAAGTTCCAAGAAAACAATGATGTGAAGTTAATGAAGAAGAATCTTTCTTCTTCATCAACTTGATTGAATTTTCTGAAGCATTTCTTTAAAAAAAAAAAATTTAAAACAAAAAAATAAATAAATAAAATAAAATAAAATAAAGTATAAACATGAAAACCAATCATTGATTGGCATGTTTATACAGAACAGATAGGGTGAAAATCAGAGTCTTTCTGACACTCTAAATTTTCCATTTTGTTTTTGCAAGCAGCTGTTACAAAATCATAAGTTCAGATCCATTGCACTTATGATCCATCTCATTTCATTTCATTCCATTTACTTATCCATCCATACTCCATTTCATTCATTTTTATTTCACTTCATTCCATATTTCATTCATCTCATTCCATACTTCATCCACCTCATTTCCATATCAAAATTTAAAGTTTTATGTTTTTTTGCAAATGAATAACACATGTCATGGATTGCAAGCCATTTCCTATATTCTTCCACTCCATTTCATAAATTATAATCCATCCCACTCCATTATTCACTTCATACATATCCCATTATACCATGTTTCATCATCTATCTTCACCCATTCCATATAATATTTCATGTATATTCCAAACCACTCCATTCCATGATTAAAATTCTCTACAGGTACATTCTACAGCTAAACAGACATTCTGCAGCTAATCAGACTTTCCGCAGCCAGGCAGTCATTCCGCAGCTACAGATCTTGAAGGCATTGATCAGCAGACATTTGAATTGCAACAAAATGATCTAGTATATCCATAAACAAGCAAAATTAAGAGGGATTATGAAGACTCACAAAATAATGGTTTCCATAGGAGAACAAAGTATATGGAGACCACAAAAAGTGGATGAAAAGCAAAGGTAGCAAGTTTTGATTATAATGGAATATCATAAACTTTAGTATAGTTTTAGTTATGAATCATTTGAAAAGTTGTTTTGATTATTTTTATTGATCATGCCAAATATACCCTCCGCAAAACTTTGGATAAAAATCTTTCATTTCAAATTCTATACCCAATCATCATTTAAGCGGTTAAAAGGCTGAAGTGTTTGATTTCCTTACGTCACCCAGCCAAATCATTTAATGATGATTTTTGAATCCGTTGTAAAAAAAATCTCCACAGTCTTTTCACTCATTGATTTGTTTTCTTCACCTCACTTCATTAACTCGTTCCGTAACCACTTCCTATTACTCCATTCCGTAGCCAGCCCTTCATCATTTCATTCTACAAAACAGAGGTATCTCTATCACTGTGAGCAGAGGTATATCAGTTTGAAATATTGAACCACTATCACCGTGAGCAGAGGTGTATCAGTTTGAAATATCAAACCACTATCACCGTGAGCAGAGGTATATCAGTTTGGAATTTGAAGCACTATCACCGTGAAGCAGAGGTATATCAGTTTGGAATTTGAAGCCATTGTCACCGTGAAGCAGAGATATATCAGTTTGGAATTTGAAGCCATTGTCACCGTGAAGCAGAGATATATCAGTTTGAAGATTGAAGCACTATCACCGTGAACCAGAGGTATATCAGTTTGAAATTTGAAGTCATTGTTTCCGTGAGCAGAAAGAGTACTAATCTGAAGATTGAAGAAGAAATTTTGGGCCTCATTGTAAGGAATGAACCAGTGGGCACAAAATACCTGGAAGGATACCCTCAAAGCAAAGAAATGTTGCAATAGGCAGGATGGCTACAATTCCTTGATAAATTTAATGGCTTCCACAAATAAGTGACTAAAACATTTGCAAGGTCATTCAAAGGAGCCGAGGTTGAAGTTGGAGATGTTAAATTCACTGTCATAGAGGTTTTTATTGCAGAAGAAACATGATTGCTTAGACATGGAGAAAGATGGTTTAAAAACAGAGAATTTCATAATGAATCATGGACGCAAATCCTAAAATCACCAGGTATGGATGTCACTGTGTTTAAAAAGGGAATTCCAAGTTCTGCATTAAAAAATAAATGGAGAAACATATTGCTTATTCTACAAAAAATTATCACTTGTGAAGGTAGATATGGCACATTTTATGTTTACCATATTAGGTTGATAATGCATTTTCTGGAGGAAGAGCTAAATTTGCCCTATTTCTTGCTTCAAAGTTTAAAAAAGATGGATTTTAGTGTTCAAAGGAGAGTCCAATTCCTAGAGACAACTCTATACCATCATGGCTTGGTTAAGATTTTAATTGAACACCATTTAGCCAAAACAAAAGATATTTGGGATAATTTCTTGGTAAGAAATCACTTTGAGGAACCAAAAGAGCCTTCACCTGAACATCAGCCTACAAGGAGAAGCAGAAAATGGAGAGCCTCTAAAATTGAAATTGACAAAACAGTACAGGAAAGTAGTGAAGAAATAATCTCTGAGAAGTTGACTCAGATTAAGAGACAACTTAAGGAAGAGAGGGTAATCAGAAAATCTGCCACAGAAAAAGGAGAGGGATCATCGCAGCCAAGAAGAAGCCATAGACTCAGGGGGAAACTAAGGAAAACCCAGGTCAAACAAACAGCGGTGATAAACATAGAGTACGAGGAAACATCTATTGAAGAAGATGTTGAAGAATATTTTAATGAAGAAACCCCTGAAATTGACCCTGCACAGCAAGAAGTTTATGACTATGTTGAAACATTGGAAAGGAAAGCTTCAGAGAGTAAAGATAGAACCCCTAGTCCTCCACTGTCCGAAATAGATGTGTTAAGAAGAGATAGGTACGAGTTGGAAGTACTTAATAGACATATCAGAACTGAGAATGATATTCTGAAGGAACAAGTCAAACTCAAAACCAGTATGAACTCAACCTTGTCACTACAAATAGACAAAGTGGAAAAGGCTAATGAAAAGTTGAAAAAGAGGAACAAGAAGCTAATCAGGGAACTTACCAATTTAAGGTTCAAGCTAGTCATCAGGAAGCCCAGAAGACCTTTAACTTCCAGGCAAAGAAGAAGAAGAGGGTTGGATGTTCTTGCAGAAGTCTCTGAGTTTATGGAATAAGTTGCATGAGGACATGCAAGAAGTCAACAGTGGGGGTATGTTGAGCCCCAAGATTGTTCTTTCTTTCATCTTACTTCACTCCATTTTACTTTGTCCATTGTTATCCCAGGCCTAAATGATCAATGAAATTAGTTAAAATTACTTTTAGAATGAATAACATGGCTAACTTGCTAAGTTTTGTGATTTTGTCATTGTAATGCATTTTGAACTAAAACTAGCTACAAAATGCAGACATTCCGTAGCTAACCGCCAATTCTGCAGCTGTCTTCACGTTCAAGCATGTTCCAGGTGTCCTCTCAG
Source organism: Pinus albicaulis (assembly GCA_034641835.2). Taxonomy (NCBI): domain Eukaryota; kingdom Viridiplantae; phylum Streptophyta; class Pinopsida; order Pinales; family Pinaceae; genus Pinus; species Pinus albicaulis. The sequence goes on from CM076569.1 coordinate 884,155,215, forward strand.
GAAAAGCCACACATGGGCACATTCCACATCATGTCCTCATCGTTCTTTGCTCACCGTGAAGAATGAACCGAATTCTGGACGTGGTTTTGGTATGTGGGAAATCATTCAAGGAGGCAGACTCCTAATAGGACTAGGACAGTCCAGATGTCCTTTGTCCCTCTACGCTGCCATCTTTAGAGTTCTAGTACGATTTTTATATGAAAAGACAATGATCCTCGTATTGTTGCAAATTATGTTATGAAGATTTGATATAAATGCACTCGGGAAACCGAGAGGCTAGCTCTAGATTTTGCTTAGATTTCAGGGATTGACTGCTATATTTCTGAAGACCGAGAATACTTTGTTTCAAGTTATTTTCCTTTAATGAAGAAGACAGCATTGCTTTGAACGCGTTGAGTTGATTTTGAGTTAGATTCCGTCTGGTTGTAGAGGGCCCCTGCCTCCTGCACGGCTTTACTTTCGTAATTTAGATAAGTATCTTAGTTTGTTTTCACGTTTTTGAAGTCTGAGTTCATAGTTAATGTCATTAGTCACTATAGCTATACTTGTTCTAAGAAACTCTTCCAAAAGATCATGATAATGAATGAGAAATGGCTGTAGTGTTATAGATTTTAATTGCAATTTCTTTTGTTCATTATCACAGTTGAACTTATTCTAAGCAAAATCTTCCAAAAAATCCTTATGATGTCTAAGGCATGACTGTGATACTGAAATTTTCAGTTGTTTGTTTACACTAAGCAGCATAGCTAATCTTACTCTTAAAACACTCTTCCAAAATATCATAACAATGGGTAGGAAATAGCTGTGATGTCTTAGTTTTTAGTTGTAATTTCTTTCAGTCTTTATGTTTGCATTTGCATTGAATTGTACAGCCAGGATTGTTCTAACAAGCTCTTCCAAAATACCAATCATGATGGACAAAATAGGTTGTAGAATCCCATAGATTAATTGCATGATAACTTAGTTAGGGTACTCCGGAGTCAAATTGTATTCAATTCATGCTCTGTTATTTCATTTTAAGTTTGATAATGACTTGTTAGTTCAACACTGTTTATTGTAGACTAGTGACATCTTAGTTCAGTTCTAGCTTAGCTCATTGTATTTACATTCCACATTTAGTTATCATCCATTGCATATTAAATTACATTAGTTGTTAAACTTAAACACCACGGCCTTCATTATTTACAAAACCTCTTTTGTTCCAAATCTATAATTGACTCATAACCATCTAGACAGAAGACAATATCATCCCAAGGCCTGAAGTACTTTTGCAACCTCTTTACCATTTCATAAACAAAGCCTTTCCTCAAAAGACTACTTTAAAAAGAAATCTATAACTTTTGAGTAAGGTTTAGTGATGTTAAACTAAGTTGCAGAATAGAATTAGGAGCCAGTCTTAGAGTAGAGATCTTATGATGTTACCAATGTTCTTCTCCAAATATGCTTCAACAAACCTTTAATCATGGATAAGATGTTGTATCATTATAAGCTGATTGTTTAATTGTTTAGTTAGGAGAATTTGTATACTTAGCTGCTCATTTTTCAAGCTCTTCCAAAATACCTTTAATGAAAGAATTGGACAAGTTAAGTTTATGTTTTGATTCATTTTCTTGAAGTCATTATCAACCTTTGTATTCTGCTTAGTCATAGTTTAGGTTTGATTCTGTTTCAGTATTTGCATTTGCATTTGTCATTTGTCATCAATAAATTATGTTTCACTCTGTTTTTAACCAGCAGCTTCTTTCCACTAGCATTTAGTTCTTTTCCTTGTGAACATAAAACCATCAAAAGACCAAAAACATCATAAAACACTAAACACAACACATTAAGAAACAAACACCTAGGCACATACAGTGCACTTCACTTCAGCAGTTTACCAACCCTGGTTGACAATTAAATGAACTCAATTTAGGAGACTAGGTTGAGCACAAACGGATATTGCTATGTCAAGACATCATGCAACTAGTTTTTCCAATTATCTAGTTCCCACTCAGGGTCGAAAAAGAATTCACTATCCTTCTCCCAATAGAGTACTCCTTCTGTTGTGGGGTTAACCCGATCTTCATCCTGCATATTTAATTTGTAGATGTGATCTATTTCCTCCTCCTCACATGCTGGCTCTATATACCGCGCACCTTCGAAAGGATATAGTGGTACTATTACAAGCGTACCGTTATTCTCAAACACCATACTACACTTTTTGAGATTGATGACACCCCCCATGTCTATAGCCCAGTCCAGACCTAGGAGCGCAGGGTAGGGATCTGCATCCTCCATAATTTCTATTACTTCAAAGTAATCTAGGACTTTTACCCCTGCGATATCCACCATGACTTTCAGTAGTCTTCTCAGAGGGATGATATTTTTTTGATTTTCCATTTGCAGCTGGATGGTGGACCATTCCAGTTTAGGCTCTCCCATTCGTTTCCATGTTTTCTTTGGAAATACGTTCACATCTGATCCCAGATCTAAAATAAGTTGATCCATCTCGTAATCACCAATCTGTGCATTCAACGTCATTTCTCTTTCGGTGTGTTTCTTAAACCTATATAGCTGGTGTACATCCTTGGTCTCGAGAATCAGAGTGGATCGAGCTGCGCAGCTATGCCTTAATGCTTGAAGGTTCTCTACAACCTGTGGGTTGCGTAGCAGCTTCATACATGCCTGGAGAAAGGGCTCAACCTCCTCCTCTACCTTGAGATGTGTCGGCATCTGTGCAACAGCCTCTACTGCTTCTTGTCTCTGGTTGATGTTCGATCCTTCCTGAGAGGTCGTAGAATCCTTGGTAGGCGCTTCCCTCGCTCCCTGGGTAACCATCCTGCTGCGTGTTATGACTTTCACATTCGAGTATATGTTTCTTAGCTTGGCTTTAACTCTCTACACATTCTGTGTAGGAGTGGGTTGTTTTTCCTGCATTTTTGCTATCAAGATGGGGCAGTCTTCAATCTCATGGTCCAGCTGTCGGCAATATTTGTAGGATTTCCTGGTGGGGTTGGGACAGTCCCTTGCAAAGTGCCCTACCTTTTCACAGATATAGCAGATCATCTACCCCTGTCCCCATCCTGCGCTTCCTCCTCGACCTCCCCTACCCCTTGCTGGGGAGCCACCAAAAGTTGCGGGGGATCTCGGTGACGCAGGGTCTGATTGTACCCTATAGAAGTTCCCTCGATCTATAATCAAGTCATACATGCAACAGTTCTACTCATCGTATCCTACCGACCGGCAGGACCTGCACCACTGTTGCTTCAATTCGCCCATACTTAGCCGAGGGCACTGGGTCATATCATGTAGTCTCGCTACCCGGCAATCATTGCACCATAACGCAGACCCGCTAGAGCCTGGGCATAGCGGACTAGGTCCTCCTGCCTACATGTAATCCGTCAATAGAGGACACTGGTACCTTGTATGGCCAAATACCTGGCATCATATGCGCCAAAGGTCTGCGCTAGCTCCTTTTCCCCATTCCATTCGTAAGCTCTAAATATCCATGTGCATGGCTCCAAGTTGCTCTTGAACTTGTTGTACTCCTCCCAAAGTGTCGTCTTTGGGCATGGCTTCGAGTCCCATGGCAGCTTCCAAGGCTTTTTCCTACGACTCGAAGGTCTGGTGGCCCATTGGTATATGCAAGTGAGGTAGCAACATAGCAATGAACCATTCGGTGTGTTGTCTGTCATCGTACTTGAACCCTTCTTCCCTGATTGCTTTCTTCAATCGTTAATCGGCCTCCCACACTGATTTAGATGCACCTTGCTTGAAGTCCTTTACTTCTACTACCAACTGAGAGTAAGATTTTGGCTTCCGGAACTGTTGTTTTAAGGCACCCTTAATATCTTGAAGAGATGTGCTCCCGTTTTGAGATATATACAACATATACCAGTCCAGGGCTCTTTCTTCGAAGGCTAGGGAAAACTGTGCTCTCTTCACAGTATCACTTACCACCCCTTGCACAGTCCATACTGAGCTGGCCATGAACCAAAATCGATCCATGTCCTCATTGACCGCGCCTCTAAAGGTAGGTAATTTCAAGTGTACTTCCATGTCTCCTCCTAGCGAGGTTTTGGTTGAGGGCTTGTTCTCCCGTGAATCTAATGTAGGGGTAACTTGAATACCTTGCATAGCTGATATTTTCAGTGGGCTATGGATAGAGTGATCCATTTCTTGATTGGTTCAATAATACTTACTGCTCCATGTTGTACTTTCATCCAGACTAACACTCATTCACTTATGTGTTCAATTTCTAGTATTCGCTTGTCAGTAACCGATTCCTTTCTCAAAATGCTTCAGGTCCTGGCAACGGAACCATTTGTTGGCTCGAGGGGTCTTGACCCATGTTCAAAGTTCAAGGTTTGCCAACAAACCCCTATACTAATGGCCCTTTCAGCAATGACCTACTTGCGCAGGCCAAAGTATCACCCAAAGTAGTATGGGTGGGTGCTGGAACCAGGTTTCCGCACCCTGAGAAAGGATAGGTAAGGCAAGAAGAGCTGCGTTCGGCCCTGAGATACTCAAATTTCCTTGTTTTTCATAGGGCCAAGGAGGTCTCTATTTGCATCCACGTGCGCTAGATCTATAATTATATACTTTTATGACAGTAGCACAATATTGCATAAACAAAATAGAACAGATTTAGATACAAAAAACACACTTACATAGATCTTTCGCAGCTTAAATATAGAAGGCACACAATGTAGTAATTACCAATATTCACACAGATAGTACTCACCGATTTAGTTCTCTATCAACCTTTCTTATTCATCAATTCATTACTTCCTTCTTACAATCCCCTTCCTAGCCTGCACACACAGCAACAGGGTCCGCACACAGCGGGACTCTAGATCTCTACGCACATAGCTAGCAGAAGTCCTCTCCCCAAAAACCCAAACAGACAACTTAAACCACAATTCACATCAATAGCTCTTCATTGCCTCCCTTACAATACAAAATGTTCCTCTATTTATAATAATCTAGCCTAGACTTTCCTATGGTCTGCAAACCATGGTTTTCGGACCCTTGGTTTACTCTTTTACCCATTACAATTCTTTCAGGGCTTTGACCCACCCCAAAACCCTTGTGCTAGACTAAATCTAATCAAAAGTATTAAAAAATGGGCCATTTTCGCAGCTCGTAGGAGACCCTGTTCCAACACAACAACATTGGACTCCAAGTAGGTTGATCTACCTTGTCTATTTCATTCATTAATTAGAAACCTACACTCTAGCTTGTCCTTTTGTTACTAGACCCACTTGAGGGCTTGAGGAATCATCTTTGTCCGCATAGAGGATTTACCTTCATAAAAAATTTGCGACTTTGTTGAAGATAGTGTGAGTTTGTCATTTTTCCCTTGTCAAGTTGACTTCGGTCATTTGTTTACTTGTCTATCTTTTCTAGTCTGTTTGCTTGTTTAAAGCCCTCTTGTTCAGCTCCAGAGTGTCAAGATTGACCTCTGCTCATTGGTTTTCCCATATTCCCATAGATATCTGGCTTGGCGCGCTTTTTTATTGAACATTCACACCCATTGGCACATGTTTCTTTTGTTGTAGTAGCGCCAACCCCTGTTTGGTGTAGATTACCACCTTACAGTCACGCCAAATCCTGTAGGGTTTGGTTTGACCTCCTTCCTAAATTTTTGGTCAGTTGTGCTTGACTCTGGGCTGGTTTTTTTTATTTTCAATTTCTTTTTGGGATTGTTTTGATTGTCATAGGCTTGATTTTATCAGTTATTCATCCATTTTCTTATCAGTGCAGTTTATGGCCTTAGGGTTTCTGAGTGTCTTAGCTCACCGAGGCTTTTGATTGGAAGTCGATTCTTTTGATTCTTGTCAGTATTATCCTTTGATCAATTTCATTTAAGTATTTTTGGTCCTTTGAGTGTTTATTTTGGTTGAATGATCATTTTAGGTTTTGTTTGATTCTTCTTCTTGCCGCTCCAAGCATAGATCACATTGCTCGTTTGGATCATTTCGAAAGCTTTCTTTTTGTTGGAAGAGTGCATCATTGGTTTGAGTTCATTTTTGTGCTTGTCTTTCTTTTATTGAATTAGTCAATTTAGCTCTTTACATTTGCAATCCTCGAACTAGTGTTTGTTTTGTTTTTTCGTGTAATTAGTACATTGTGTGCTTTGTTTCATTAAAAAATCAAAAAATTGTGTTCTATCACTTGCACGAAAAAGGAAAATTTCTTTTGCATAACTAGTGCCTGATAAACTAGGAAAGAGTTTGTTGTTTTTCGCTTTATTGTATTATATGCATTAGTGGATTTCTTCGTGTGATTTCATTGATTGATTTTGTTTGAAATATCTCTATCCTTCTCGTAATTAGCATTCATTGAATGGAAAATGGTGTTCATTTTCATATAGTTTGCATTTAGGGAATTCGAGTTCGAAATTCGGTAGGGCCTTGAAAATGAAACATTAATTCAAAATCAATTGAATCAACCTAAGGAAACATTGAAACCTAACACGAACATTTTAGTGGTCTAGGCTAGAGACGTGTTCCGACGTATTTAAACCTAGTAGCTATCATTCGCCTTCTGGCTTTAGACAACACTAGCATGGACTTGTGCTCCCCATACTGTCGAGTATATAAAGGGAGACCCCTATAGGTTCAAATACTTTATCAATAAGAAGCTGAGTCTGTCACCTTGTAACTGTGATACACCGACCACAACATTCGGGGAGACTACCTGCACATACGTTAAGTCCTTGGTCATTTCTCTTTCATTTGATCACCAAGGTGTATATGGAAGTTCACGAAAACTTGGTACACCGTCTTACTTAGATTACTTGAGTATTCATTTCGATCTTTTTGTGACTCCTTAAAAAGAGAAGAGATCGTCGAGAACTTGTCCTTTCACGCTCGTTTAAAATTGAAAGTGACTAGAGTGATCTTTTGTGTGTTTCTCGACTCTTAAAACATGAAACAACAAACTATGGTTTCAATGCCATAAAATTGATTACCCACAATCACATGCTCGTTAAAAGTTTGTTACTTGGCCTGTTTTTTTTTTCCTTATACTTTTATCTTGAAGCTTTCATTTGGATATCTCATTTTTCCTTCATGTTTTCAAATACTGTCATAGTGGCGGAACCACCAGTTTCGTCGTCTTCTTCGCTGCCACCTAGTGGTAGTTCTTTTCCTGATGTTTCTTACGAAACCCCTCAGTCCACTAGGTCTATTGAGTTTTCACAACTTATTCTCCCACCTGTTTTTATTCTCGCTACTTGATCTCCCCCTGAAGATTTAGTTGAGTTTAATTGGCCTCCTCCGAGTGCTTGGTATGGTTTTGGAGACAAGGAAAAATTTCCTCCTCTTACTTAGAGATCACCATTTATAGCTGTTGCTATACCTCCGAGTCTTCGTCGTCTCTTTGACGATCTTACGGCTTCGTCAGATATGGATTCTTCGAGTCCTGTTGGCAGTGAAGGTGTGCCTATTTCTATAGGAGTATATCAACTTTTCCCAGAAGATCTCCCACATGTTTATGTTAAATATTCTCCTCAATCCGTGTCACTTCTGTCTGGTCATTGGAATCTGAGTCAAATTATGTCTAGTGTTGCATCCATCACACAATCCAGTACATTAACTCCCCCAAGGAATTTGATTATCCCTTCGTTGGGACTGTCTCCTTCGACACTGAGTTCGTTGGTCACTATTACGTCTATCCCGTTCCAACCTACTATTTGTGTGTCTTCGTCTACGCCAGTTGTTATGACTCCATCGTTAGAATATTTTTCACACTCACGGGTCTATCTTTCTCAATCCCATGTGGCCTGTCAATTAGGTTCTGAGTAGATCACAAGCTCACGCTCCGGAGACTGCACCTGTTGGTGCGGCTACGACTACTCCTATGGTTTCTACCTATACTTTTGATGAGCACATGCTGAAAATTCACCGACGATATGCTCCTTCTCCATATGCTTACTCTCTTGAGGCCACGTCTACTTCTAATATGACTTCGACTATCCCTATGATTCCTGGCGGCCTTACTTTTGAAGAGTATTTTTTGGATTTTTAGCAATATAACTCTCAGGGTTCTCAGCAGCCTCTGGTTCCTGTCAATTCTCCCCATCACTATGATTTTTTCGGTAACCCCATCTATTCGTTTCCTTTCGATCCTAATCAGGCTGCCTATTTTCCTCTGGAAAATCCTTATCAGATTGTTACTCATCAAGGACCTTTGTTATAGGGACAACCTTCATCCCAGCAGGGACAATCCTTTGGTCCTCGAGGAAAATATTACAGTCCGTAAGATCAACCTTAGATCCAACAAGGAAAACCCTATGGACCTTCAGGTTAGCCTCAACCTGGAACATCATATGTGGCCGGGGGGAAAATGTATTCACCATAGGGACAATCTCTTGTACAATGGCAGTAGCTGCACATTTAGTATGGCCAAAATTTTGTGCAACAAGGAAAACCCTACGGTCCTGCTTTGAGTAAACCTAGTCATTAGGGACAACCTGGTCCATCTCCACCATCGGGACAACCTCTTCCATGACGGCAACCCGGTGGCCCTCATTATCCAAGCCAACCTGCTCCATAGGGGTAGCCTGCCCAACACCAGAAGCCAATTCAAGCTGCTCAACCAGCTGAGCAGTCGGTTCAACCTATTCAACAGAAAACTCAATCTGTTCAGCAGCTTATTCAACCTACTCAGCAGTTGGTTCAACCTGTTTAACTGACTTAGCAGGGTCCGCCTGTTCAGCAGCCCGCTCAACCTACTCAGCAGGGTCCACCTGCTCAACCCCAAGATGCTTGTTACCCCCAAGGTCAATATCAGTTGGTATATAGTTCACCCCAAGGTTCCACTTATTACCCTCAAAATCGATCATGGTTGGTGTATAATCAACCTCAAGGCCATGCTTACATTCTACAAAAAAATCCATATACTGCTCAACAAGGACCTCAATGGTATGCTCAGAATTAGTATCCTGGTCCTCAACCCCAGTATCAACAGAATTATCAGGCTTATAACCCCTATGGTCAGCATCCTCCTGGACAAAACATATGGGGGCAGAACTTCTTGCAGACTAGGTGGAATGTTAACAAAGGTCCTCATCAGAGACCTCTAATGCCTTTTAATCCTCAATTAACATTTCTCGCTATGTTGGAACTGCCTAATGTGTGAAAGTTAACGAATGATCCTATTCTTCATAACTCCTATTGGCCTTTGGTTCCAACTAGTATTCCTTATGATTTTCCTAAGTTTGAAGGCAAGTCCGGAGAAGACCCCCAAGTGCATGTTATGACTTACCACTTGTGGTGTTCTTCTAACTCTTCGGTTGACGATTCCATCCAACTCCGTATCTTCCAACGGACCCTTACTGGTGCCGCTACAAAGTGGTACATTGAGCTATCTTGTGGCATATTTCAAGACTTCAACTCTCTCGCCATGGCATTCCTTACACATTTTCAGTTACCGGTTCGTTATGAGACTGGGACACACCTCCTCACATCCTTGAAACAGGACCAAGCTACTCATATCTCGGATCATATTCATGAATGAAGGCATCGTCATCGCTTGATCAAGTTTGAGATTCCTGATCAACTTCTTTCTGATTGGTTCACTACCTCCTTTGTCAATCAAATCGCAAAAGACATCGCTATGGGAGCATGTGTAACCGAGGAACAGGCCATTGCTCGTGCCCAGTACCTAGATCTTGTGTACTCTCAGTCTGGCATGTTGTACAATATATTGCCTGATGCCCCTCAACCTAGAAATTCTAAACCACCAGCGACCCCATCCGTCGACGGTATTATTGGTTTCGTGTCTCAGACTTCTCGTAAGTCTTCTCCTTCAAATCCTGGGAAGAAAAATTCTAATCCTTCCAATGATGCTGCTTCTTAGTCCTCTCCAAATCCTGGTAAAACCTCGGAAGTCAATGCTATTCAGGCTAATCCGGCAGACAAAAATTACAAGGGGGAAAATAAGGGTAAAGGTAAGACCAAAGCCGATACCCTGAAACCACATTTGTCTAAGTCTCGTGCTGATTATGGTTCACTGTGCAAGCTGAAGTACCCTTGTTTGATCTGTGATGAAGAGCACTACACCAAGGACTGTCTTCGACGGGCCAAAGTAAGTATATTTCTCGAAGGCACCTAGGGAATTAAAACTATTCTTAAAGAACCTTTTCCATATTAGCAGACTCATATGGTAGAGCAACCTCAGTCCTGTGCCCCATTTGGCTCTCAGGTGTTCATGATGAATGGTTATGCGTTCATTTATATTGCCACTAGATCAAAAGATTATATTGAATCGCATTAGGTAGCGGGGAAAGAGATCACTGATGGTCCTCCTCCTCTGCCTGCTTCTGGCCCTCTCTAGATTGAAATGCCCAGTACTGAGCCTGTTATACGGCCACCTTCCAATGGTGTACTCCGCAAGTCTTCTTACAATCCTAATTCCTGTGCCGCTCAACATTATAGTGTAGTTGAGTATTTGGCTTAGGCGTCGTTTGCAATTTCTGTTCTAGAATTACTTCAGAGTTGTCTGTCTCAACAGAAAGCTTTGTTATCTGCGATTGGCGAAGTTGATCCTACTGATATAAGCCTTCTTGCTTTCGATTTAGAAAATTTCATTCCATGAATACTGCACCAAATTGATACAAGTTTTCATTAATGGTCTCAATATTCATCGAGCATTTGTGAAAGAAGGTGTGTCAACGTGCATCATGTCATCTTATTGCTGGAAAGCCATTGGTTCTCCAGCCTTGAACTCATCACCAAATTCCCTTGAAGCATTTGATGGAAGGGAATCAAAACCTTTCAGTGTTCTTGCTAGTTTACCGATTACCTTGAAAGGGAAGACCATCAATGTCGAGGTAGAATTAGTTGGTGCCAAGCTCAATTAAAATATTATCCTCAATCACGGTTGGACTCACGCCATGATGTGTGTTTCGTCCACTCACTTTCATGTCCTAAAATTCCTGCACGAAGGAAATATTTTTACTGTTGATCAATTGTCTTTCTTCACTTCTTCTTCCCAAAACAATGTTACGTATGTGGATCATATTCATATTCCTTACGATAGCGTAGGGCCGGGTATCTTCAAATATCCTACCCTCATGGGTATTTTTCCCCTTTCTCCACCCACCACTATTCAGATCAATATGATCTCTTGCTCTGATGACCCATGGATCATCCCTTCACCTAAAAAAATCGATTCATTTGGATATTCGATGCCGTTGAGTCTAATTGAGATTGACTATTGTGAACTCATTGCGGCTTCAGATCCTCTTCCTTCTAATCATGCTCCTTTGACCGTGTTTCTTGATACTTATTCTCAATCCCCTTGGATCGATGATTCGGATTCGTCTGATCCCTTGAAAGAGATATTTCCCTCCGATTAAGCCATCATGGAAACAATGTCTCTCGAGGATTTGTCGTTGGATGATGGACATCATCGTTCCTCGTTCATGCCCAGCCTTAGGGCCATGTCTACGTTTCTTGAGAGGTTTCCATCTCAGGTTCCTTCTCCTCTGCTTCAAACACCTATTCTAACACATGAATTTTTCATATAGGGTAACTTGAGTAATATTACGCAAACGATGCCTATTGAAATTTCGTTTAAACTGGGAATTGTCAAGAACATCCATATCGGGGTCACCTATTCTTCCGATGAATTTCAGGTTTAGACTATCCTTTTCCGCGAGTTCTGTGACGACTTTTCATGGTCCTATGAAGAAATGTCTGGCATCGATCCTAGTATAGTGGTGCATGAGATTCCTACCTACCTTGGTTCGAAGCCTGTTCATCAGCACCTTCATCTTGTGCACCCTCGAAAGGCTGCTGCCATTAAAAGTGAAGTTGAAAAACTTCTCAATGCTAGTTTCATCTACCCAATTCCCTTGACAGAATGGGTCTCCAATATTGTCCCTGTAGATAAGAAATAGGGTACCATTCACGTCTGTGTTGACTATCATGACATCAATCGGGCCTGTCCTAAGGATAATTATCCTAATCCCTTTATCGATCAGATCTTTGATGACTGCACTGGGAGTGAGATATTGTCACTCATGGACAGCTTTTCTAGCTATAACTAGATTAACATTCTCTCAACTGATCAGCATAAGACTGCCTTCATCTGTCCTTGGGGTACTTTCATGTATAAGAAGCTTCCTTTCGGCTTGAAAAATGCTAGGGCCACATTTCAGTGAGCGATGTCATATGCTTTTCACGATATTAAGCACATCATTCAGCCTTATATGGATGACCTTCCGTCTCATTTAGTGAAATTTAAGGACCATCCTGACCATCTTCGTCAGATATTTCTTCGTTGTCGATGTTATAACATCCAGTTAAATCCTCACAAATGCATATTTTGCATCGATTTCGGTAGACTCTTAAGGTTTATCGTGTTCAAATATGGGACTCGCCTTAGTCTGCTTAAAGTCAAGGCTATTATTAATCTACCCTCTCCATCTTCACTACATCAGCTGTAGAGTCTGCAAGGGAAGGCTAATTTTCTACGATTTTTTATACCTAACTATGGCGAAGTGGCTAAAGGATTCATGCGACTACTAAAGCAGGGCATCCCATTCCTCTGGGATAAGATTGCTCAGAAGTATTTTGATGCACTGAAGACATTTCTCGTCAATTCTCCTATGTTATGTCCTCCCAATTATCATCGCGATTTTTCCTTCTATTTAGCCACCACTTTTAGCACGATTTCCATGGTGTTGGTACAAGACGATGATGACAGTGATGAGCATGTTATCTACTACCTCTCTCGTAACCTTCTCGATAACAAAACATGCTATGCCCATGTCAAGAAGTTAGCGTTAGATACGGTTCAAGTAGTTCAATGTTTTTGTCATTATATTCTATTACATACTGTGAATGTGATTTTTGAATGCAACCCCATGACCTACATCTTGTCTCGACAATTGCTAGGGGGTGTTGGACATTGGATAAACCAACGCTCCCCATGTATTTCGTGACATGGACTAACCGCCTCTCATGGATCCTTATCTCTGGCGATACGATGGTCTAATGACAATCGTGATTCCCAACAAGTGGTATCAGAGCATAGGTCACGAGTTCGATCCACACCCGACTTGCGTTGGGTAGGAGATTATTGGACATTGGATAAACCAATGCTCCTCATGTGTTTCGTGACATGGACTAACCGCTTCTTGTGGATCCTTATCTCTGGCGATACGATCGTTGACTAACACCTGTGGGTTTTGGTCTAATGGCAATCGTGATTCCCAACAAGGGGAAAATACTCGAAGTGGATTGTTATCCTCCAAGATTTTGATTTGGAGTTTACTACTGCCAAGTCAAAGATTTCATTTTTCTTTGCCGATTTGATCTTCTCCCTCCTCTATGACTCCGCTCCATCTAGTTCTGAAGAATGAATTCCAGACGATATGATTTTTCTAATTAGCACCCTTGATCCTTGGTATGATGATATCATCGTAAATCTTTAGACTTACACTTTTAGATCTGGTTTTAATAAGGATTCTCGCCAACACATCCGTCATCAATCGCAACCTTATCGTATAGTCAAAGATACACTCTACCACATTGGAGTCGATTCTATTCTCCACCAGTGTTTGACACTCGAGGAGGCTGAGAAATTTCTAAATGATTATCATAGTGGCACCCCTGGCAGTCACATGTCTGGTTATGCCACTACACAGAAGATTCTTCATGATGGGTATTTCTGGCCCTCTATCTTCAAGGACTACATAGTTGTTGTCCGTAAATGTCAAGATTTCCAGATCTATCAGCACAAGATGCGCGCGCCACCTACACATATCCACCATATCATTGGTCACTTTGCAAAGTGGGGCTTCGATTTTATGACGTTTAACCCTCACTCGACCGAGGGGCATGCTTATATTATCGTAGCTATTGTATACTTCACCAAATGGGTCGAAGCAATGCCTACATTTTCCGCCGACAGTAATACAACAAATCCGTTCATATTCAATCACATCATTTCTAGGTTTGGTGTCCCTCAAGACATTGTTACCAATTTTGGTTCCCATTTTCGGCATTATATGGTGGCAGAGTTGACTTCCAGGTTGGGCTTGCATCAGGACAGCTCAACGTCATACTATCATCAAGCCAATGGCCAAGTTGAAGTTGTGAACAAATTTCTAGTCACTAAGCTTCAACATACGATTGGGATCCACAAATCAAATTGGCATCTCATGTTATTTTCGGCTCTCTGGGCATACCAAACCTCAGTCAAGGATGCAAGCAGATTCACTCCGTTCCAGCTAGTTTATGGTCTGGAAGCTACCCTTTCAATTGAATGTGAAATACCTTCACTCAAATTGGCTACTGAATTACTACCCAAAACTTCACCTAAAGAAGAGCATCTTCTCTACTTAGAAAGGCTAGATGAAACTCGCCGCTTTGCTACTTTGGTTATCAAGGCACAGAAAAAGCAGGTCAAAGCCCATTTTGACCAGTCGATTTCCCCTCGCTCCTTTGTAGAAGGAGACCTTGTCCTCTTGTACGACCAAGCTCATGATAAGCTAGGGGAAGGAAAATTTCAACCCATGTGGCATGGGCCCTACATCCTTAAATGTGTTTTGAAGAATGGGGCCTATGAGCTTATTGATTAGGAAGGTCATCATTTAGATCAGCCCAGAAATGGGTTGTATCTCAAAAAGTATTATGCATGAGTCATTCGTGCATGTTTTTTGTACATAGGTGTTCTTTCCATTTTTGTACATTTTTTGGCTTGGTGTGTTTTGCGAGTGTTTTCCTGCTTATTGGGTCGTTTCTTATTATGCAAATGTCTATTACCCCTTATGTTGGTTTCGTGAATGTTGCTTCCCACAGTACCCAGAATCTATCTTTGACAACCTGGGTGATTTATGATCCTGCTGGCGAATTGATAGACCTACAAGGTATTTGTCTATGACAAACTACAAACATTGTCGCTAAATATAGTGTTGTCATTGAACTGTTAACCGAGGAGATTAGCCTTGGCATTAGTGCATTGGTTGTAAATCTAGACTCACAGCTTGTTGTTCTTCAACTTAATGGGAATTATCCAGTTAGAAACCCTCATATGTTAAGATTGTATTTACGTGTTCGTTTGCTGGAAAGGCATTTTGATTATATCACATATCAACATATTCCTAGACAAATGAATGCATTAACTGATACAGTGGCTAACATTGTATTGGATAGAAATTTGTGTAATCTGTAAAATCATCATCACATGAGAGACTCATATCAAATAGGAAAATAGATGTATATATATATATATATATATATATATATATATATATCGAATGTTTGCATCAGTGTGCACCATAATTTTCAAAAAATATGTGTTTCTATTACATCATGAGACATCGTGTCTCTCAAAATATGTATAAATAAAGCCTAGGTGTCTAATCGACATGATGATCATGATAGCAAGTCACTGCTCGAACAAGTTGCCTTAGCAAGCGGTGAACTCAGTTTGACAACCCTACAGTTTGTCTCTGATATGCATGAGAAACATCATCGAATCGGGCATAGTCTGGAACCCCATGGGTGATTCCCTACAAATTGTGCATGATCTCATCCTCCTCACCCTAAGGGGCAACATCAAAATTATTAGGTATTTGCCTCTCTATCGGAGACATCCCTGCAGGTCTCTCTAGGCCTACATCTGCAAATGCATGGATAAAGTGTCAGAACATGCATACCAAAAAAAAACCATAATACTCATGAAAATTTAAAAATGAGTCTTACCAAGTGCTTCATCCAAATCCTCTCCTTCCAGGAGTGGGAGGTCCTGATCACTAGTAAAATTAGTGCCAGAGTAGGGCCAGTCCTCCATGACAATCAATTATCGGCAGAGCCAGTCAAAGAACTCCGGTCTCCAGGACATCTGCTGACCGCCCCCTAACCTCCGCATCAAAGCTACCCATTGGGCCATCCGTGGTTCCATTGCTGGTGGTGTCAGGACTATCACCTCCTGACGCTGAAAATTTGGTAGTCGTTCCAGGAAGAATGATACCAGGATAGACCCATGGCCAAATTGTTTTACTTTGGCCTTCTTGCACTTTGTCAGTTGACATTTCATATTGATTTTCACGACCTCTGCCCAGTTGTAGATGGTCGGTGTCAAGCAGTCTACAGCAAGAAATATCTGTGTTTTTGTTGCTTCGTGCAGTGCTTCTGATCTCGCAGCTCATGTGATCGTGTGTAATACTACCGTCAATATTAGATTCGGGATATTTTGGATGTCCACCTTGCCACTTTTTGACCCTTTCCGTGCCACGGGATATACCCTATCAGTTACCATGCCCATGCTCTCCATGGTGGGCTGAGTGCCGATCATGATTGGTGCTACCCCCCTTCGCGATAGTCTTGTTATGAAATATACATCTTAAACATCAATCTCGAGCTCTCGATCTCGAAGAACAAATTTTTCCTAATCCTCATCCCAGATACTGATCAAGTATTGCAACAGCTCCGGTTGAGCTCTAAGACACGATGTCATGAAGAACTTTTTTAGTCCACAGTCTCTGATATCTTCCATGCATCTATCATTATTAATGGAAAGCTTGTCTTCTTCACCGTGTTCTCGTTTCTTCCACTTGATTTTCATTTTTATACTTTTTCACCTGCAAACATGTTCATATGGACATTATTAGCCAAATAAAAATCTAAAAATTTGTGAAATTTAGGCTTGATTACTTGCATTATAAGTTTTGAAAGGATTTCAGAGTTGGTGCGAATGTTTTAGAAACAGTCGCACCAATGGGCATGCCCCAATTCAGAAAATCAGGAGGTTGGTGCGAGTCTGTGCCTGAAACTCACGTCGACTGTCGTGCCCTAGTTTTCACAATTTCCCCCTCAGAAATCAAAACTGAAGGTTGCAGGTAATGAAAGAGGAATTAAAATTTAGGTAAGGATGTTGGCTCTTACCTGGAACTGACGGATTCGAGATTGGTTTGCCAGATTGCTCGCTATCGTCGCCGCAAAATCACAATGTAAAATGGGTAACTATTGCTCCACAAGAGATAAAAGTGAAAAGTAAATGTTTTTTACTATTCTTAGTATTTTATAACTTTTCAAATCCCTAATTAGGTTTTAAGGCATGTTTTTTGATTATTTCATTATTTTATTTCGAGAAATTGGTTTTACGTGCATCTCTTGTGCAGCGACAGGTCTTTAATGAGATAGCGATGAAGTCACAAGTTGTATTTTATACCTTTTTGGACTCGGTAAAAACACAAAAAATTCACTACTGGAGTCATCTTTCAGCTCTTTTCTGACTCTCTAAAAACTGAAAATATTACCAAGACTCTTTTCGTTTTGAACTTGTTAAATGGCAGCAAAACGATATCTACCTAGTATACGTTTACCCCTTTTTTGGGCTGTGATAGATTATCTATGAAAAAGGAATACCTTAGCCTATCGTGACTAAGAGGTTCTTTCAGATATTGTTTTATACCTTTTCGGATCTGAGAGACTATTTAAGAAAAGGGACATGTTGAATTTTTATTTTCCCCTTCTTTTAAAACTCTCTAAAAGTCAAAAGACACCGAGTTCTCCCTCTGTCAGACTCGTTAAACCTTGATGACATCGGAAATCGTCATCATGACGTTGCTCGAGTTCCTCCTTCCTAGGGCTCGTAAAATGTTCTAGGTTGGATTTTTCCAAAGGACAAACTTACAGCACAAACATATGTTGTCCCCTTCAAGCTTGTTTTTAAAAAATAATTGGGGTACTCCCCATAAATGGTGGGGAAAATGGAACTAGTTTTTAGTTGTGTTAGCAATATGTAGCTCTTGAACATGACACTCGTCTGCATTCGTGTCGGGTTGGGGACATCTCATTTCATCATTTTTGCCTCCGTGGGTTTGGGTAATATTTTTTGACCTCTCATCTGCTCTTTTCCATGTCATCATGACCTCAGATCCCTTGATGTCAAATACTACCAAATCCAGAGTCGTGTCGCTGATATGTTCAAGAGAAGTTTTGCATCTGCAATTTTCAACCCCCCTCTAATTTTTTGTTGGTCCTAATTCACTATCATCATGTTCCTCAGTCTCATGTTGATGATGTGGGAAACATTATGGCCCTCCTTCAACCAGCTCACTTCCTGCCGACTTCAGCTCATTATCCAAGAAGTTGGTCTAGAGACTCCCTACCGGTACCTTAGAGCATGCATGCCTCAATGGCAGGTTCTTCGCATTTGACGATAGGTCCACATCATTGACCTTAGATCGAGTGATTATGCAGGTGTTTGACACTAGCTCACTATTCAAATTTCGTGGATTGTACCTATTATACCTTGATAGCCATTGTCATTATTGGTGGTTTCTCTCGTGCTTGTTAGCAACTTTCATCATTGGCTGGTAATCAGGTGATTTTCTTGCATGTTCGACTTCAGCTCACATATTCGCATGCTTGAATTTGTACTTGTTCAGGTCAAGATGGAGCGCAAGACCCTGGATTTTGTCTCATAAGATCTAGGCTACAGGATATTGCGGTTTATCATGGATTTATTACATGACTCTTTTGATTAGATGGTTGCGACCATACCTGAGTCTATTTATTGATCCTTACTGCTTGATGGCTACGTCCATACCTTGGATCCCAGTTTATATGTACTCTCTTATGGATGGCTACGCCCATGCCACATGTTCATGTCTCAGAGATATCAGTTGTATTTGTAATTGCAAGTCTTCTAACAATGGTGTTTGGTTCGAATTCGTTCCTGTAAATCATTACACCCCTTCCTCTCTCTTAGACCTCATGCTTTAAGGGGCATCTGTTACACATAATTTTGTCACTGTCCCTGAAATCCCAATCTCGCACATTGGAGGCTCATTTCTGTGACCAAAATAAAGTGCCATGCGTTGCAAATACCATCATTGCATACCTTTCCATGAGGACAACATTCCTTTAGTTGACCATTTCCTAAACAGACCATCATAAACACATGTTTTTTCCTTGGTGTAGGTAGCCCGTTATGCCATCGCGCCAATGAGGAAGATTAACACTGGACCCCACGCCAACTGGCGCTCTGTCTCACTTAGCTACCTGCGCCAATCTATTTATGGAATTTTTTTTAAAAATAGAGGAGAACTTTCCATCATAACAAAATTCGTGGGTGAGTCATAGGGAGTGGTTCGACTGAATAACCATGGCCTTCCTGCTTTGGCCTCTTGTTTCCACCTTTTGGGGAAACCTCCCAAGGGATAAGGCCTCCCTTTTACTATAGTAGGGATCAAAAACTCCTCCTCTCCATCTATAAATATAGCCATCCTCCGTTGATGAGCTAGTTGAACTGAAGTTATTATAGCAGAAACACTGGAGATTTTTCTATTCACGTTGCTAGAAAGGATAGAACAAAATAGTTCCTTATTGAGAGAGCTTAGGATTGTGCCTTCGTCCCGTCTAAATTCCCTAACATTCATCAAGACGCACTTCGACTGAACCCTGCTGAAGGAGGTTGCGATGTCAAGGCTTGGTTGTAACTGTTTATTCTATTAATACATATGCATGACTATTGTCTGGTTCCCATTTTGCGTTAATGTGTTTTATTTGATGCAATGTGCTTAACCCTCCTTGGCTGGTTAGTAGTTATGAATGATATTGTTTTTTTGTATAATGCTCTTGTTTTTTGATATTTATGCAGGTATCCAAGCATCGCTGTGAAAGGATTGTGACCCGCCAAGGGAGGAATCGAGAGGCCACCATCACAACAGCCACAACAATAACATTGGACTCCAAGTAGGTTGATCTACCTTGTCTATTTCATTCATTAATTAGGAACCTATACTCTAGCTTTTCCTTTTGTTACTAGAACCACTCTAGGGATAGAGGGATCGTCTTTATCCGTAGAGAGGATTTACCTTCATAACAGTTATATTATTTCCACGATCAGTCGCATGCGCGGCGGGTCACAAGGGGGGAGATAACATCCCATGTTCGTTGCGTTGGGTGCGACATGGAGGTCACAGGGGGCCGGTAGCCCCCTATGCAGGGTCGAGGGCAGTGCCCTGCAAATATTTTTTTGAAAATATTTTAGGTGGGCAGACCCGCCTATGGTTTTGTGCATGGGTTTGCACATGGTTTTGGGGCATGATGGTTTTCAGCCCCTGGTATTTTGTAGATTCGGTCAAGGGAACTACGACTATGTTCTAATCCAGGGTTAATGGATTAGGGTTTATGAATGAATTTTCAAGTATGTATATGTGTTGTAACACCAAAAGGAATATAATGAAAAATCAAGCTGGTATTCCCAATTTGGGATCGAGGGGAAAAATATTTGTGTATATCTATTTTATTTTTATGCTCTCGCTATTGTTAATTTTCTTTACAGGGTTAAAACCTACACCACTACAATGTGAGGGGTTCACTACATTGATAAGGGACAGAGCTTCGTACAACTTCCTATGAAAGTCTATCAATTACAAGTACAAGAAACCAACTCAAGAAATTCAAGTAAATATTGTCAAGATGCACATCCTAGTATAATAATCTATCAAATCAAAGGTATGCAAACACAATATATGTATTCTTATGAGTTCTTATATTTTCAATATATCTAATTTTGAATGGTCATATAATTATTTTTGATATCTATTCTAGGTTGAAGAGTTTACTCTCTAGATAACATATTAGAAACTCAATCCTCTCCCTCTAGGATCTACAAGTAATCTAGGATTCCAAGCAAAATTCCTTGATTAAAAGAAGAAATAAATTTTCATAAGATTCCATCATACATGGTTACGTAGGAGATATAACTTGTAAAATGAAGTCATGTTCTTGGTATCACATGTTTTTTCTTGAAAACGTGCATTACAGGTAATATCACGGCTTACACTTAAAGAAATACGTACAAGGTTTTCCAAGAGACATCTCCAGGTATGTCTTAATCTACACATCTTATAAAATTATCTTTATCTTATTTTTAGATTTACATTATACTACTAACATCGTTATGTATGGCTCTCTTGAATCTTAAAATATTCTTGTTTTGGATGATTCATCATTTGATGAATCTACCCACTTTATATCTATGACTGTAAGTATAAAAGAACCCTAAAAAGGTTCTCTGGATAACCCGAACCTAACTGTATGCTATTAATGTGTGAAACCCAAAACTTACTTGCGGTTATTGAAGAAGTAATTTCTATTACAATAATTTCATTTTTTGGGTTTTGGTATGATCATATAAAATCTAACTTGTTAGGGATGAAGTGATGCTATCTGAAATCCCGAACCTTTGAAATTTTGGTATAGTAGGGTTGTAATATCACAAAATTGGGAGAGCAACAATACAAGACATAAAACTAGAAATATGTAGAAATATCAACAGATCAATACATGAGACAACCATAGATCCATTCCATTATGATTATAACAACAAAATAGGTACAAAGACTTTGAGGAAAATATCACTCAAGTTGGGAAAACAAGCCTCCCTTGAAAGCATACACCTAGATCTGAAATGTTGCTAATACAATATAAGATGGAATGTCAAAACTACACTATCTATGAGAGAGTAATAGCTGAAATATAGGAAAATACATTTCTGCTAATATAATTCTCCAAAAGAGTTAGGACTAGAGATATATTCTCCAAAATAGATTTCCAGAACAACCCAGAAAAGGTTTCCGGAAATACACGCTACAAAAATAATAGATTTGGCCCTAGGGATGAATAATCACTGCAATTGAATCACTAGTAGGATGTGGCTGATATGAAATATGCAATGGTTGATACTTCTTCAATAGATATCCTAAATGAAGGGTTGATCCCCTTAAAGGAAACACAACTCCTCCAACTAGGTCAATAAACCCACTGCTGTAGCTGCTCTCTAAAATAATGCAGTCCTTGAGGGAAACTGCATTGTAGTTGAGGGTAGCTACGTGGTTTCCTGAAAAATATGTAAATGATGCACCAAGGACTTCTTCACAAGCCTCCCGGATGAAAGGATGAACCCTCCAATGAAAAACAAGCTCAAAAATGGGGTTTTACAACCCCCCACTACTACAACCTTGCAACACAACTCAGATCAAGAATAGAATACACCGTAGAAGAAGACTGAAGCTTTGCCAAATTCTAGATAGTGGTAGTGCATCTCAAGATAACCTCTCCTGAGTAGGCACTCAAATTCCCCTGAGGATGAGGGTGGGATTTCCGTTTGGAAACACCTGGTGTGTTGAACAACACTTAAAAAATTCGCTCAGTAGAAAAAGTGTGCTCAATGTCAAAAGAGAGATATTAGAGATGCATAATATAATGTGAGAATGAGGAGCCTATTCCCATTTTTATGCTTTGAGAGCCTTTCGCTCATCTAGGCCCTACAAAACTGGGTTGTCCCTCTCTCACTGCGTTGTCATGGGCCCACGCTGCCCACGCTGCCACTTCCTTCATGCTGCCACTTCACCCTCCTCGGCCCCATGTTGTCCAATAAATATTTGGTCAAGTGAAGAAGGGGGAGATATATGGAAAAATTTATATGATGTCCATTGGTCTCCTCAAGGCCTCAATACCAATGAGAAACTCCAATCTCCATGATATCATCCAAACAAAGTGAGCCATCCTTGGTAGCTGATAGAAACATTCATCAATCCCCTGCTTCTGCAATGTATAGGGGCTGCATGGATGAAAATGAGAGATATTATTGTTCAAATCACGTTGTCTCTCTCTCCATTTATGATAGATATGGAACTGTTGATCTTGGGTTGCAATAATGTGGTCATTAAGAAGCCAAAATGAACTTGGAATCTCATGATCACACTCTCTGATTCCAAGAATCACTCTTTCCCAATCCATCCTACTTATAGTGAATAGAGTGTGATGACCATATGGGATCCAAAAGAAAAATGGACTATGTGTCATATATCATGTTGTAGTCCCTCAAGTGAGACCATCAATGTTCTCCCTCTAGCTTTCTTAAAACATCATATGATAAGTGGCCATCCAACCACTTGCTTGCTTCCATAAGCTTCTCAAAAGCTTGAAAATAGTGAAGGACATTAGGTGTTGACTGAATATGATCCAAGAAAAACATGTCTTGCCCAAAGTCCTCTGTAAAGTGG
Source organism: Pinus albicaulis (assembly GCA_034641835.2). Classification (NCBI taxonomy): domain Eukaryota; kingdom Viridiplantae; phylum Streptophyta; class Pinopsida; order Pinales; family Pinaceae; genus Pinus; species Pinus albicaulis. The sequence continues at coordinate 884,178,238 of CM076569.1, forward strand.
TCATCCCCATCACTGAATGTAGTCCCAAAAGGACCATGAAATCCAAAAAGAGGCTTGCTCTCTTATGGAGCAATGTTCTGCAAATGTATGGTAAAGGAATGTACATATATTTTTAGCTGATAAATAAACATAAAAACACAATATTTACCATATATTTTTGACAAGTTGGTGAAGAGGTCCATGGATGAGCCTTCCCTTCTCTCCATCAAAAGGGGAAGAAGCTGTAACAACCTTGCAAGGTGGTTTTTCTTCTCCTCATACATCAATCAAACTACATATATCTTGATATGTTGGTGCACATCTTCTTTGAGATCCTCCTAATAGAATCCCTCCATGATGGTATGATAAGACTCAATGAAGTCTACATGTCCTGAAAAGAGTGCCTCATATGTTGCATGTAGAATCTCCTCCTTGAGCTTGAAGTCCCTAGTCAGGTAAATCTGATCATGGAAATAAATGACTCCATCAACCACTCTATATCTTCCATATATCACTTTCCCATAAAGAACCTTACATGTGAGGAGGTCCTTGGAATATTCTACTAATAGTTGGGACTCCTAATATGGATCTAGGCTTCCCAACAATGACAACGTTGTTGGATCTTGAAATGAAGCACATGCCACATCATATCTCTCCTCTTTGACATGCTCAATGACAAAGTCACATGTTGGAGTACTGTTACCCCACCTTTGTTTCCTCCCTTGTAGCTGATCTTTCCCAAGACAAGATTGAAGTACATGGTTGTCAACCTCCTCTTGGAAGGTATTGCCCATCCAAAACTTCGATAGTTTGGCCAATGCATGCAAGAGTGTTAATAACCTCTTGTCATATTCATAAATCTTCCTCATATGTGGAAGTATCATTTGCTCCTCCAAGGCTATGGAGTAGCCCTTTGACACCATGCTTGTGCTATCAAAGATTTATGAATCATCATCATCTTTCAATGCAAATAGCTGAGTTGGAGAAGGCAATGTCCATATTAGAAATTTTTTCATCCTTCCTTTGAACCCATCAAAGGTTCTCTGGAATGTGCTAACTACTCCCAAGGCTCCTTCATTAGCCAATTCTATCAATGATGCATCGTGTTGAGAGAAATCCTTGAACATATTCCAACTAGGGGGTCTTCCTGATGGAATGCCTCCATATAATGAAACATCAAGGCCTAAAGCAGGTTGTATATGTGAGTGGACTGATTTGTCCCTGCCCTCACCATGCAAATCATCCTCCAAATGAATAGCTTTGCACTCCATGAGATGATGAAGTGTACCTCCATTAAGGTCTCTCCATGAGATCCTCTTCTCATTAATGGCCCTACAAAACCAGTAAGGTTCTCGATCTGTTGTAGGTAGAAGTTTCTCTTTCAGCTGTGAGATTATATTTGAGAAAGAGTCATATTGAAAGGGGAAAAGATTTCCCATCTCAAGATGTCTACCATCTATCATATTCTCCTCTATTGCTTCATGAATGAAGTTGCCATTTGATTTCTTCCATAAGGAATCGGTCCTCTTCTTCTCACTGTTGCTCATTAACAACATTGTAGATCTGCAAGGTGATACATGTGTTGTCTCAAAGTAAGGCACAATGCTGAACTGATAGCCAGCCATTGAACATAGGATCATACTCATCCCATCTTCTGAAACTCAAAATTTCAACTCAAAGGGTTGAATGTAGTTCATCAATGAAAAATTGGGATAGATTTTCATCTCCTCCTTGATCAGATCAAGGGTCCTCTATGCAATGATATTTTGTTGCTTCAAAGCAGCATGTTGTTCTAATCCTTGGCCATGTAATATCCCTAATGGCATGTTCCCATAAGTTTCAATAAGAGGTACTGAGACAATATGAGATGAAAGTGGATGCATACCTTGGATCAATTGATGTGTGGGAACCTCGTGCAAGACCACAAGAGTTCCTCCAACTGGGAAAATGGTCTCTCCAACTGCTGGTAAGAGGGATGGTTGCTCTTCTATCAATGTACTAGCACTGGAATCTACCTCGTCTTACTCATGCATCTCCTGAATCATGCATGGGACTCTATGTGTCAAGAGCTTAATACTATATTGCAAAGATGCAAGTGTCTCTCCTCCGGATACAAGTACTTTTGCAGCCGGTGGTGAATGTAGTCACTCTTTGTCCAGAGTGACAAGAATGACATCCTCCTTTAATTAATTAAATTCATCAGTTGAATTAATATTTATTAATAATTATCATTTATTTATTAACATATTCTTATATTATTATTTAGAATTAATAAACATAGGTCTCATTTAATAAATTACACTTAGATTAATATTTTGAAGATTCTATTGTAGGTCAAATTTAGGTTATACATTAAAATCTCAAGGTTTAATTAAAAAAATTAGACATAAAATAATAAATTAATATAAATATTAATATAAAAGATTTTTAAAAATAATAAATAAAATTTAATTATTAGATTTTAATTTATTAAAATTAATTTAGGCACCTAGGGTTTATAATAAAATAAATAAGCCTAAAAAATATTTATTATTATTAAAAAAATTAATAAAATATTTTTGTTTATTATTAAAATTAATTTTTTTATAAATAATTAAATATAATTTATTTAAATAAATTAATCTATTTTTGGCTCCTCTCAAGAATAACAATCCATCACAAACCTTCACTTTTTATACCTTTACCTTTTGCGACCTTCTTTCATTCTTCATTCTCATCCTGAAGATGGATCCCTGTTGGGATTCGAAACGTCGACCAATGTTTTATGGTACTATGGAAAATCCAGATTATGCAATTAACGAAAACCACAGAAGTTTGAGAACCATGACATCCTCCTTTGTTTCCTTAGGAAATGTCTCTTTGTGATATATCTCTCGTTTTCTCATATCAAACTTCTTTCTCAACTTGTGAAAGAAATTTGAATATTTAGTCACCTTTGCATGCTTCATGTGACCAAACCACCAATCATTGGCTTCACCTTGAACATGAAGTGATTCAATCTGAAAAGCCTCTCTCTCAGCTACAGGATGTAGCCTAAAGAATGCATCTAACTCTTTCCTTCAAGCCCTTACAGTGCTTGAGGAAGATCCATCAAATGTACGCAAATAGAATATATTGTGCCTCTTTCTTCTATTGGTGCTATAGGCTCTTATTTATTCTTTGAGTTTGAAGAATTTCTGGAGAGTTAGATTCTCCTTAAATGCTCTAGACTGTGCTTGGTACTCTCCAAGATATAAAATGAGAGTCTCATGAGTCTCAGGTTCCATATTTCTTCTTTCTTCACCTCTATACCAATCACCTTCTTCAAATAAAGTGGGCATAGTAGATCTATGAGGAGATCTATGATTCTTCGGTCTTCGTTGTTGCTAATAAGAAGTACTGGGACATTATTCACCTTGAAACCTTCCTGAGGTTTCTCTTTGCCTTTCTCTTCTTGTTTCATTGATCGCTTTGGAGACATCCTTCATAGCTCTAAAGAAATATGAGGCAAAACTTAATCCATCCATAGTAGATATCTACTATCTGCTCTTCATATGTTTTTAGTAATGTCCACAAGTTGAGCCAAAGATCATGCTCTGATACCATTGTAATATCCCAAAATTGGGAGAACAGAAATACAAGACATAAAACTGGAAATATGCAGAAATATCAATAGATCAACACATGATACAACCATAGATCCATTCCATTATGATTATAATAGAAAAATAGGTACAAATACTTTGAGGAAGAGATCATTGAAGTTGGGATAAAAAAATCCTCCCATGAAAGCATACATCTAGATATGAAATTCTGTTAATACAATATAAGATGGAATGTTAAAACTGCACTATCTATGAGAGAGTAACAACTGAAAGAGAGGAAAATATATTTATGCTGGTACAATGGTACAAAAGAGTTAGGACTAGAGATCTATGCTCCAAAAATAATTTCTAGGACAACCCAGAAAGGTTTCCGGAATTACACACTCTACAAAAATAGCAGATTTAGCCCTAGGGATGAATAATCACTACCACTAAATCACTGGTAGGAGGTGGCTGATCTAAAATATTCAATGGCTGATCCTTCTCTAATAGATCTCCTAAATTAAGGCCTGATCCCCTCAAAGGAAAAAACTCCTTCAACTAGGGAAATAAACCCACTGCTACAGCTGCTCTATAAAATAACGCAAGCCTTTATGGAAATTGCATTGTAGATGAGGGTAGCTACTTGGCTTCCTACAAAATGTGGAAATTATGCACCGAGGAATTCCTCACAAGCCTCCCAAAAGAAAGGATGAACCTTACAATGGAAAACAAGCTGAGAAATGGGGTTTTACAACCCTCCACTGCTACAACCCTGCAACACAACTCAAATCTGGAATAAACTACGTTGTAGAAGAAGACTGTAGCTTGGCCAATTTCCAGATAGTGGTAATGCAACTCAAGATAACCTCTCCTGAGTAGGCACTCAAAGTACCACAAGGATGAGGGTGGGATTTCCGCTCAGAAACACCCAGTGTGTTGAACAACACTTGGAGACTTATCTCAACAACAAAACCGTGCTCAATGTCAAAAGACAGAAATTAGATATGCATGATAGAATGAGAGAATGAGGAGTCTCTTCCCATTTTTATGCTTTGAGAGCCTTGCTGTCCTCCGAACCCCACCAAAATTCGTTGTCCCTCTTGGCCCACGATGTCCCTCTCTCACTGCGCTGTCATGGGCCCATGCTACCCACGTTGCCTCTTCCTTCACACAACCACTTCACCCTCCTTGGCCCCATGCTGTCCAGTAAATATGTGCTCAAGTGAATTTAGGAAAGTGCTTCTAATATAATGTTTTATTCATGGGTCCCCTCACCCCTTTATTTCCTGTCAAACTTAGGAAAATAAAAATTTTATCGAAATTAATATTCCAATTAGATGACTGCCAATTTGGGGATATTACAAGGGTTTTCTTTGTTATGAACCAAAATCCTAGGTTTTGGTTTTCTCTACAAGAAAAATCCTTGTTATGTACTGTTGGAGCGGGGCTCCCTAAGCTACAAATTTTGTGTATTTTGGTATTAATTAGTCTTGCGCAGGGGTTTTGGAGTGGGTCAAAGCCCCAAATTTTTTGTAATGGGTCAAAGGGTAGCCCTAGGGTTCACAAACCCATAGGATAGCTTAGGCCATGTCGATATAAATAGATGGATAGTTCGAGTATAGAGGTAGGAAAGAATTAAGACTGATGCTACGTGTGAACTGTTAGATCTATTTGGGTTGTTTTGGGTAAGGACTCTTGCTGGCCGTGTGCACGGAGATCCTTAGTATTGCTGTGTGTGGACCCCATTGGGTTGTGTGCACGGGTTGGTTTTGGTTGTAACTAGATTTTTGGATATTAATGTATGCGAAATATAGTTGAAGTATCTTTGTGCTATCTGGATCTATTGTGTTTATTGTTGATGCGAATATATGGTATATATTTAAGTTTCAAATACATTTGTGCCATCTATTAAAGCTGCAAATACATCTGTGCTATCTGTTTGTGCTGCGAATGTATCTAAAAGTTATGTTTATGATATTATGTGCTGGTAGTTGTTGATACGCACTTGGATGCCAAGGTATTGACTAGATCTGTGAATGGTAATTTCTCTATTACGGTTGAATAATTGATTATACTATTAAAATCCTATGAATAGACTAGCTCTGTGCGGGTTTGATAAGTTGTGAATGTAGAATGACCTTAATTACCTACTCTCTCCCAGGGTGCTGAAACCTGGTTCTAGCACCCTCCCATACTACTTCGAGTGAGACCTTGGCCTGCGAAAGTGGGTCATTACTGAAAGGGCCAGTAGTATAGGGGTTTGTTGGCAAACCTTAACCTCTGAACCTGGGTCAGAACCCCTCAAGCCAACATGTACTTAAATTCCTAGGAATTAAAACCTAGGTATGTGTTCATTTGGTTGAAACCCTACCTTAGTCTAGGTTGGTATAAGTCTAATGTATTAATATTGTCTCACATGTGATATTATTATGGATAATGGTAATCTCCTAGATATTTATGTTGACCAAATTATTAATGTTCATTAGTCCCAGGGTTTGGAAATAATCCCTAGCCAAAGTTTGAATTTCCAGGTTGATGTTATTTGAGAAAGCTAGTGATTACATCGAAACCTAGTAGAAGCTACTCATTTCGATAAAGTTGTGATTTTTTTGGTTGTTATAGCTCATGTATAAAATTTAGGGTTTACATAAAATCCTAGCAGGAATTCTAATATATATGACTTCTGAAAGGTTTTATATATTTTTCTTTTCTTTTGACTTATTTTTAGGGATCACTTTATGGAAAAAATAATATTTTGTCATCTTAATTGAGTTGCTGATGTGATTTAGGGTTTGTAACAAACCTAGGCTAGAAGTTGAAGTATTGAAGTATAGTCTCTTAATGATTATGTTTGATTCTTCTGCTACTATAAGATTCTTTATGACTAACTTCATGCTTCTATAAATCTGGTTGTACTTGTTGTATGAGTCGTGGAGGTACATCATATTTAAGTTGGTAAATATGTTTGTAAGACAAGACGATATGTTAAGCATGATGAGAAGGATGGAAGCCACGAAAGATTCTCCAACACCGAAGGAATAAGTTGATCTCCGTAGATTAAGAGGGAGTCTGGATAAAATAATAAGTGATGGTTATGGTTCTATACTTTATGTGTCATGCACTAGACTAGGAATAACAACCCTAAGTCTTAGTGAAGGCCATAAGTAAGAATCATAGTCATGATTGGAGAATGCTTGGTTGAGGTCTTTTTGTAAGAAGGAAAGCAGGATCCAATTGAAGAATATGTTGTTGCATGTAATGTAGGAAAGTAAAGTGTGTGATTTAGGAATCTTATGTGAAAGATTCAGTTGATAGTTCTACTGTGTTGAGAATCAACATCAAGTTGTTTGAAGGAACCCGAAGGTTTCTGTTTGATTATGAACATGTGAAAATTATTGAATGGGGTTATGTTTTTACAGGTAATTATATCGAAATTTTAATAAGCAGAATGGTTACTGATCAATTTGATTGAGAGAGATTTTTTCTTGAGGCTTTATGAGTCAATCATTGCCTGGAAGGACATCAATCTGGCACTTTTTTTTGATGTCTGGTAGGGAGGGTGACATTAGGTGGATGTGCACCTAGTTCTTTGGGTTAATGGTTAGTAAGTAAGCCTGATGGTAACTATATAGGTTGAAAGCTTTAGTCCATTTTAGTCCCACTCAGATAGATTTCCTTGGCCAGGAATCTAGTTTGTGGCATTACTATGCCTATACTGTTGAGAGACGAAATGGATATATTTCCCTCATCAAGAATCTATTCCATGGAATTGTGGTGCCTAAAATTATTTATATATAAAGTGAGAACTTCCATGTACCTCTTTGATTATATATATAAATGAATACCTCCCTAGTTAAGAGGGAGTGTTGAAGAATGTAACAAGGTTCGGCCTTCATTATATTTGTCAAAAAGAATTTATTATTATTAAATGACTTATTAAATCATGAGTTTCATGCTTGGATCATATGATTTAGGTCAAACTCCCCATTGTGGAATTATAAGATTATTTGGTCATTATATTTTTAAACTGACCCATCCTCGGCTTTTGAATCATGTATATAGGTTGTTTTCAAATTCTGAAACTCCTCCATCAAGTCATCCTTGGCCTCTTCATCAAAGTCTTCAATCAACCTCTTCAAGTCGGCCTCAAATAAATTATCTTCAAATTAATTCATTTCAGCCTTATAATAGAGACACATCTATTCCGATGGATATGTCAGCTCATTTATATGGAGGAACCACTATATATACCTAGCTAAGGTATTCGCATTAGTCTCATCTCAGAATTTCAGATTTCAGAGATCAAGTTTCTATGCTATAATAGAGAAAAGAAGCTCTCATATATCACAGAATGAGGGTTCATGTTATCTCTGAAATTATAGTTTGGATTCCACTGTATGGTAGTATGGATTTCAATGAAAATACAATTAAGAAGGACTCGATGTGATAATAGTAAGAGGGCTTGTTCTTATGACAATTTCAGTGACATCAGAGTGAGAAGATCAGATTACAATCGAGCTCAGATTAGGCTTAGGGATGATCTAGATAACAACAATGTAGTGATATTCAATGTTGTTACAATGATAAGGTCCAGATGCAGTGAAGATGATTTCAGTGTTGCCACTATGACAAGGTCTCACAGTGAGATGATTTCGATGTTATGACAGTGATAAGGACTCGGTGCTCTCATAGTTAAAAGGATGATTTGATTGAGGATGTCTTGTGTCTAGATTGTAAGTGTCTTGGTTGTCTCATCTTTTGAATCTACTAAAGGAGGAATTTTGTGACTGGGTTTAACCCTTGAGGGGGGTGTTTCCCTTGCAGCGTGCTTATATCTTGTGTTCTCTTCTATTTGTTGCTTCACATTAATCTTGATGATAAGAAAATATAATACTAATAATGAAAACATCACAAGTTAATGTCATTAATAATGGAAATCATTTAACTGCCAAAATTATGGATTTCCCAACATGTTGGAGCCAAATATTACCTCTATGATGACTCTAGCATTCCCAAAATTTACTAGATCACCACTGATTTCATTCAACATTTGTAGCTTATTCTTTTGACCCCTATTTTTGTTGTATTTGTGGGGTTTTCTATATTCATTCAACGATTGAGTTTGGACCCCTAATGCCCCAGATTATGACCCACTTTAGCATCTATATGCTTATATTTTAAATATTCTCAACCTACTATGCTTACTTATTGATCGGGAATAATAAAGGGGTCCTTACCTTGCTAGGCTTGGTCTAGTTCTGGTAAGTTCAACGCATCAAGGTCGATATGCATGTCAAGGGCCTACGTAGGGATTGTATTTTAATCTACGAAATATACATGTAGTTCAATCGACGAGTAAAGTGAGGTAACCTCAGAATCCATGTTTGGTTGTGTTAAGGACTCCATATTTATTTTTGGAGGGGTTGTTGAAGCTATCTTTTGCTTTGGGTAACTTGAGTCCTCTACATGGATATGATTTGTTGAGATCATTGATGGGTCTTTTGTTTCTCTTGTTTCCACATCAATGGGGTTATTTGGACTTTGTTTTTTGCACCATCCATAGGCACCAATAGATCAAATTGATTCGTTGAGCCCTCCTTTCTTTATGTTACATTTTGATGTTGGGGAGACCTCTTCTGACTTTTATGACCTCGTTATAATACCTTGAAACCATCTTTGTTCTCGACTGGCCCTATTACCATGGGTTCCATTTGCTTGACCAATGGGTAGTCTTGATACAGGTGCCCATGCTCATGACAACTTCTGCACCTAAAAGGTATATACTCATAATTAATGGTCTGATTCCACAATTTGTCTTGAAATTATATATTGATTAATTCTATAAGGGGCTCACATATGTTCATATACATACATATTTGACCGTATGAGGTGTATCAAAGTTGCTTTGTAGCTTCCAACACTTTCACATAGTATCCTAGTGCATTGCTAATTCCCACTAGTGTCTCCTCCTCCACGAATTCTCTACATAATGAATACATGTGTATCCATGCTAGCGCTACTTTGAAATCTTATTTTTTTTGTTTGAATCTCTTCATCCACCATTAGAGATACAATCCAACAAAGTTAAAAAGGTAAGGGACATTCTCAAATATTCTATCTTGATCTTCTACGTTGGTAAATATCACTATAAAAAAGGCTTGGGCACAAGCTCCAGCTTGATCTGACCCTTTGGCTTCCATTTGCATTGTATCCATCAGGATAGGGTTTTTTCCGTTGACCAAATCCCCAAGACTTTCCCTATGAGTGCATGCTTCTACATGTATTGAATAAACTCTCTACTCTGAATAGATTGGACTTAATGGTTGGGATCTACAACTACTTTTGGGAGGCAAATTCCCGGTCTCCTCCGTTTTGCTTGGATTGTTGATCGTTTTTTCTCATGAAGATCATGATTTTGATTAGAGCTAGATGGGTTTAGATTTGGTGTTTTTTTCTTCCCATCTACTCTTTCGCTAATATCCGACTCTGTAAAAGACTGTTGCTCTCTCCATTGGCATTCACCATAAGAAGAGCATTTGATGGAAACAATCTACCACTACTCTAAGGTTTGAAGATTTTTTCTCTTTTCTAATTAAAAGCCTCCTCATAAATAATATACTTTTATTTAAATAAAATCATAATATTATTTTTTATATCATATATTTATAAAAAATAAAAATATGTCACAATTATAAATTCCAATAACCTAATTATAATTAAGATTGAACATGAAAATATAAACCCACACATATTTTATAGATAATTTAGGAATTTTAACTTGTGAGAGCCTCAACACAAATTCAAACAAAATACTCATACGTTTTTAATAAGCAAACTATTTAACAATTTAACACACATTTTTAAATAAAAAATATATCTTATTAAAACTTTCAAAATCATTACGGCCTTACAAAAACTTTCAAATTATATCTTATAAACACTTCCAAAATCAATACAAGTTCAAAAAAAGGCATATACATTTCAATCAACCATATTATTTATTTCCAAATTAATTTGCTAATGTACCGCTAATTCTCCAGAACCATTAAAAAAATAAAAAAAATTAAAAGGGAAACATGGAAAATAGTTACACCAGCTTAAATAAGCAGAGCAATACATCTTACAGCCAACAAATATCGTTTTAAGTTGAAAGCACGCATCGAAATATTTCAGATGCGTGAAGGCTCCCTTCACATATGCAATTCTGGTTCAATTCAAAATAATAGGGCCGGCCACGACTGCTATACTATAGATAGTGCAAGAATTCGGTGTTCAGAAGTCGAATTTGCGTAGCGAAGGGAGGGAAATCACCGTCCCATTAACACCGTGACAATATGGGATTTATGTTTGGATCGGGCATAGGAAAGGGTCAAACTCTAAGGTTCGGGAGCTGGGGATAATGTTGCTGTCTCGAGGATTCTTGGCTGTAATTCTCATAATCTAGATTATAACTAGAGCATGCCATTAGCAAAATTCATTTTTCAAATTTCCATGCCATTAACAATATGGTATGAGATGTGATGATGGTCTATGAACATCAATCAGAGAGATATGTGACAGGAAATCATTTCTCCAAGAAGCCTCCATAAATCTCGCAACACTGTCATTGATTTCTAACATTATCACAGAAGTTGGATGAAGTGCTAGGTACACGTTGCACCTTTGCCCATCATATCATATAGCACCATCATTTTTTGTTGTTGAGTTGGTTTCCCATGCTTGAGTACTTTGTGTGGAACCGGAGCTTGAAAGCTCATGCTCTTGGGGCGCACCATCCAGCATGGTGAAACCACTTCCATTTGCCCATCGCCACAATGTCCTCGTACCAACCAACATGACGAGATGGCTATATATTTAAAATAAAATTACAATTTTGAAATTTTCCAATTTATCATATAAAATATTTATCAAAATTTATTGAAGGATTAAAATTATAATTTTTATTTTAAAAATAAATTATATATATGTATATATAATATAATATAATATGTAACTTTGTTTTGCAATAGTATAATAAATATCTTCACTTTCATCAAAATCCTAAATATTTTTAAAAACATAATTTCTCTTCTGATGAACCATCCCTACCATTAAAAAAATAAAAAATTAGCCTATCTTAAAATAACACAATATACTAACATTAATCATATATCAATCTTACCTTTAATGAAACTATCATCTATCATGATAACTAAGAACAAGGAAAGTATATATATATATATATATAGCCATCTCAGGAGTGACAACTTTCACCATAGATTCATAATTATTTCCATTCTTAATTTAGAACTCAATGTAAATCCCATGTTGCTTGTCATTAATATTATAATAATTGAAAGTTATTTTGGATAATTATTAGCACAATTATATTAGTAAATTTTTTTTATATATATTGATTTATACAAATTTTCATCTTTTATATACAAATTAGCATATTAAAATAATGTCAATTTACATATATCTACATTTACCAATGTAGTTGTACTAGTTATTATTTTAATTTATATATATATATATATATATATATATATATATATATATATATATATATATTAAAAATAATAACTAGTACAACTACATTGGTAAATGTAGATATATGTAAATTGACATTATTTTAATATGCATTATATATATTATATATATATGTAATGATGATGATTAACATATAATAAGAATAATGTGGTCTCTTGACCTTAATAAGGGATTAATTGTGATTTTTTAATATTTTATTTCTATGGCTAAAAAGAAGGGAAATAAATTCTCCAAGATCACTATAATTCCGATTTAACAAGTGAGCAAGGTTGGATGTGTGGAAAATGTTGTGGAAATGGGAACGGATGTGAGTAAGAGTCAAAAAATCTAAGAGAAAGTTTTTTTCATCTTCAACCCTCTTAGTATCGCAAATGTGGCGGGTTCTTTCTTCTAAGGGTGTTTTGGGGATAGTCCAACGCCTAGTTTCACTATGAACCTCATGAGAATTAGTTATAATCTTTGCAATGTTCATTATCTTCTTAGTACTGGTCAAGAGAGAGAGATAATTCAAGTTAGAAAAGGTGGAGTTGATCTCATCCTTGTAATACCTTAGTTTCCTTTTCCTCTCAAGCTCTTTATCATTCAACAATTTATCCTTAATTTTGGAAATAATAGTATTTTTAATAATAGCATTATTCCCCAAGATGATCTCCTCCTTTATCCCTCAATGGTCGAGCCAAGTCTGGGTATCCTTATGCCATCCATGCTGAAGACAGAGGTGGGGGTTTTGGCTAGAGTTGGAAGCAATTTTGGGAAACCAGTTGGCTTCCATGTTATATGAATTCTTCTTGCACACCAAGTACCTAAACATAGGCATGCTTTCAATGGGGGAAAGGCTAGCTTTGATCAAGAGGATAGGATAGGGAATATTTACTTTAATCTTAAGGTTGTAAGTTATAAAATTATTTTGAATCATTTCGATCTTCCTCCATGACTCTTTGATACACTAAAACCCCAAACCTCACATCCATATAAAATAACAGGGGTGATGAAAGTCCCAAAGAGAACTACTTTTTTACTCCAAATCCACAGATCAGTCGACTTACAATTGTTTTCAAGCTCATAATAAGATTTCCATCCTCCAATAATCCCTTTTTCAATGCTATAACTCCAATTGAGCTGATGATGAATAGCCATGCTTAAATATTTGTAGGAAGAAACTTGCTCCAAGTAATTTTTATCATAGATGAAATTATCATGGTTGATATTTTTTATTTAATTATTATGACTTTTGTCTTGTCGGTATTAACCACCATACCCATCTTCGAGCAGTAATTACGGAGGATCTTAAGCTGCATGTCGAGATCATCGTGACTTCTAGATAGAAGAACAATATCGTTAGCATAAAGGAGAAGAGTAATGACCATACCAATGATATTGGGGCCACTACAACCTGCAGTTTCCAAACACTCTTCTAGCTTATCGATGTAAATTCCAAAAAGGGTGGGTGATAGGGGACACCCCTACTTAACCCCAATATTTCATTTAGTTTCTTGAGACCACCTCTCGATGGTTTTAAGCTTGGCAATGCCATTTTCGTAGAGTTGAATTATATAATTTCTTAACTAGGGAGGAACCATTATCTCTTCAAGTATTTTTCATAGCTTATCTCGAGGAACAATATCACACTACAAGGAAAAGACCCTCTAGCGGATGTTTTTGAGGAACCCCTTATAAAAATACTCCAGACATCCGTTTCTAGCGGAGGTTCCTAGAGGAGGTTGGCAGGAGGAGGTTTTTGTGGATGTATTTCGTCCAGTTCTCTTATCACCGTAAAATGCACCAGTGCATTCAAGATGACAAAGCACCGGTGCGGTTAAAAAATTGGCACACCGGACACCATGCACTCTGTACACACCTGCCCGGTGCGTTGTATTTCTATAGTGTATCGGTACTTTACATAACTTTCGCACCGGTGCCTCATAAAAAGTGTGCGAAAACTGACACCATCGGGGTAGATGGTTAAATAAACATGTGCACACTGGTAGATGGTTAAATAAAAATAATTACGGCAAAAAAACCGCATAAAACATTAGCACACCAAAAACTTTGTGTTCCGTACACACCCACCCGGTGCCTTTAATTAAGGAACAATACTGGTGCGTGTCAGGTCGTTAGCACCGATGCGTGTCAGGTCATCAACACCGGTGCCTCATAAAAAGCACGCGGAATAGAAACCGTTCGAGGAAAAATGACAAAAATTCACTGGGGTCCCCATAAATGTCATGCACCGGAAAAGGGTTAAAAAAAATAAAATTACGGCCAAAAAACCACACAAATCATTGGTTCACCGGGCATTGTGCCCCGTGCATCTTATTATTGTAGAGAACCAGTGCGTTACCACTACACCACCCCAGTGCCTCCTAAAAATGCGCGGAAATAGAAACCGCCCGGGGCAGCATAGGGAAAATGCAACAGTACACCAATAAAAACCCCACGCACCAGAACAAGGTTAAATAAAAAAATAATTACGGCCAAAAAACTGCATTTTTCACTTTTTTCAGTGCTACAGAGCTCTCAAGCACCGATGCAAGTTATCCTTGTTTGAGCCGCACTGACATCCGTGCTCCCATTGCACTTATTGCACACATTGCTGCTATGCATTGCCACCAATCTCCAGTTTCAATTTTATAAAATAGTGGAAAAATTTTCTTTTGCAAATTGTACAGCCAATATGCCTCCTCGACGGGTCACTGTACAGTTATTTTTCTTGTTTTTCCATAATTAAACCTTTTAGTGGATTAGAATTTGAGAAAACCTTAAAATTAACCATTAAAAAAAAAAAAAAATTCGCGTGGTGCGCTCGAGCCCTTCTGCTTGCATCTGTTTGCGGTGGTGCCTGTAAATTTACAGGCCGCACCGCACCCAGTGCTAACAGTATCCGTACCGGTTCTAGGGCGATACCGCGAGGTGCACCATGTTATTTTAATTTTTTTTTTAAAGTACGGTGCGGTCGTTTACCAAGCCGCACCATTGACAATGGTGTATCGCGGCAACTGGGTGCATTGACGGAATTATCCGCCCCGTGACGCGTAATGTTTTTAGCGCACCGGAACCACAATTTGACATTGTCAACGGTTTGGGCTGGTAAACTGATGCTAAGGGTATCCGCACCGGTTCTGGGGTAGATACCAAAGCCGCACTGTGTTATTTTAAATTTCTTTAAAAAGAGTCATGTGATTAGCTACCTGGCTGCACTGTTGACCTATTTGAATAGTGGTGATGCGGTGTGTTGACTGAAACAACCACCCCGGGATGGCTATTTTTGTCAGCACACGGCTAACTTTATTTGTCTTGGTCAACGGTGCGGCCTCTTAAAATACCACACCGACGACTATGTACGGTGGCAGGAGGGTGGTGTGTTGACTTAGCTATAAGTCCCGGGGTGTATAGTGAAGTCAGCGCACCAGCCTCCTGACACTGCATGTAGCGAACAATGCACTAAAAACATTTTCCGGAGCACCGCTCGTGCTGCGCTAGATATCATTAGGTGCACCGTATCCGGTGCGCTCTTTGGAGAGATGCAACGGGACCGGTGGGTGACTGTGTTTTTGGCGCACCGAATCTTGTTTTATTTATTTTTCAAAAAATATTTATATACGTATATTTGTAAATACATATGTAATTTAATAAAAAAATTGTGTTTAATATGTCAATCATTCAGAGATGTGAAAGGAGAGAAGAGGGGCAACAACAACAACAGGCGGAACAATATAACATGGTTCACCTGTGGGAGGCAAGAGAGACGGAGAGAGATGCATGCCCTCGGCCTATTACAGTAGCGACGTAGGGGCTCCTAAGGTAGGTAGGCGTCCTCAAGTTCTATAAGGAGGCTACTTCCCTAAAGTCCCATAGTTTGTTTTTGAGACATCTTATCCGAAGGTGGAATACCCAACAACAGGCTTTCTGGTTTGGTATCAACCAGTGGTACATGCCCATTGATGAGGATGTATATTTTATTACAGGGCTATCGAGGAGAAGGGTGTATTTTCCCTCGTTCCTTGAGGTTCCAGCTGGCTGTATGGCAGGGAGTCAGTTAGTTTACTCACAGAGATACATTGGACCAAATTCAGTATCTCTTGCAGAGTTTCAGGTCGCTGGAGGTTAGTTACGTATTGGTGCATTTGGTTGTGAGGAGGTCCAGTGTCTCTCACTTATCATTTTTTACCATTTCACACAACACCTGTGATGGGAAACACATTAGTTGCTAGCTTTTATATTATGTTGATTCTTTACTACAGAAACCACGACTTGTCAGGTGGTTTGCCATTTTTTTGTGGCAGTTTTGTACAACATTAGATAGATGTCATGCTCATGCATAAGGGAGGGTCAACTTCCCTTTTGATTCAGATATTTTTTGTTTATTTTTTGATAGGTTTGTAGAGACGAGGCCTTCTTTTCTTCGGCAGCCTCGTAGGTCGATTAATGAGGCCTGTATGCACATGTGGGGGCAGATGATGCCCAAGAGGGAGGAGACTCTTTTTCCAGCAAGGATATCAGATGATGCACTGGAGTTGCTAGCCAGTGTTGATGAGCATCCCTTCATTATGGTCCCCTATCCTTATGTGGGGTTGTATTGGCGAGGGTGTGCCAACATCCTCTTCACAACTGATGAGCCACCAGATGATAGAGGTAATATTACTGTTTTATTTAAATTTATTCTAACATGTTCTTTAACTAGTTTTTATTAAATTGTGTAATGAAATTGTCTAATTATTGTTGTGTACTTGTATATATTTTGTAGACATTGGCTCTTTTGATGGTGAGGAGATGTCGCCACCACTACCTGATCCAAGTGTGGATCCTGATGAGGATGAGGGCATGCCAGATATTGCTGAGGATCATTAGGAAGTCGGTGCAGATCAGAGACCTGCTCCTGCTGGTGCATCGACGTGCGGTCGACGTCTTACTAATGCTAGATACAGGATGGAGTTGGGCGACCAACTCATTGCATTTATTTTTGAGGCAGGAATTAGGCTCGCTGATTTCAGAGACATAGAGGCCGATGATAGGCTAATGTAGATGTGGAGAGGCATGTCGCGTGACTTGTATAGCCTGATGCGGCATGTCATAGGAGTTACGACATCTTTTACGCGACTGACAAGGATTGTTGCATGTTACGATGGAGCTGCAGTACGTGATGGACAATCTGCGAGGTGCAGCGTACCATAATCTCATGATCGTTCACGGCCTCGCGCTACGCCATATTTGCGTGAGCCTCCACTAGCATCTACCAACAGTCATCATGGAGATGAGGGTGGACCATTGGCCATTAGTATTGATATTGATGTTGTACTACCGCCAGCTGATCCATGGAATTTATATTACAGTTATATATTTTTAACAATATTCAGCTTTATATATATATATATATATATATATATATATATATATTATATGGTCCATGTATTTTATGTTCATGTTGCAGTTTTAATTAATTTACATGTTGGTGATCATCATGATGTGTATGTTGTTAGGTCATATTAGATATGTTCATTTAATGTGCAACTTGTAGATAAATGTGTATGTGATAGCATGAGATGTATATTTGATGTTTGTGTACTTGTACCGACGATGTTAATATATAATGTTAATTGTGTTTTGTTAGATTATCATGATCACGATGATGCAGTTAACGATTTTGAATGTGTTTTTTAGTCAAATATGATGTTTGTATGATGGTTATCATGAACGTGATGTTTATTAATTAATTTAATACCAAATTATCATGATATTGTAAATTTTTAATGTTTGTATTTCTAATTGTATTTAAAATTCTAAAATTGTAATTGTAATGGTATATATGTAAATTTCTAAAATTGTTATTGTAATTCTAATTCTAATTATAATTGTAATTGTATGTAAAATATTTGTAAAATTTTAATTGTATTAATGTGAAAGGAATTTATTAAAATTTGTAAATTTTTAAATTTGTAAATTTTTAAATTTGTAAATTTTAAATAATTGTAAAATAATAAATCTAGAATAATATGATTTATTATAACATAATAAAGTTTAGAAAATAATGCAAATAAATTCCTGTACTTTAGAATTATCATTATATTATTGTTACACAATAATTTGTCACCATCCCTGCAATCCCCATCTCGCCCATTGGAGGGTCATTTCTGTGACCAATAATCAGTGTCATGCCTTGCAAATACCATCATTGCATCCCTTGCCATGAGGACAACATTCCTTCTATTGATCATTTCCTGAGCAGACCCCTAAAAACACTTGTTTTTGCCTTGGGGCTGGTAGCCCATTATGTACTCGCGCCAATGAGGAAAATTAACACTGAGCCCACGCCAATTGGCGCTATGTCCCAGTTAAGCACCCGCACCAATTTGCTTATGGAAAGTTTTTTAAAAAAAGAGGCGAAGTTTCGATTACAACAACTTCGTGGATGAGTCATCAGGAGTGGTTTCGACTGAATAACCATGGACTTCCTCCTTTGGCCTCTTCTTTCCACCTTATGGGGAACCTCCCAAGGGATAATGCCTCCCTTTCACTATTGTAGGGATCCCAACCTCCTCCTCTCCTCTATAAATATAGCCTTCATCCATTGATGAAGGGGCTGAATGGCTGAATAGCTGAAGGGCTGAATGGTCTACTCTCCAAGAGCCTTCGTAGCCTAAAGAATGCTACAATAGTCCTCATAGAGCCAAATCAGTAGCAAGGAGATTGAAGATCGAGGAGAGAGGCTTGTCCCCATCCCCGACGAGCTTTACCAAGATGTATTCTGCTGATGACCCGCCGAAGGAAGATTCAGCGTCAGAGCCAAGTTGTATTTTCCTTTGTATGAATTAATGATAAGAGACTTTGGTTATGGTTCCACTTGTATTGTTCATTATGATCATGAGTTGTGTCTTCTCTGACTGATACATAATTGCATATATTGGGCTTTACGCTTGTGTTTGTCGTGTTTCTTGTGTGTGCAGGTGTTCGATCGCGGCGAGCATGAGGATTGTGATCTACCAGAGCAAGGGAACGGGAGTGCTATCTCCTATACAAAAAATAGCGTTGGATTCAAGGTAAGCCTTCTTCACCATTTGGTTTATTGCAATTAGAAACTTGCACCTTAGCGTGATACGATTGTTGCTAGACCCGATTTGGGCTAGTAGGGATCGCCTCTGTCCGCAGAGGGGATTTACCTCTACAATAAATTAGCGACTCCGTTGGGGAATTAGCTTGTTGTTTGCTTTATAAACTACAGACGGAGCCTGAAGTTAGCCAGATATCCTTCAAAACGCTCTTGCTCTGCATTAGCGAAAGTAGATGAATGCTACTTCAATCAATCTCTGGTCTAGTTTATGAACTGAACACTTGGAGTATTGTCTTGTCTTTCGGTCAATTCTTGACTTTTCTTGCTTGATCGGCTCTTTTGTCTGGATATTTTCGTGTGTTTGGCTTTTGGTTTAAGATTCAACATCACTGGTTTGCTTCTTGGATTGCTTTCTTTTATTTTTACATAGTAAAATTGACTGGCGCGCTTATTAGCCTAACAGTCGCACCAATTGGTGCTAGTTTCCAGTTTACTACCCACACCAATCTTGTTATGGCACTAGTTTCAGCCTGACAGTCACGCCAATGTTGTGAGGTACTAGGGTTTGCTCTGTTCTGAGCTTTCTGAGCTTGATCTGTGATTTTGGTTTCATTTCTTCGACTACCTGAGTGTCTTGGAGCCTTGTTTGACTGACTGCGACCTTCATCCTTTGGTTGTTTGCTCATTTCTATCAATTTTACATTCTAGCCCTTGGGCATCTAGGTGCTATTGTGTGTCAAGCCTCCCTTGGGAGTTTGTGGTTTCTATCTATTCAGTCAACTTTGTGATTGCTTCTCTACATTCGTTTGGTGTTTGTCTACTGTTTTATTGCGCTATTTGAGTGATTGGTTTCTTCTTCATTCAAATTCTTCTTTGTCTCGCTTTGAGCCTAGATTACATGGTTCATTTGAGTCTTGGAGATTCTTCTTGAAGTGGTGAGTCTGGTCTTGGTTGGGAGAAATTCTTTGTTTTTTCATTTTCAGGCATTGGCGCTTGTTGTCAGTTAGCAACACGTGCCAATTTTCCATTGGCGCTAGTTTTTAGTGAGCAAGTCGCGCCAGTTGGCACTAGTTGTCAGTGACAAAGTCGTGCCAATTTTAGGGTGTGTGAAAATTGAGATTTTTTCCCTAAATCCTTCACCAGTGTGTCTTTCCCTTCCGGTTTTTTCTCTGTATGAGCATAGATTACATTGTTCATTGTTTGGAATGTCTTATTGCTATGATTGCTTGATGTAGAGGGGAATGAATGCCTTGTTTTGATCTCATGCTTTGGAAGTCCTCTTTGTGTTTGACCTCATATGTCTTGTCGCTTTTTGAGGAATTTCGTTACAAAGTGCTTGAAACAATGATTGCATTCTTAGTGTTTGTTTACATCTCTCTTGCATTCATCCTTCATTAAGGAGATTTGTGTTCATTTAGTTTTCGTCTCAAAGTTTTCTTTTCATTTAAATGCATTAGATCACATTGCATCGAAAACTATTTTTTGAGATTTATAATTGGACTTAGATCACATTGTTTAATGATTGAAAGCTAAAAATCGCATTGAGTGCATTCTCTTTCATTAAAAGCATGCATTAAGTAGATTCTCATTTCATCGAAAAATGCATTGAGTGCATTCTTATCATTTGAAAAGAAAAAGTGTGCATAGATTACAATTGCCGCAGTTTTTGAAAAAGTTTTGCTTAGATTATTGCATTGTTCGCTTCGTTGAATGTTTGAAATTACTGAATCCAGTGAAGGTGTGTTGGAAAAATTTTGTTTGCAATATTGTTATTTATTGTATCATTGTTTTGAAGTTCTTCCTTAACTAGATAGCATTCATCGAATTGAAAAATTTTCTTTTCTCATATAGCTGCATATAGGAGATTGTCAGATGACATACGGTAGGGCCTTGAAATAGAGACATAATTGAAGATAAACCATAAAATTTATTCAATCAACCTAAGGAAGCATTGGAACATTAACGAAATATTTAGAGGTCTAGGCTAGTGACGTGTTCCAGCATCACTAAACCTAGTAGCTGTCGTTCGCCTCTTGGCTTTAGGCAGCACTAGTACAGACTTGTTAGCTTCCCACAAATGCGTCAGCGTATATAGGAAGTCCACTAGGTTGCCATCCTTCTCCATAGGAAAGCGTCAGCCTATATCCATGATACAGGACCATGTGGAGATTACTCCACATACGTTAAATCACGGTTGATTTCTCTTTCATTTTGAAACCAAGGTGTATATTGTTTTGAGTTCATGGTTATTTAATTTTACCTAGAATTCTTTGAGCGATCATTTTGATCTTGACTCCTTAAATTTACAGAAAAAAAAAAAAAACGTCATCAAGCGCTTGTCCTTTCCAGCTTTGCTTCATAAAAATAGAGTCATCTTTCATCCGTTTCTTGACTCTTAAAACATGAAACGGTGAAGTTTCTAGGTTTCAATGTGGTAAAATAAATCACCCGCGATCACATGCCATTTTAGAGTTTTCTTGTTGGACGTTTGATTGTGTCCCTTGGTTTTTAGCCCATGTGCGGTTTTGAGTTGTTGATGGAAACTTTTTCGGAGTTCACCAACCAAGGAATCCCCTCTGATGGGAATCCTGGTCCTTTTCCTCCTTTCGAAAATGTTGGTGCTCCTTATATGGCAACGTTGTCCCTTCCTGGGTTAACTGTTGGGTTGCCTGTTTGGTTGTTTTCAGCCTCTGTGGTCCCAAATGTCTCAGCTACTGTTCAATCAGTTCCTCCGCCTGAACAACATCATGTTGATTCTAAGGTGGACCTCTCCCCTTCTTCGCCTGTTTCTGCATCCTCCTCTTCTACTTTGCCTAGTGAAAGTCTGGATTCGAGTAACCGGGTGGCTAAGAAGAAGAAGAAGAAGACAAAGAAGAAGAAGTCTAATAAGAGAGAGGCTAAGGCTGCAGCTACTGCTTCCGAAACGTCTCCTCTTGATAAACCTTCCAACCCTCTACAGAAATTCAACTTCCCTTGCATGTTGTGCACGGGAGACCATCTTCTTCGAGATTGCCCTGGCATTCCCAAGGTGCTCGAAGTATGGCCCAACGGTCATCCGTCGTTGCCTATGGCTTCTAGGAGTCAGGTTGGGGGCATGTCTTCAGCTAGTGCTGGTAAAAATCCTAAGAAGTATGTTAAGATTTCCAATCCCTGTACGTTGTGTGGGGGCCACCATGTGATTCACCTTTGTTCGTATATGGATGAAGCCAAGCAAGTTTTGGACAACTCAGTTGTTTTTGCGCCGTGCCTTCCGGCTGGTTACAAACATCTTTCTTTGAGTCCTCCACTAGCTAATGCCCCGATTGGTCAAGAGTCATCCTTGGTCGATCTCGCTCCCCCGGAAATTCAAATTCAGGAATCCGTTCCTGACCAACCATTGGTCGTGGGATCGGTTGAGCTGGCCCCTGTTGAGTCTCAAATCTGCATCTTTTCCATACATCTTTCTAGACCTTTTTCATCCACCTGAACCTTCCAAGTTGTCAATATCATTGTATATTAATTGCAAAAGAGCATCTAACATGGTTTTTAATTATATTTTTGTGTTTTCTGTTTGATTTAGATTTTTCTCATTTAGCTGCGGAATCTTGCCACTTTCCGCAGCTGCTGCAACTTTCCGCAGCCATTTTTTGAAACTCTATGTTACATGTGTCCTCAGGTAAAACGAGCCACGTGGGCAAGTCTGAAATGATGTGGACATGGATCGTGTCCTATTGGCTCGAGCAAATCCATCTAAAGAGGCTGCGGTCAAAGGTGTCCAAATGGAAGTCAACCGTAGAGTCCCACGGTGACAGGACTCTGTTTCGTGTCACGTGAAGGTTCATATGGCCATTTCTGAATTGCGGGAGACAAATCAACATCTGTACACGACTCCATAGCCGAATTCAAACATCCACTCCTCATAGATTTACTCTTCAATACGGCCATGATCCTAGATCTGTGGACGTAATGGTCTACGTGTTCTCCATCAGCATAAACTTTAGGGAATCAGTTGTATTTCCTTTGTTATAAATAACACGTTTGTATACGCATATTAGATTAGTCTCTGTTGGTTTTTATTAGTCTGCTCTGTAATGTAATTACGTTGCACTTGTGCTGTAATATCACCTTTCTGTTATGACTGCATTTTAATATAAGAAGACTCTGTTTCCAAACGTAATTCGTACTTGAAGATTGTTGCCAAGGCTGGTGTAGAGGGCCCCTGCACTCGCCAAGGTTCTGTGCATTATTGTATAGTTCTTGTTTTATTTATTTAAAGCTCATTGTGCCATAATCCATTCACATGTTTATACATTGCATCTTTCATGGTATATATGCTTCATTTCTGTTTATAATCTTTCATACTTTCCATTTTACTTCTGTCTTTCATGTTTTATGTTATTAATCACTGATCAGTGTTCTTGTTTCAGGTTATAGATAGGCAGCCCGGGCATTTGCATAACTTTTTGACTAATGACATGGAATTAACATTGTTCTGCTGCTAATTTGCTTTTCTTAGTTTCTGTTTAATTCCAGTACTGCTTTGTTTAATTCAGTTTTGCTCATTTGCTTCAGTAGTTAAATTTAGATATATTAAACTGCTCATAACATCTTCAGTTGCCTCCGAAAGCCACAGCTGGACTGATGGTGAGGGATTGTATTATGAAATGTGTAGTTTGATATTAGTTTTCTTTCTGCAAGTTAGATATATTAAATTGCTCATAACATCTTCAGTTGCCTCCGAAAGCCACAGCTGGACTGATGGTGAGGGATTGAATCATGAATGTGTAGTTTGATATTAGTTTACTTTCTGCAAATTAGATATATTAAATTGCTCATGACATCTTCAGTTACCTCCGAAAGCCACAACTGGACTAATGGTGAGGGATTGAATCATGAATGTGTAGTTTGATATTATTTTACTTTCTGCAATTTAGATATCATGTTATTCAATTTGTTTATGGTTACCTCCGAAAATCATAGCTGGACTAATGATGAGGGATCAGAAGATAAGTTGATGTAATTTGATTTAGATTTACTTTGATGCAATTTTGGATTTCTTTAAGCATAGTTTCTTTTGTGTTTACACAGCAACAGG
Source organism: Pinus albicaulis (assembly GCA_034641835.2). NCBI lineage: Eukaryota > Viridiplantae > Streptophyta > Pinopsida > Pinales > Pinaceae > Pinus > Pinus albicaulis. The sequence goes on from CM076569.1 coordinate 884,202,434, forward strand.
AATAGTTGGTTTTCATGCTCAATAGTTCACTATTTTGATTTATTAGACTAGCAGCATATTTTCATTTCAGCAGCACATTTTCATTTCCTTTCAAGTTGTGTCATTGTATGTTTCAAATTCCTTTTTAAGTTTCAAGTTGGTAAATCATTATAGAGGATACCATTTCCTTGAACAATCATAACCATACTTGTTTTTTATTTTAGAATTTCCATCTCACATTAGAAAACCAAAAACAACAAAAAGTTAAGAAATAGGTTATCTTGCACATATAGTGCGCCGCACTTCATCAGGTTTTGATTTATTAGACTAGTAGCACCTTTTCATTTCAGCAGCGCATTTTCATTTCCTTCAAGTTTTGTCATTTTAAATTTCAAATTCCTTTTTAAGTTTCAAGTTGGTAAATCATTATAGAGGATATCATTTCCTTGAACAAACATAACCATACTTGCTTTTATTTTAGAATTTCCATCTCACCTTAGAAAACCAAAAATGACAAAAAGTTAAGAAATAGGTTATCTTGCACATGTAGTGCGCCGCACTTCATCAGCTTACGAATCCCGGATTGATAAATTAATGTAGCAATTTAGGACACACTAAATTGACCAAACATTTTGGCGTCGTTGCCGGGGAAGTGTAACTAGGTAGCCAATTTCTTAAAAAAAAAAAAACACAAAATAATAAAAGAAGGGAAAACTTGATAACTTCTTGAAGTATGCTCTCCTCTTGCACCTAGTGTGATCTGGAGGATCAGAAAAGAGAGTTATTGGTTTAGTAATTTCTTAAGTATGCTCTCTTCTTGCACCTAGTGTGATCTGGAAGATCAGAAAGAGAATTATTAGCCCAACTTTTTTTTTTTAAAAAATAAAAAAAAATGACATGCATAGAGCAAGAGATTCTAGGGGAAGGTTTATAGCTAAAGCCAAGAGTTTGATTTTCACAACTCCATCTTCTTCAAGGCATAGACCAGATTCACCACCATCTACCCCTAGCCTTAATATTTTTGGAATTCAAGGAGCAGCTGAATTAGAGGATTCTCCTATACCACCTACTAAATCCCATTTAGAAAACAAAGAGACTCTCTCTCATCCTCCCTTGGTAGAAGAACTAGAGGAATTTAAGGACTCTAAAGAAATTATCATGGCAGAGGAAGTAATAGATGGAGGTAGAGGTAGAGGTAGAAGAGGAGGAAACAATGGAGACAACAATGGTGAAGGAAATAATGGTAGAAATAGGGAAAGAGACAATTTGTTTGGATTCCCTATAGTTGATGAGGAAACTCATGCAACAATGAAAAATATCTCACCATCTGTTCTCCCTAACTTTTATGGATTGCGAAGTGAGGATCCCGAAACATTTCTGTTTGAGTTTGAAGTTGTGTGCCGAACTTATGACTATATGGAAGATTCTCAAAAACTCAAACTGTTTCCTTCAACATTGAAGGGATCTGCTTTGAAATGGTTCATGGGATTAGCCACTCAATCTATTAGGACTTGGAATGATACGAAACAAACATTTTTGGATAGATACTTGGACTATTGTATGCCCACCAATCACAAGGATGAGGTATTCAAAATGATGCAAAAAGAAGATGAAAATTTGGAAGACTTACTTGAAAGATTTCAATACAACTTGGAAAGAGCAAAGATGAGCAACTTAGATGATGAAACCTTGAAAGCCCTCATATTAAAAGCCATTAGAGATGAATGGATAGATATTTTAAACATGATGGGGAAAGGAGACATTTTTCAACTTCCACTTCGTGATATAACAGAACTATGTGTCCATCTCTCAAGAGGAAAATCTAAAACAGGAAAAGGGCCTAGGGATCCTTCTCTTATTAGGGCTAACAAATCTGCAACTGGATCAGTAAGTAGGGCAGAGATTGGTAACATGCTTGATGAATTCAAAACCGATATCTTAGGGAGCCTTAGTGAACAACTAGACACCCTTAAAATCCAAAACAAGCAGAAAGCAGAAACAGATGCTCTAGCCATCTTTTGTCCGAAATGTAGGAAGAAACATGCTTTAAGGGAATGTCCCTTGGATGCAAAATTTGTAGAAACATGTATAATTTTCTCAGAGAATCATGAGATCAAGGATTGTCCTTCAATTCCTAGACTCAAAGCTATCTTTCAAGAAGACCCAAATTCAGTAGAATCTCTCTGTTTTGTTGCAAGAAGACCTTGGCAGGGACAACAAACTCAAGGGTTTAACAACCCTATGAATCTTCAAACCCCACCAAATTGGAATCCTTGGCAACAAACTTGGCCCCAACATCAAAATCCATATCAACCATGGGTACAAGGGATGCAAAATCCTTATGGGAGATTTGCTCAATTTTATCAATATCTTCCATCTTTTCAAAATCAACAAGCTCCACAACTTCCAAACCCAAATCCACAACTTTCATTGCCATTTCCACAACAACAACCTTCTCAACAAAATCCAAATCCTCAACTCATGCTCCCATACCAACAAAAGACAAATCAACTTCCAACTCAGCCATTGCCAAATCCTAACAATAAGAATCCTCAGAATACTTACATGGTAGAAGGGCAACAATTTCCTACCTATATGATTGTTCCTCTCAACGATGTACAACTCAGATCTGGTAGAGTTTTAGAAAAACCTTCTATAGATATTCAAGAGAAAGATACCTCTGAGGAGGATTCTCTTCAAGTCAATAAGGGTTCTGAGGAAGAATATCTTCAAAATTCAAACATTCAAAAAGAAAAAGAAAAGTTAACATCCACAACTCCTATAGTTGAGCAACCCGCATCTTCATCTACACCTCCTTTTCCTGAAAGACTACAAATTGACAAGGGGGTGGAAAAACAAATCTTGTTGCCTAACTATGACTTTCTAGATGAATTGAATAATTTTTGTATCAAGATTCCATTGCTACAAGCCATTCGAGAAATTCCTATTCTAGCAAAAACCATAAAGGAGTTGAGTTTCAAAAGACCAGGAAGGAAGCTAAAAGACACAAGAAGAATCCACCTGGTAGGAAAGATTGCAGACATTATGATGGGAAAAATTACCATGCAGAAGTATGTAGATCCAGGAAGTCCAATTGTCAAGACACATATAAATGGGATAGAAATTTCAAACACATTGATTGACTTAGGGGCTGCTATCAACATTATGAGTAGACAGACTATGGACCAGCTTAAACTTCCTAACCTTCTCTTTACACCTACTTTACTGCAACTTGCAAATCGATCAATTATTAAACCAGATGGTGTATTAGAAGATATTTCAGTCTCCTTAGATTCTTGGGAATATCCAGTAGATTTTATGATTTTGACTCCCAAGAGTAATCTAGGAGGGCACCCACTTATCTTAGGAAGACCTTGGCTAGCCACAGTTGATGCTTTCATTAGTTGTAGATCTGGGGATATGTACATTTCTAATGGTAATTCAACAAAGAAATTCAATTTGTATCCTCCAGCAAAAGCAATCACAGAAGTAGGAGACAATGAATGGGTCGATGATGAGGATATTATACAACCTGTCTTTACCATTTCTGAAATCAGTGAGGATAGTCAAATTCTGAACACATTAGAAAATTTTGAGACATCTTCAGAATATGACCCCACACAATTTTAGTTGGAATCCGACATAGAATATTTATCATCAAGACAAATTTCTCTTTACTCTATGGAAGAGTTTGGTAATTCTGCTATTGAGATTTTTCCAGGAAAAACATTGAATATCAACAAACATTTGGAGAAGTCACAACAAGAAGAACTAACCAGAATCTTGCAAAAACATTCTACCGCATTTGCATGGGAGTATACTGACATGAAGGGTATTGATCCTAAGACTTGCATCCATCATATCTATATTGAGGAAAACAATAGACCAATCAGACAACCTCAAAGAAGGATGAATCCAAATCTTAGGGAGATAGTGAAAGAAGAGCTCCAAAACTACTCAATGTAAACTTCATTTATCCAATTTCAGATAGCCGATGGGTTTCTCCTTTGGTTATAGTACCTAAAAAGAATGGTAAATGGAGGGTATGCATTGATTACAGGGAATTGAACAAAGCAACTTTGAAGGATCACTTTCCTTTGCCTTTTATCGATTAGGTATTAGACACATTAGCAGGTAAAAAGTACTTTTCATTTTTGGATGGTTTTAGTGGCTATAATCAAATTCAGGTAGCACCTGAAGATCAAGATAAGACCACATTTACTTGTCCATGGGGAACTTTTGTCTACCGAGTACTTCCTTTTGGGTTATGTAATGCACCTGCAACATTCCAAAGAGCAGTACTAGGAATTTTTTCTGATCTAATCCATGATTGTGTAGAGGTTTATATGGATGATTTTACAGTTTATGGTAATTCATTTGAAGAGGCATTAGAAAATCTGGAAAAAGTTCTTATAAGATGTAAAGAAACAAACCTTTCATTAAGCCATGAAAAATGCTTTATGATGTTTACTGAAGGGATTGTTTTAGGACATCATATTTTAGGAGATGGGATTAAGGTTGATAGATCAAAAGTTGAAGTCATCTCCAAATTGCCTATTCCAAATTGTCAAAGAGATGTTAGAAGTTTTCTAGGATTTACTGGTTACTATAGAAGATTTATAGAAAACTTCACTAAAATAGCATCTCCACTCTTCAAATTGCTTACCAAAGACCGTGAATTTAAATGGGATCCTGATTGTCAATCAGCCTTTGAAACTTTGAAAACAAGAATATCTGAAGCACCTATCTTGAGAGGACCAAATTGGAAACTCCCTTTTCATATTTCTACGGATGCTTCAGATACAGCTCTAGGAGCTGTGTTGGGTCAAAAAGATTTAGTTCCTTATGCCATTTATTATACCAGTAAAAATTTGACTCCCACAGAGTTGAACTATACTGTGACTGAAAAAGAGTTTTTAGCTGTTGTTGATGCAATTAATAAGTTTAGACATTACATAACAGGCTATGAAACTTTTATTCATACTGACCATTCTGCAATTAGATATTTAATGAACAAACATGTTACTAATGGCAGAGTGACAAGATGGCTCTTACTTTTGCAAGAATTCAATATTACTGTGTTGGATAGACCAGGAAAACAAAATACAGTAGCTGATTTCTTGTCTAGGATTCAGAATACTAAAGAAGATTCTCCCGTAGAGGATAAGTTTCCTGATGAATACTTGTTTGCAGTAACTATTAAGACTCCTTGGTATGCAGATATTGCTAACTATTTGGTTACAAGGAAACTACCTTCACATTTATTTCCAAGTGAAAAACGAAAAATTATTCAGGAGAGATCAAAATATTCATGGATTTCTAACGAATTGTTTAAAACAGGGCCAGATCTTGTGATCAGAAGATGTGTCAGGGAAGATGAAATGCCTGATATTCTTAAGGTATGTCATGATGAACCATGCGGCGGACACTTTGCAGACAAAAGGACGGCCTATAAAATCCTCTCTTTAGGATATTATTGGCCTTCCCTCTTCAAAGATGCAAAACAATATGTCAAAAGGTGTGACAGCTGCCAAAGAGTAGGGAAACCTACCCTTTCAAATGAAATGCCATCGCAAACACAGGTACTCATTGAACCCTTTGAAAAATGGGCTTTAGATTTCATTGGACCTATTAATCCACCATCTAAGCAAAAGAAGTATATATTGGTTTGTACTGATTATGTTGCTAAATGGGTAGAAGCCAAAGCATTAGTATCTGCTACTGAAAATTCAGTTGTTCATTTTCTTTATGAGGATATTTTTACTCGCTTTGGTGTTCCAAGAGAAATTGTGACAAATCAGGGGAGCCAATTCACATCCAATTTGGTGGAAAAGTTGATGGAAGAATACAAAATCAAGCACAGAAGATCTACTCCTTACCATCCACAAGCAAATGGTCAAGTGGAGTCCACAAACAAAGTTCTTGAAAGTATCATCACCAAAACTGCTCATCTACATAGAAGAGATTGGGCAGAAAGGCTTCCAGAAGCCTTGTGGGCCTACAGAACTACATGGAGGAATACAACAGGACATTCTCCCTATGAACTTGTTTATGGGAAAGAAGTCTTGCTTCCCATTGAGTTCCAAGTCAAGACCTTCAAGATAGCAGTTCAGTTGGGGATGGACTTATCAGAAGCCCAAAAGCATAGAATGGAGCAGTTGAATGAGCTAGATGAGATCAGATAAGAAGCAATTTTAAGAACTGATCTAGTTCAATATCAAAGAGCTAAATGGCATGACAAGTACATCAAAGAGAAGAAGTTTCAAGAAGGAGATTGGGAATTTTTATTTGATTCCAAGTTTAAAGATTTTCAAGGAAAATTGCAGACTCATTGGCTTGGGCCATATGAGATTGACAAGATCTTTAGCAATGGAGCGGTAAGAATCAAGACCATTGATGAGTTTCAAACTCCTCTTATTGTGAATGGCCACAGATTGAAAGTTTATCATAAGCCACTCTCAAAAGAGGATTTTGTCAAAGTGTTTCAAGAGAATTCTGCAATCAGGCTGGTACAGAAGAATTCTTCTTCTCCACCAGCCTAGCTTTTGTTCTTTTCAGTTTAAAAAAATAATAATAATAAAATAAAATAAAATAAAAATTGTATAAGCCTGAAAACCAATCACTGATTGGCAGTCTTATACAGAAAATATAGGGTGAAAATCAGGAACACCTGACACTCTATATTTTCCAAAAAAAACAAAATCTCTCTTTCATTTCACAAGTTTTGTGACCACCCACTCCATTCCATTCCACTTCATTCCATTTCATTTCACTTCATTTCACTCCATTCCACTTCATTTTATCTGTTTCATTCCATTTCATCAATAAAATTCTTTTTCATAACCATTTCCATCTAGTCATTTGTCATCCGTTCATGTTCATTCATCCAAATAATAGTTGTGTCAGTTTCCGCAGCTGACATCTGTTTCCGCAGCTGACTCCAGTTTCCGCAGCCAGAAGCAGATTCCGCAGCTACTACTCTGTTTTCAAAAGAATGTACAGTCAGAAGTTATTTCCATAATCATGAAATAAAATGCAGGCGAGAGGATCAAAAATGAAGACATGGAGCATTCAAGACACCAATAAAGAGCAACTAGTTGAAGACCAAGGGAAAAGGCAAAAGATTCCAAGGTATGAGTAAAATTCATTTCAAATAGCATTGAAAAACACATTTTTATATATTTCTAAACCATAAGCTCCATCCATTATGTGCAATGATTATATTGACAACTTCCGTAACCCTTTCACGATCTCCATATGATCCTCCCACATTCATTCTCAAACGATTCCATAATTAAACCCCCGATCTTCACTCATATTCCGATATTCCACCGGTGACAATGAGACGTAATTGATTTGACCAAGGACTCTTACAGCCGCATAAATCCATAGCCGTTGTTTAAACGTGCTCACATTTATTTCGCAGCCACCAAATTTCAAAACACTGCCGGATGTGTTATACTCTGTTAATCTCACAGCCGTATCTCTGTTGTGCTCACGAAAACCCCTCTCTGTTCTGTCTCACTCCATTTCGTTCTCTATTACGCTATAGTCTGTATACCCACTCTCTGATATCTGCCCACAGTCATTGTGCTCATCTCCGTGCATTCAGCCGTTCTATTTCCATTGAACCCTCACGCAGGCAAATTTGTGAAGAGCAGAAAGAAGAATGGGTAAATTGCTAAGAGCAGAACCGGAAGGACCTAAGTTTATGGAGGGATATCCGCAAGTAAGGGATATATTGAAGAAAGCAAAGTGGTTGCGGTTTATCCAAAAATTCAGAGGCTATCATAAAGAAGTGACAAAAGCATTCGCAAGGTCGTTTAATGGCTTGGAAGTAGAGATTGGAGACCTTAAGTTTGCGGTCAATGAAGCATCTATAGCATCTGCCACGGAACTTCTTCAAGAGGGTGAGCATTGGTTTAAGAATAAAAGCATCAGTGATGAAGCCTGGAGAACAATCTTACGAAACCAAGGTATGGACATAACTATTTTTAAAAGAGGAATTCATGTTCATGCATTGAAAGAGGAATGGGCTACTTTGCTGCTAGTTGTTCAGAAATTCATTACATGTGAAGGCCGTTTTGGGTCCATGTATATGTACCATACCAGGTTACTAATGAATTTTCTAGATAATCAAGCTCTCAATCTTCCATATTTTCTGTTAAATAGCTTGAAGAAAATGGCTGTGACTGTTCAGAAACACTTAGGAGATGTAGAACCACATCTGTATCACCATGGCCTTGTAAAAATTTTGATTGAAAATGAGTTAAAGGAAAAGAAAGACACATGGGAACAATTTCTGGTTAGAAATTTCTTTGAGGAACCTCAGGAAATTCCTGAAGGTAGTACAACAAGAAGGAGTAGAAGAAAAAGAATAAATGATGAAACCCAAATTACTCCTACTCAAGAAATTCCTGAAGGTAGCACATCAAGAAGAAGTAGGAGAAAAAGAACAATTGATGAAATTCAAAATACTCCTACTACTACAATTGAAAGAACTGATAGGGAAGAGAGACTGTCAAAGAGGAAGAAGAAAGAAATCAAGGGTAAGAAGCCAATAACACCGAAAGAGAGAAAAACTATTGAGGCCATACATCAAACCCCTTCTTCTGAAGAAGAAGATCATCAAGTGTTATCTGAAATAATAGTTTATCTTCAAAAACAGTCATCTATGACCAAGAAGACAGAGAAAGGAAAACAAAAACAAAAGGATAGTGTACCACAGTGTGTGAGAAGAAGCAGCAGACTTAAGGGGAAATTGAGGAAAACACAAATAAAGGGTCCTCATTTCATTGATTTGGGAGAGGAAACATCTGAACAATCCCTAGCTGACCATAGTCCATCTCAGTCAGTTAGTGAACCTGGTTCATTTCATTCTCAGTCAGATAGTGAACATAGTCCATCCCATTCTTAGTAAGATGTTGATGTGAGCCCCTCTCAGCTAGATTTTGAAGATAACTCTCCTTCACGGCATTTTGGGGACAGCCCAATAAAAATGACACCTGATATAGACCCCAAGCAGCAAGAAGTATATGACTATATAGAATCCTTGGAAAAAGCAGCTACAGGTCCCAGTACTTCGTCCATTCAGCCTCATACAGTACAGGATGATTTAGTCCAATCACTAAAACAGGAAATATTTGAGCTAGAGCTTTTAAATAGACACATCAAAAATGAAAATGAGACATTGAAGGAACAAGGTAAATTGGACAAAATCATTCATGATAATACCATGCTACATCTGGGAATATGGCAGAAGAAGAACAAGAAATTGAAAAGGAAATGCCAGAAGTTAAGCAAAGCACTCGTTAATATCAAATTTAGGTGCTTAATGAAGAAACCCAGAATGTTGGCAGCACCAAGGAAGAGGAGGAGAGGATTGGATGTGCTGGCTGAAGTGTCAAGGCATATGAACTAAGGAAGGAATATCAAAATTTTGGTTGCATGAGGACATGCAACACCTTCACAGTGGGGATATGTTGAGTCTCAAATCTGCATCTTTTCCATACACTTTTCTATACCTTTTTCACTCACCTGAACCTCCCAAGTTGTCAATATCATTGTATATTAATTGAAAAAGAGCATCTAACATGGTTTTTAATTATATTTTTGTGTCTGCTGTTTGATTTAGATTTTGCTCATCTAGCTGCGGAATCTTGCCACTTTCCGCAGCTGCTGCAACTTTCCGTAGCCATTTTGTGAAACTCTATGTTACAGGTGTCTACAGGAAAAACGAGCCACATGGGCAAGTCAGAAATGATGTGGACATGGATCGTGTCCTATTGGCTCGAGCAAATCCATCTAAAGAGGCTGCGGTCAAAGGTGTCCAAATGGAAGTCAACCGTAGAGTCCCACGATGATAGGACTCTGTTTCGTGTCACGTGAAGGTTCATATGGCCGTTTCTGAATTGCGGACGACAAATCAACATCTGTACACGGCTCCATAGCCGAATTCAAACATCCACTCCTCATAGATTTACTTTTCAATACGGCCATGATCCTAGATCTGTGGACGTAACGGTCTACGTGTTCTCCATCAGCATAAACTTTAGGAATCAGTTATATTTCTTTTGTTATAAATAACGCGTTTGTATATGCATATTAGATTAGTCTCTGTTAGTTTTTATTAGTCTTCTCTGTAATGTAATTACGCTTCCACTGTGCCGTAATATCACCTTTCTGTTATGACTGCATTTTAATATAAGAAGACTGTTTCCAAACGTAATTCGTACTTGAAGATTGTTGCCAAGGCTGGTGTAGAGGGCCCCTGCACTTGCCAAGGTTCTGTGCATTATCGTCTAGTTCTTGTTTTATTTCTTTAAAGTTCATTGTGCCATAATCCATTCACATGTTTATACGTTGCATCTTTCATGGTATATATGCTTCATTTCTGTTTATAATCTTTCATGCTTTCCATTTTACTTCTGTCTTTCATGTTTTATGTTATTGTTAACTGATCAGTGTTCTTGTTTCAGGTTATAAATAGGCAGCCCGGGAATTTGCATAACTTTTTGACTAATGACATGGAATTAATATTGTTCTGCTGCTAATTTTCTTTTCTTAGTTTCTGTTTAATTTCAGTACTGCTTTGTTTAATTCAGTTTTTCTCATTTGCTTCAGTAGTTAAATTTAGATATATTAAACTGCTCATAACATCTTTAGTTGCCTCCGAAAGCCACAGCTGGACTGATGGTGAGGGATTGTATTATGAAATGTGTAGTTTGATATTAGTTTCCTTTCTGCAAATTTAGATATATTAAACCGCTCATAACATCTTCAGTTGCCTCCGAAAGCCACAGCTGGACTGATGGCGAGGGATTGAATTATGGATGTGTAGTTTGATATTAGTTTCCTTTCTGCAAGTTAGAAATATTAAATTGTGCATGACATCTTCAGTTACCTCCGAAAGCCACAGCTGGACTGATGGTGAGGGATTGAATTATAAATGTGTGGTTTGATATTAGTTTACTTTCTGCAAGTTAGATATCAGTTACTCAAGTTGTTTATGGTTACTTCCGAAAATCATAGCTGGACTAATGATGAGGGATCAGAAGACAAGTTGATGTAATTTGATTTAGATTTACTTTGTTGAAATTTTGGATTCTTTAAGCATAGTTTCTTTTGTGTTTAGACAACAACAAGAATAGTTTGGTTTTCATGCTCAATAGTTCACTGTTTTGATTTATTAGACTAGCAACACCTTTTCATTTCAGCAGCACATTTTCATTTCCTTTCAAGTTTTGTCATTGTAAGTTTCAAATTCCTTTTTAAGTTTCAAGTTGGTAAATCATTATAGAGGATATCATTTCCTTGAACAAACATAACCACACTTGTTTTCATTTT
>CM076569.1:884213858-884400050 GCA_034641835.2 Pinus albicaulis
TAAATCTATCTCAACCTAGGTCAACCTAGTAAACCTAATTCAACTTGGTAAACCTACTAGGCATAGGTCAAGCTAGTAAACCTAGTTGATTGTGGTTGGCTATGGTTGACCTAGTTAACTTGGTATAACTTAAATCAACCTAGTGAACCTAGGACAACCTTAAACCTAAGTCAACCTAGTAAACCCAAGTCAACTTATTGAACCTAGTAAACCCAAGTCAACAAAGAAAATATAGTAAGCCTAGTAAACTTAGGTCAACCTAGTAAAACTAGGTCAACCTAATAAACCAAGTAAACATAAGTTAACCTAATAAGCGTAGTTCGACCTAGTAAGTCAAGCAAACCAAGTTGACCGACTAAACCTTGTAAAAGTAGTCAATCTAGGTCACCCTAGCAAGGATAGGCCAAACTAGTAAACCTTGTAAATCTAATTCAACCTAGTAAATTTAGTAAACCTAATGAACCTAGTAAACCTAGGTTAGCTCAATAAACCTAAGTGAGCTTATCAAACCTATTAAGCTTACGTAAACCAAGTAAAACAATGAAACATATGTCAACCTAGATCAAATTAAGTCAATCTATAACCCTAGACCTACTTGGAAAGCCTAAAAACTTAGGTTAACCTAGTAAACCTAGAAAACCATGATTAAGTTGGTAAGCGTAAGTTAACTTAATAAATCTAGTAAAACCTATTAAATGTAGGTCAACCTAGTAAAACTTGTAAACCTAGGCAAACCTAGTAAATATATTAAACCTCGGTAAAACTGTTAAACCCATGTCAAAGTAATTAAATCTAAGCCAACCTAATAAAATTACTAAGCCATGGTTAAGCTAGTAAACTTATGTCAAATTAGCAAATTTAGTAAACCTATTAAATTTAGGTAAACCTAGTAAATAATTTGAACTTAGGAAAACCTCATAAACCTATTAAACTTAGGTAAAGATACTAAACCAATGCCAAAGTAGGTCAACCTAAGCCTACCTATTAAACCTCATAAACCATGGTTAAGCTCGTAAACCTAGCCTAACCTAGTAAATATTGGTATATGTCGTAAATGTAGGTTGACCTAGTAAACACAGGTCAACCTAGGAAACCATGGTTAAGCTAATTGAATTAGGTCAACCTAGTAAACCTAATAAACCTAGGTAAACTTAGTTGACTGTGGTTGGCTATGGCTTATTAATGTGATTGTCACATTATGAAATTGTTTTTTGTTCATTGCATTGTTGTGTCTATTCTTGTTTATTAAATTACAATATTGTTTCTTGATCTTCACATTGTGATGTCGTTGTCTTGTTCAATTGTGATGCTATTTGTGTTCGTCGTATTAAAACTTTGTTTGTTATTTTTCACCTTGCAACGTTGTTTATTGTTCATTTAATTGTGACATTGTTTGTTTTTTGTCACACTTGGAACAATGTTAAATTTAATGCATGTGGTGACTATGGTTTTCCATGGCACCCATGTTGACTATGGTTGACTTTGATGCTCATGTTGACAATGGTTGACCATGTTAACTATAGTAGACCATAGTCAACCATAGGTTACATGTGTTAATGCATAGTTAATATGTTAACAATGTATAATAGACCTTGGAAGCCTAGCTTAACCTAGTTGACCATGGTTGACCTAGTAAACTTAGGTCAATCGAGTAAACTTATTTCACATTGTGACAATGTTTATTATTAGAGAAATTGTGATGTCATTTGTTTTTCATCATATTGCGATGTCATTTGTTATTTTTTACTGAAGTTTGAAATGTTGTTTGTTGTTTGTCATATTTGAATATTGTAATATTGTGACATGGTTCTTTGATTGCAACATTATGACATTTTATGTTGTTCATCACGTTACAACTTTGTTTGTTATTTGTCATGTTGTGACATTGTTTATTTTTCATAACATTGCAACGTTGTTTATTGTTGGTCATGTTGGGAGAAATATTAAAGTTAATGCCCATGGTGAATATTGTTTTTCATGGCACCCATGTTGACTATGGTTGACCTTGATGCTCATTTTAACTATGGTTGACCATGTTAACCATAATAAACCATAGGAGATATGTGTCAATGTATAGTTAATATGTTATCAATGTATAGTACACCTTGTAAACCTATGTCAACCTAGTTGACTATCGTTGACCCGGTAAACCTAGGTCAACCCAATAAACATAAGTCAACTGAGTAAACCTACTAAACATAGGTCAACCTAGTAAAATTAGTAAGCCTACTCCAGATTGTGACAACATTTATTGTTTGTGAAATTTTAATGTCATTTTTTGTTCATCATATTGCAATGTAATTGTTCTTTTTTACTTTGAACTGTTGTTTGATGTTTGTCACATTTCAATGTCATCACATTGTGACGTGGTTTGTTGATCTTCACATTATGACAATGTTCATTGTTCATCACACTGCGATTTCATTTCTTGTTCATCAAATTACAACATTTTTTTTCATCACATTGGGACATTGTTTTTTGTCACATTACGAATTTGTTTTTTGTTTTACACATTGCAGTGTTGTTCATTGTTTGTTACATTGTGATGCACTTTGTTGTTTGTCATGTTAGGAATGATATTAAAGTTAATTCCCATGGTGATTATGGTTTGTAAAACAAAGCATGGTTATGCATCTAACCTTTGTATTTTTCTCTTGTTCTAGATTGGAAATTGTTTGCTTTCCTTAATATTATGTTATTCATGACCTTTTGACTACATCTATTTATGTAAAGATTGACTCATTTGTGTTTCATACATTGTGATGTTGATATTTATTTATGATATTGCAATGTTAATTTTCGAACATTGTTGTCCATGGTCAACAATGGTTGTCCAATTGATCTATTTTTTAACATGGTTTTCTATTGTCAACTATGGTTGATTATAGGTGTACGTTGTTGACTATGGTTTTCAATGTTTTACTATAAATAAATACGGTTGACCATGTTTACCATGGTTAACCATGTGAACCATGGATGACCATGATTTACCACTATTGAGCATATTTGGGCATGATTGAACATGTTTGCATTACTATTATTACTAAAAAATTTTGAGCTTTGGAAATGGTTGACTAAGGTTGAATATCTTAACCATGATTAACTATAATTGAATATGGTCAAGGTTGATTATTAATATAGTGGACATGATGTCTATGGATAACTATAGGCATATCGAACATTATGCCTCTCATTAATGATGGGTGAACATGATGTACACGATGACTATGGTTGACTAAGTCAATCATGACTAACATCTACTAATATATAGATTAAGATATTAAATTGAATGTATAAATTAATATCATAATGTGTAGATTAATATGTTATTACTATATTGATAAATGTATTATTCATATATTAGTATATAGATAAATATATTAATGTATAATTAGTAATATATTATTATAAATTTATTAAGGTTTTAAAATATTATAAAGTTATTAATATTATTAATAATGTTAATAAACCTTATTAATAAATCTTGTTAAACCTTATTATTAAATATTACCCCTAAAACTCACTCAATCTTCTTAATAGCCTTAAATTTTCATTGTTATTAATAAATCTTATTATTGTTAAAGTTTCTTAATAAAATTATTGAACATTATTAATAAACTTTATTAAAGAACCTTAAAATTTATTATTATTATTATTATTAAGTTAATATCTTATTATTATTATAAAAAAATATACTTTATTAAAAATTTAAATTTGAATATTAAAAAAAAATGACTACCACAATCACATTAATAAATGTGGTTGATATTTATTTATAGGCATATATTAATTACATGCACAAACACATTTATTATATGCATTCACTAGGCATGTATAGTAAGAATTTAATATTAATATTAATATTGATGCTAATAATAATAATATTTATTATAATTATAATAATTATTATTTTTATTACTATAAAATGTAATATATTATTATACATATTAGGGATTATAATCTAATATTAATATAATAATAATAATATAAACCCTATATTATAAATTTTTATATTAAACTCTAATTTTTAAATGTCGTGACATTGAATAAAAGGCAATGTAATGTAACATTGTGATAATGATTGTCATATTGCAATAGTGTTTGTCAGACTGCGACGTTGGATAGATTCTCATAATATTCCAACATCAAAATATTAAATAAAATCTAATATTATAAACCCTAAGGTTAATATATTAAACCCTAAATTTCTTATCTTAAACCCTAAGATTATAAAAACTAAAATTAATATTATAAACAATGAGACTAATATTATACACCCTAACATTAATATTATAAACCCTAATATTAATGTTATAAACCGTAAGATTAATATTAAACCCTAGGATAAATATTATGAACCCTAGAATTAATATTATAATCTTAAGATCATAAAACTCAAGATTGTAAACCCTAGGATGAATATTATAATCACTAATATTGATATTATAAACCTTAGCATTAATATTATAAACCTCAAGAAATATAAACCGTAAGATTGATGTTATATAACCTAGGATTAATATTATGAACCCTAATATTAATATTTTAAACCCTAAGATTAATATATTCAACCCTAAGTTTATTATATTAAACACTAGGATTATAAACCCTAAAATTAATATTATAAACTTTATAATTAATGTTATAATCCCTAAAAATAATATTATAAATTGTATGACTAGAAACCTTAGGACTAATATTATAAATCATAATAATATACCTCAATTTTGTAAATTGCAATTGCAATGTAATGCAACATTGTGACAATGTCTATGAGATTGATTGTTACATTGAAACAATGTTTGTCACAATACTATGTTGGATAAATTTTTGTACCATTCCAACATCACAATATTCAACCAAATATTATAAACCCTAAAATTAATATATTAATTCCTAGGATTATGAACCTTAAGTTTAATATTATAAAACCTAAATTTAATATATTAAATCCTAACATGAATATTATAAACCCTAATATTAATATATTAATATCATAAAAGCTAAACACTAAGATTAATATATTAAACACTAAGTTTAATATATTAAACCTTAGGATTATAAACCCTAAGATTAATATTAAACACTAGGATTAATACTATAAACACTAAAATTAATGTTAAATCTAAGACTTTTGTGATTCATAGAATAGATAAGTGTCTTTTCGGATTAATCAAATTATTAAGATTTGGTCGACGTTTCGAACCAACTAATGTGGTTCATCCTCATGACAAGGTGAAGATGTCACCAACTAATGTGGTTTATCCTCATGACAAGGTGAAGATGTCATATTGTAAACCCTACTAATAATATTATAAACCCTAATATTATTATAAATTTAATATATTAAAGTCTAGCATTAATATTATAAATTCTAAGATTAATATATTAAACTGTAAGTTTAATATATTAAATCCTATGATTAATATTATAAACCCTAGAATTAATATTATAAATGCTAAGACTAATATTATAAACCTTGTGATAAGGAGTGTCACAATGTTAAGATTTAAAATATTAAATCTTCATATTAATCTTATAAACCCTAAGATTGGTTAATATTATCAAACTCTCACATTATAAAACTCAATATTATAAACCATAAGATTAATATTATAAACAATAAGATTAATATTATAAACCCTAACATTAATATTATAAACTTCTACACTTTTTTATACTATTTTGAATCTCTTATTTGTCTAAAAAAATCCCTACACTCTTTTACCTTATTCTCAATTTTCTAAATAACCTACTTTTAATATACTTACATTTCAAATAATCTAAAATACATTAATCTTCCAATTTCTTTATTTATAATTACATTAACCCTAACCCACTCCATTATTAGTATTACTTTACTTAAACCTAATCCAATGAACTTCAAATAAACTAATTTAACATATATCAATCTAATTAATATATAATTAATGAAATTTTGGATTAAGGAAAATTATATAATGTAAGTTGCTGTATTTTTATTTTTTATTAAAATTTAATAATTCTCAATAAAATTTTTATTTAAATTGCAGTCTTATTATTATTTAAATAGAAATTAAACCTAACTCAGTGAACATTATTAGCTTTGAACATTTAACCATTATAATTTAATCCGCTTCCTCCCTTTGAGTATCTCCATATCGGTAGTCAACCTAGTGCAAAGAGAGAAACATTGCAGCTGGATTATTATAATATATTTTTATTATTAGTGACGACTTTTTAGGTATTTCATTTTATCAATAATATATTAGTGTGACGACGAAATTGAATTGGGTAACCGAAGAGAAATGTCGGTGGAAGGGAATGGAAGCTACCGCTTAACAAGTGGCAAAAAATTTCAAATTTCATATTTTTGGGGTTGAAACCGAAAACCCTGATCTTCTGTTTCCCAAACCTTTAATTTATTCCATTTAATTATGAGTTAGACAAAGAAAAGAAAATTACGAAAGAAAACCATTTTTAATTTCATTTTCTTACGTTTGAAATTGAAAACCTTGATTTTCATTTCCCAAACCTTTAATTTACTCCAGTCAATTATGAGTTAGACAAAGAAAATTAGTAGTTTATGAAAACCCTACCATCTAAACAATTTTTAATCTATAAATAAAAAAAACTGAAATTCATGAATCCCAATTCCAATAGACCCTGGCTCAAATATTTATATTTAAACATTGTATATTTCTAATTTTTTTAATTTTAATATTATAAATTTAATATATTTTTAATTAACTAATTTAAATATAAATAATTCTTAGTTTATTTAAATTTAAAAACTAAATCACATTAAAAAAATATTAAAATAAAACTAAAAAGTTAATATATATATGTGTTATGCACCACTTTTACCCTAATTCTGTGATGGTAATTTTGAAATTCGAATTCAAGATTGTAATTAATAACAGAGCTCCTATGAGAACACACGAAATCTAATTGAAGCATGGCAACTAAAATTTGCTATTGGAATAAACATTTTTGTTACATCTGTTAATCATGGAAAAACAAGAACGGTTAGAATTTTATCATTACCTACATTGATAACAATTTCTTGAATACACTGAGTAGATTGAATAAATAAGAATTCAAAATTTGATAACATTGAGAACAACTTGCCTCATGTCTATGAGAGTATTATATTAAATTGGAAATTATAAGAATTCAAAGATATTGTAAAAAGGCATCTTCGTGTAGGGTTACCGTGTTTGCTAGTATAACTCTCCATCTAGATGTTTCATATGCTTTCACAATTGGCTTATTAGTTTAGGTTTTGGTTAGGATTAGTTCCATACCAACACATAAACAAGAAAAAGGCTATCAACATTGCTTGTTTACTATAGTATTACTTACGCGACTTCACTTGAATTTCACACAGAAATACCGTGAATGATCCCATTTTTGTAAGGGTTTGAGAAAAGGTCCAAGTGGGTTTAGGATGAAAAGCGCAACAATTCGTTAGATATAAGTTGCGATTCACTGCTGCTGATCAATCTGAAATGTTTAGAGGTACACCTTGGATGCCAATTATTTCCACCAACTCTCTTCATCAGCAATTCCACATGATTGCAGACATGTACATAATTGAAGGATTTGGCAGCAGATGAATTGAGACCTATATTTTTAGGTCACAGATCAATGGCATCCATAACAAGATCCTTACATATTCAACCTCAGTCAATACCATCCAAAGGCAAATTCCAATATAGGACACCCATCCACCAATATTTAGACTTAATGATGTATATTTCAATATATATATATATATATATATATAGTCTTTAATTTTTTTATTTTTTTTATTTTAATTTTACATTTTTGAAAAAGAAAAACTAATTTTAAATTTTTTTATCAGTTTAATACTAGATGTCTTATTCTAATAGAGTTTCGTTTAAAATGCCATTCTTATTTTAATCGGTTTATATAAAACAAATTTCCAGAATTATTTTTCAAAAATTAATATTTTATTTTATATTTTAATATTATTTAAAGAAAAAAAATCAAAATTTTGATCAGCTTAATACAAGATGCCTTGTTTTGACACTTTAATTTAATATTTTCTTTAATAGAGTTTGGTTTCAAATTTCCTTTGCCAAGTTTAGTTTAAGATGCCTTGTTTGATTAAATTTGTTTTAACATGTTCTTTTGCTAATGATCCAAGTAATACAAGAAACTTAAATGAAATGTAGAAAAATGAATGGAAAATACACATAGGGAAATATAACAGGTATTATAATAATGTGGAGAAAACCCAACTTCTATTAATAAATGGAATACATAATGTTGTAGAATAGAGACATACTAGAATGACATTAGTTATCTCTGAATGGGAAGATATTGTGGCTATGCACATCAGTAAAAGCTATCACACAAGGTTGAGAGAATGATATTTTAACATAAAGCAAGAACCCTAAAGGCCCAAAACCTAACCCTAGAAGATAAAACACCAAAAGGTTTGCATGCCCCGATGGGGTTAGTCAGTGCATCAACTTTTATGGGTCATAAATTTTGCATACAATCTCCATTTAGCGTGCTCAATGGCCCATTTTCAAGGTATATCTTAGAATTATCCATTCTAAGTAGGGCATTGGCTAGAGCCTGTGGCCATCACCTAAGCCACCACCACATTAAAAAAAACATTGTTTAGGGCCTCAAAATGGTCCCAAAATTTCAGGACCCAAAAAAACTATATAAAAATCCCAAGATGGAGAATTATGCTTTAAGCCAATAGAGTAGGTGGATAGCCACCAATATCCACTTGGATCAGTCCTCCCCCCTTAGGAAGTAATGGTCTCCATTGTGTCAAGTTCCCTCATCAAATAGGGAAACTTTTGTTGAATTTGGCTCCTAGTAAGTCACTTTTCATGGTGAAGAAGTTACCTTACTTTCATAGCCCAATAGAATTGTATGTGTTCTTGGCACGTATCCTCTATCTTGGTGTCCATGATCTGATCCACTATAGCATTTTCAATGTAGTCAGAATTGAGCTATGTGGGGGTAATTGTTTGGTTCCCTTTGAAATGTCTAACATAGGTGGAAAATATGGTCAAAGCAGCTCCACATTAAACACTGGGTGCAAGCCAAGGAAAGGGCGAATGCTAAATTCAAAAGAATTTTCACCCAACACCTTTGTGATTGTGTAAGACCCATATCCGAGTGTTCTGAGCTTCCTATTCGTGGATGTCAGACACTCTTTCTGAGAATGTAACCACGCCCTATTACCAATCTAAAACTTATGTGGAACCTTATGCTAGTCATTTTGTTGTTTGTACTTAGCAATGGATTTATGCAGAATATCATGGACCTATTGTTGGATATTTTGTATCTGAACAAAAAATTTAGCTACCTAGTTTGCCTCAACTTCAACATGGGAGGACTTTGTTGGTGAAAATGCATTGGGAATAGCTAAATCAATTAGGACTAATGGTTGGAACCCAGGATAATAGAGCTTGGAGTTGTACATGCACAAGATATGCATAATCATCTCGTTAACCACTTTTGTTTGTCCATCTGAATGGGCATGGAAGGGTAATCGATTGGGTCTACATGGTATCCATCATACACTATACAAAAGGTGTTAAGGAACCGGTTATCCCTATTTGATTTAATGGTTCCACGTAGCCCAAACTGAACCCAAAAACGTTGAAAGAAGAGTTTATCAGTAGCTTTTGTTGTGATACTCTTCTTGCAGGTTGATAGAATGTAAATCTTATAGAACTAGTCGACAACCACAAGCACACAATAATTTCCGTGCTTGGTGGATGGAAAAATTACATGTTGACTCACAAGGTTTATTTGGGGTATGTAAAGGAGTGTACAACCCCTGTTTCTTGATGGTTGGTTTAGTTATGGCATAAGAAGGCATGATCCAATATATTGCTGGACATCTTGTCGAGCTTTGGCTAGTAGAAATATTGTTGAAGTACTACTACAGTCTTCCCCACACCAAGTTCCCAACTATTCAACTATAATGTGACAATCGAATCAGCTTTGCATGCTCACTAGAATGAACAAAAAAGTGGCCTAGGTAGCACAAGAGTGCATCCTAAATGTGGAAGTCTGGAGCTTTCTTTCCTTCCATCAACATCTAGTATGTAATAGCAAATTCAAATTCATTGTTGTATAATTGTCTCCACTGGGAGGTCTAGTGTCCAAATTATTTAATAATTGTGGTTAGTGACACAACTAGGGGTTGCTTAAGGTAATCTACGACATGATTGGTACTACCTTTCTCGTATTTGATGTTCAAATGGAATTGTTGTAAGTATGTGAGCCATTTTTTATTGAAGTCATTATGTAAATTTCCTTGTTTTTTCATAAATTATAAATACCCATGATAAGTGTGGATGATCATCTCCTTCTCTAGAATATAATTCTTCCATTTTCGGTATTACTGCATGATGGAATGCATCTCCTTATCATAGGTGGAGTATCTCTAGATAGTATCAAAGAGTGTTTGAATATGATAGACCACTAGATGTCCTTGCTAATTAAGGATTGTACTAATATTATAGTCAAATACATATGTCTCAAACTCAAATGGATTTTGTAGGTATGGCAGGGTGAGGACTAGTGTAGAGCAAAGGTAGTGCTTCAAGTCCTTGAATTCCTTCTGATGTGAATCAAACTATAAAAACTTTTCTTTGTCGCCTCCCTTGGTCACTTAACTCAAAGGCCAAGCAACATAAGAGAACCCTAACACAAATCTTTCATAGAAGTTAACAAGGCATAAGAAGCTACAAAGCTCTATTAGAATCATCGAGATTGGCTAATCCCAAATCATTAGGGGAATTCTGAGGTAAAAAAATGAGCCTAAAAAAAAAATGTACTAACAAAAATAACTTTAAAAGACTCATAGGATTCAAGATGATGATGTAATCCTCGAGGGAGAATATTTTGGAGGGAAAAGAAGAAAAACATTGTATTAAATTTTATTTTTGGCTTATCTCCTTGTAGTTTTACAAAAATGTCAAGTGTAGACACCGGTTGGATACAAATTAAATTACACATCCAATGAGTAATCACTCTGCATACTTCTAACTAGACCCACGTTGAAAAAAATTGAAAATGGGTGGAAAAAGTATGTGTAACACATTTTTCATGTATTTTTGATTTTTTTTCATTGTGGGTATAGTCAAAAGTATGCAAAGTAGGTACTTTTTGGATGTGAAAATTAATTTTTCATCCAACGAGTGTCTACACATGACATTTGGGTAAACCTACAAGGAGATAAACCCAAAATAAAATAAAATAAAAAGTAGTTTCTTTTCTTTTTCTTTAAAAATTCATATCTCTTATTTTATTATTTTCCTTAGGGGGGCCATTTTAGACCTTAAAATTTCCCTAATGGAATTGGGAATTACTTGGGTCCACATGCACCCCATGTTCATCCATAATGTATCCAAGGTGTGGGGTTCTCTACATGTTAAATGAGTATTTCTCTAAATTGGCATACACCTTGTGTTATTGTGGGGTGCTCAAGGCTTGTTGAATGTGATACAAATGTTTCACCCAATTGCTATTAAATATGAGGATGTCACAACCACAAAATTTGTTGTGCAGAGCTGCAAGATATCATCCATGATCCTCATAAAAAATGTTGGATAATTAGTTAAGACAAAGTGCATGAAGAACCACTCGAAATGGCCTTCCTTATACTTTAATATTGTTTTCCATACATTATGTTGTTTAATTTGAACCTGGTGGTAGCCCAACTTCAAACTAATTGTACTAAATAATTTGGCACCATTAAGTTGGTTAAGAACATCATCAGTCCTAGGGATCATGTATATGTTCTTGATAGTGATTTTTTTTAAGGCTTTATATCAATACAAAGTCTCTATGTCCCATCCTTCTTTTGCACAAATACAATTGGACTCCCGAATGGTGAGGAGCTCAATCGAATGTGGACCATTTGGATGAGCTCATGAAACTAACATTTTATTTCCTCATTCTCCAAGAGAGAGCCTCTATATAGTAAGCCATTAGGTAGAGGAGCACCATCTATCAATTCAATGGACTATTTGACCTGGAAATGTAGATACTAGAGGCACCACTATAGGTGGAGTGAAGATATATTTTTATGTATCTACAATATTTTCCACTTTCTTCTATTGTGTAGAGAGGCTTCATGCATAGGTTATGGTGGTTATGCTAACTTTCCTTTCACCTTCTGAATGAAACATTGTTATAGCATCATTTTCCACCTTTGTATACTTGATGCTCTGAGTTATGGCCTTGGGCATCCCTTTCCCTTCATACTTGGTCCTTTATCTAAAAAACATTATTTTAAATTCCATACATGAATCTGCACTCTCAAAAGCATGTGCACATGTGGTTCCATCTATACCCAACCCACATATATAATTTGAAATATGAAAAATATAAATATCCCTATTTTTTGGGCGGGGTTTATAGGTTACACGGGAAGCCTACCTACAAAAGTATATGGCCTAATTGTATCCCAACTGAAATAATTGTTTTGAGGTTATATAAATACACCTCATGGGAAGGATTAAAGGGAGGAGAAAGATATGATATTGATATTATAGCCATTTTGTCCCTCATCAAGTCAGATTTATCACTGTGCCTCCTGCACTCCCAAATTGTGGAAACCCTTGTTTCCCTCACATAGATGTTCATTCCTCTTATATGACATCCATGTGTATGAATTTTGAAGGAGATTGTTGAGGTTTGGGCTGGACGAATCCAGAGGACGGTTTCTCTTGGAGCCATGGTTGAATCAGGTGGTATTCCTCCACACTTCTTTACATTCATCAATAAAGAAGCTTTGTCTCGTTATTTATATTCATGATCTTTATGATTTATACATGATTATGATCTTATTATGAATGATTTCATGTTTTATACTTATATGATTATATGATCTAACGCTAATATCTTGAACATGCTTTGAATTATTACTAGTATATGTGATTTTCTTGAATGAGTTGCAGTTTTTGGAGCACTAGGAGAAGCAGAGGGTTTGAACCCAGCGAGATCTCCTTCAAATGTAGGACCTACGAGTACTACCCATTCTTCCCATTTTACTAGTTTAAGCATTAGGATTGTAAGTTTGTATGCTTCTTGTTGCTGCATGCCTCTTACTCTGTTGCGGTTCCCAAACCCAAACCCTAGGGTGTTTTATCCCATAACAAAATTGGCGACTCCACTGGGGATTACATTCTTGTAATTCCTAGTTTGGGTTTTTTCTCTGTGGATCTGGGCTTTCTTGTTTAGTTTGTTCACTTTTCCAGTATCTTTGATTCATTTTCAATATGGGAAAAAGTCAGATCTTCCGAATTAGACCTAAAATTTTAATTTTTCTTTATTGTATTTTTTATACGTTCTTTCTAGTTCATACAATCGTGTACAGATGTGTTTTTTTCCAAAGAAACACGTGTATACGCTTGTTTCCTTGAGTAAAGTCGCGTATATACGCATGTCTGTTACCACCAAGATGCGTATTTTTGGTTTCAAATGTATTTTTTTTATTTTGAGTCCAGTAAAGGTTTTTTCCTTTTTTTTGATTCCTTATGTTTAATCATATATGGTTTGCAAGAGTCTTGATTTTTGAAATTTTTCAGTCTCCTATCTTTCTTGGTGAAAAAACTAGTCAACCTAGGGTTTTCCCTTTTTGGTGAAGAGTCAGTTTTTGTGTCTCGGATCAAGGCTTCTTGCTGAAGTTCTTGGTTGTTCTGAGAATTTGGGACAATGAATTAGTCTTAATTTATTTATACCCAGCCTTTATACTACTTCACCTTTGATTTTCTTTTGTTGGCTTTCTTTGTTTTTCTTGGTTTTTTAGAAAGGTACTTCTTGCAATCTTGAAGAGTTTTCTTGTTTTTTTTGAAATTTTCTTGCTTGCTGAAGTTTTTGATTTGCTGATCAAGTCAATTTATTTGATTTTGTAACCTCTTTCCACTTTTTAAGTCTTGTCATGTTAATTATTTCTATGGCTTATGTAATTTGAGGTTTTTTTTCTCAATTTTGTGATCTTGAGGTATTTTGGTAGTTTTTGCTTTCTCAAGAGTTCTTTGCATCCCTAAAAAGTAAAAATACAAAAAATCTTTGTGTTCCTTTTCTTTTTCTTTTGGTTTTGTTTTTAGGCCTCCTTATCATTTTTGAGCAAGTGCAAAGTTTTTCATTTGGTTGAATTTGATTGATTTTGGGAAAAGTACTTGTTTGAATTTTCCCCTCCTTGTGTCGAGTTTTTGACCTCTTTTTTGGGAAACACACTTGCTTGTTTATAAATAATCCTAGAACCTTCCATTAGAAATTTATAGTTTGCATTAGAATAGTTGCACTGTAAGCATTTTTAGCCATTTTTGTAGATTTTGAGTGTGTGAGAGTGTATTTTGAAAAGAGAAAAGAATTTTTTTTTCTTTCATTAGTTTGTTCGTAGTTCCCTTTATATAAATCTCTTTCATCAAAGAAAAAGTTGCAGTTTGCATGTAGTCAAGTTTCTATTTATTTCTTCTCACATCCATAACACCATAAGTTGCAATTCCATCTCACCCTTGAATTAAGGACAACTATTAAAATCAAGCGATAAAAAATAAATTGAACTATAATTTTTTGATTTGTCATTAAATACATCAACTAGTCTATGTCATTAAGACCTTGGAATAGGTGCGTGGAGAGTTAACTCTCCAAGGCCACACTGGATTTAAACTTATAAGTTGATTAAAAGAGTGAAATCCAGTGTCGTTAACTTGTTCAGGAAATCTCTCCTAAAAAGGGAGTTAAGCACGAGGGCGAGTGAAAACAAGGAAGAGAGATACCCCCTCTCCTACTTGTCGAATCTCGACCAAGGATTGTTTCGACTGGCTACTGATACAAACTAGTAACCTTAGTTTCCATTCCTAGGTATCGCATAAGTGATTGTGGGGGGGGAATACCTATAGTACCTGAGGTATAAATTGCATCACATTCATTAGTTCTTCTAGAGGGTGCCCTTTCGAAGATCGAGTACTTGCACCGACAAAGGATTTTGTCTGGGGTTAGCATAATTGCTTCTATTAACTTCTCTAGTAGGCCTGGGGCATAATTACACTGGACTATTTTCGGAAGGTCCTTATATATTTACTTTTGTTGTATTTTGGTGTCCAATCCTAATCACCAGAGCAGAAATACTTGAAAGTAGCTTGATTTGTTTCCTCTTTAGGGACATTTCAGAGAGTGCTCTTTGATCCTAAGCTGCCATAGATTTACAATTTTCTAAGTTTGTACAAGTTCTCTTGATAATTAAAGGTGGTTGATCGATGAGTTCATTGATCTAGGAGCCTTGGTAGCCTTTCACCTGCGAGTTCTAAGCCTTCTTGATCCAGGTCAGGTGGATATTGGTGGTCACCTACCTATTCACTCTGGGGCTCCATCATGCTCTCTTTCTGCCGCTTCGGCAAAGTTTACTATTTTTAGCAGTTTTTCGGGTCCTAAACTTCCGGAGCCGTTTTGAGGCCCTAAACGACGTTTTTTGGGAAAACGGAGGGCAACATGGGTCCATGGACCGATGTTGCCCGTTCCAAATTTGTAGTCCTCGGATAGATCTTTCTAGCGAGGTATGGTACGCGTCAAACGGAGATCGTATGCCAAAGTTACGCCCCTGGGAAGTTGAAACACCAATTTACCCAAACGGGGCCCATAGTTTTGGCGCTTCATCTCCTAGGGTTAGGGTTTTGGCTGTTTGGGATTTCCCATTGTTTCTAAATGATAAATAGGCCCTCGAGCCTCATTGTAACTCAGTTCAGAGGCCTGTAGCCGCCACATCTCTTCTCAGAGATAGCTACCAGCGCCCTAGCTAGTTTTATTTCCATTCTGTCTGTCAGCAAATTTCAGTTCTTTGATATTAATGAAATGAAGTGTTATTTCCGCTGCATCTCTGTATTTATGGTTATATGTTTATTCTGTTGTGTTCCTGCATAAATCCGGATCAGTGGTATCAGAGCAGTTTTCTTTTAATTTGAACCTGGTGGTAGCCCAACTTCAAACTAATTGTACTAAATAATTTGGCACCATTAAGTTGGTTAAGAACATCATCAGTCCTAGGGATCATGTATATGTTCTTGATAGTGATTTTTTTTAAGGCTTTATATCAATACAAAGTCTCTATGTCCCATCCTTCTTTTGCACAAATACAATTGGACTCCCGAATGGTGAGGAGCTCAATCGAATGTGGACCATTTGGATGAGCTCATGAAACTAACATTTTATTTCCTCAGGCTCCAAGAGAGCCTCTATATATAGTGCTTTTTCATTAGGTAGAGGAGCACCATCTATCAATTCAATGGACTATTTGACCCTGGAAATGTAGATACTAGAGGCACCACTAGGTGAGTGAAGATATATTTTTATGTATCACAATATTTTCCACTTTCTTCTATTGTGTAGAGAGGCTTCATGCATAGTTACCAGAAGGGTGGTTATGCTAACTTTCCTTTCACCTTTCCAATGAAACATTGTTATAGCATCATTTTCCACCTTTGTATACTTGATGCTTTAAGTTATGGCCTTGGGTAACCCTTTCCCTTCAGACTTGGTCCTTTATCTAAAAAAAATTATTTTAAATTCCATACATGATTGTGCCCTCTCAAAGGCGTGTGCACACACAGGTCCATCTATACCCAACTCGCGTATATAATTTGAAATATGAAAAAATATAAAAATCCCTATTTTTTGGGTAGGATTTATGGGTTACACCAGAAGCCTACCTACAACATCCCATGGCCTAACTGTATCCCAGCTGAAAAAACTATTTTTGGGTGGTATAAATACACCTCATGGGAAGGCCTAAAGGGAGGATAAATATAGGATATTGATATTGTAACCATTTTGTCCCTTATCAAATCTGATTTATCTTATGCCTCCTGCAGTCCCAGATTGTGGAAAGCCTTGTTTCCCCCACATAGATTTTTATTCCTCTTATATGACATCCATGTGTATGAATTTGGACGGATATTGTTGAGGCTTGGGCTAGATGGATCCAAAGGATGGTTTCACTTGGAGCCGTGGCTGAATCAAGTGGTATTCCTCCACACTTCTTTGCATTCATCAATAAAGAAGCTATATCCCATTCTTGATATTATGATATTTATTCTTTATACATGCTTATGATCTTATTATGAATGATTTTCATGTTTTATACTTATATGATTATATGGGATCTAACGCTTAATATCTTGAACATGCTTTGAATTATTACTAGGAGAAAAAAGGATTAATGAGTTGTAGCTTTTGGAGCACTAGAAGAAGCAGCAGGGTTTCAAACCTTAGCCGAGATCTCCTTCAAATGTAGGACCTACGAGTACCACTCCATTCTTCCCATTTTACTAGTTTAAGCATTAGGATTGTAAGTTTGTATGCTTCTGCTGCCTGATGCCTCTTACTCATAAGGCTCCAGAAACACATACCCTAGGGTATATTATCCCGTAACATAATTGGCGATTCCAATGGGGATTACATTCTTGTAATTCCTAGTTTGTGTTATTTCTCTCTGGATCTGGGATTTCATGTTTTGTTTGTCCACTTTTCCAGTATCTTTGATTCATTTTCAATCTAGCAAAAAGTCTGATATTCTGGATCAGACCTAGAATTTTATTTTTTCATTGGTGGCTTTTATATACAAGCTTTCTAGTTTAGACAGTCACGCACACATGCGTTTTTGTCCAAAGAAACACACGTATACGCGTGTTTCCTTGAGTATAGTCGCGTATATACGTAGGTTTGTTACTGCCAAGCTATCTATTTTTAGTTTCAAATGAATTTTTTGAATTCTGAGTCTAGTAAAGGGTTATGCCTATTTTTTATTCCTTTTTTTTAATCATTGATGGTCTAGGAGAGTCTTTTTTTTTTCAATTTTTCAGTTTCCTATCTTTCTTGGTGAAAAACCTAGTCAACCTAAGGTTTTCCCTTTTGGTGAAGTGTCATTTTTTGTGTTTGGGATCAAGGCTTCTTGCTGAAGTTCTTGGTTGTTCTGAGCATTTAGAATAGTGAATTAGTCTTAATTTTATTATACCCAGCCTTCATACTACTTTTCTTTCATTGGATTTCTTGGTTTCTGAGAAAGATACTTCTTGCAATCTTGAAGAGTTTTCTTGATTTTCTTGAAATTTTCTTGCTTGTTGAAGTTGTTGTGTTGTTGGTCAGGTCAATTTGTTTGAGTTTGTAACCTCTTTCCACTTTTTAAGTCTTTTCATATTAATGATTTCTATGGCTTTTGGATTTTTAGGTCCTTTTTTCTCAATTTTGTGATCTTGAAGTCTTTTGGTAGTTTTTTCTTTCTCAAGAACTCTTTACATCCGTAAAAAGGAAAAAGATAAAAAAATATATTTGTGTGCCTTTTCTTTTTCTTTTGGTTTTTCTTTTAGGCCTCTTTATCATTTTTTAGCAAGTGCAAAGTTTTTCATTTGGTTAAAGTTTCTCGATTTTGGGAGAAGTTCTTGTTTGTATTTTCCCCTCCTTGTGTCGAGTTTTTGACCTTTTTATGGGGAAACACACTTGCTTGTTCTTAGAGTAATCCTGGAATCTTGCATTAGACATTTGTATTTTACATTATAATAGTTGCACTGTAAAAAAAATTATTCTTTTTGTAGATTTTGAGTGTGTGAGCGTATATTTTTAAAAGAGAAAAGAAAAACTTTTGCTTTCATTAGTCGTAGTTCCCTTTGTAGAAATCTCTTTCATCGACGAAAAAGTTTCATTTTTCATGTAGCCAAGTTTCTATTGATTTATTCTTTCATCCATAACACCATAAGTTGCACTTCCATCTCACCCTTGACTTAAGAACAACCATTAAAATCAAGCAATAAAACTAAAATGAACTAGAATTTTTTTGATTTGTCATTAAATACATCAACTAGTCTAGGTCATTAAGGCCTTGGAATAGGTGTGTGGAGAGTTAAATCTCCAAGGCCACTCTGAATTTAAACATAGAAGTTGATTAGAAGAGTGAAATCCAGTGTCGTTAACTTGTTCAGGAAATCTTCCAAAAGGGAGTTAAGCACGAAGTAGTGGAAAATCAAGGAAGAGAGATACCCCTCCTACTAGTTTAATGACTCAAGGATTGTTTCACTGGCTACCGATACAAACTAGTAACCTTAGTTTCATTCCTGTGTATCGTATGATCGTGGGGAATACCTATAGTACCTGAGGTATAAATTGCATCACATTCATTAGTTCTTCTAGAGGGTGCCCTTTCGAAGATCGAGTACTTGCACCGACAAAGGATTTTGTCTGGGGTTAGCATAATTGCTTCTATTAACTTCTCTAGTAGGCCTGGGGCATAATTACACTGGACTATTTTCGGAAGGTCCTTATATATTTACTTTTGTTGTATTTTGGTGTCCAATCCTAATCACCAGAGCAGAAATACTTGAAAGTAGCTTGATTTGTTTCCTCTTTAGGGACATTTCAGAGAGTGCTCTTTGATCCTAAGCTGCCATAGATTTACAATTTTCTAAGTTTGTACAAGTTCTCTTGATAATTAAAGGTGGTTGATCGATGAGTTCATTGATCTAGGAGCCTTGGTAGCCTTTCACCTACGAGTTCTAAGCCTTCTTGATCCAGGTGGATATTGGTGGTCACCTACCTATTCCACTTGGGGCTCCACCATTGTCTATTTCAGTTTTTCAGTTTCGGCATAGTTTACTATTTTTAGCGGTTTTTCGGGTCCTAAACTTCCGGAGCCATTTTGAGGCCCTAAACGACATTTTTTGGGAAAACGGAGAGCAACATGGGTCCATGGACTGATGTTGCTTGTTCCAAATTTGTAGTCCTCGGATAGATCTTTCTAATGAGGTATGGTACGCGTCAAACGGAGATCGTATGCCAAAGTTACGCCCCTGGGAAGTTGAAACACCAATTTACCCAAACGGGGCCCATAGTTTGGCGCTTCATCTCCTAGGGTTAGGGTTTTGGCTGTTTAGGATTTCCCATTGTTTCTAAATGATAAATAGGCCCTCGAGCCTCATTGTAACTCAGTTCAGAGGCCTGTAGCCGCCACATCTCTTCTCAGAGATAGCTACCAGCGACCTAGCTAGTTTTATTTCCATTCTGTCTGTAAGCAAATTTCAGTCATTCGTTTATTAATGAAATGAAGTGTTATTTATTGCATCTACGTATTTATGGTTATATGTTTATTCTGTTGTGTTCACAGCAAATCCGGATCGGTGGTATCAGAGCGGTCTGCTTTTTCTCGATCCTTCTTTGCATGTCCCCAACGAGGTCGGGGTATAAGGAGCTAGGGCTTGATCTGGTGGAACCTTTGCAAGATCAGCCTCGTAAACCTCGACGGACGCCCATGGGGGACGAAAAGAAAGATGAGGGAGCAGGAGATCATATCAAAATATTGCTCGAGGAGGCCCTCGAAAAACAAAGGAACGCGATGATGGATAGCTTTGCTCAGATCCTTCAACGGCTGCCCACCGGCGGCGCATCTGCATCCAGTAGCCACTCTGGAGTTGCGACTCCCTTTAAGGTACAAGTAAATTTTGACATTCCCATATTTGAGGGTCAAATAGAAGCAGATGCCGTAGATAGATGGTTGAATCTATTAGAAGGATATTTCTCTGTTCATGACTTTTCAGACCGGGAGAAGATTATTTTTGCACTCCTCAAGGCTACCCCCCATGTTAAGGACTGGTGGGAAACCTACTGTGAGAACAAGGACCAGACAGAACCCTCTCTGTTCTCGGCCGTACCAACTTGGAATTCTTTCCGAGACGCCGTCAAGGAACAGTACTATCCCGTGGGGAGCTATGAGAACAAGTACATACAATGGACCACGCTGCGACAACAAAGGGATCAAGATGTGCACGAGCTGACGAATCTGTTCCATACCCTGCGCACAAAGTTGGGTATCAAAGATTCAGAGAAACATTTGGTGCTAAAGTATCGCAGTTGTCTGCACAGATACATTCGGGAGGAAATGGAGTTCCTCGACATCTCCTCGCTTGGTACGGCATACCGGTATGCTGCCAAGATTGAGCAGAAATTCAAACAGAAGAAGCGAGACTTTGGATCTGCGAATCAAAAGCAAGGAAAGGGTGCTTCCAAACCGCAAAACAAAGGACAGAGCATGGCGGCTAAAGACAACCCATCAAAGCCACAAGACAAGAACAACACCGTAAAGCCAAAGAAGGACACGGGAAAGTGGTGTGAGTTCCATAAGAGCTCCACTCACAACACAAGTGAGTGTCGGGCCAAGCAATCGCTAGTGGCCGAGATGAGGGCTTCTGAGTCAGATGCATGCTCTGACTCCGAATCAGAACCTGAAAAGGCGAATGAAAAAGGGAAACAGATTATTGATGCGGAGCCCAATGCCATTGTTGCCACTACAAAGATCCAAAAGGAGGAACCGGAAGATCCAGAGGAGGAGGAACGTCTCTTCCACTCCCAGATGTGGGTAAAGGGCTCCCCGGTACAGTTCATTGTCGACAATGGGAGCCAAAAGAACCTCATTTCAGCAGACGCCGTGAAGCGGTTGGGCTTGCTGACCACAGCTCACCCACATCCACACACCATCGGGTGGCTTCACCAAGGACGAGATCTCCGCGTCAGCCGGCAGTGTCGCCTTCCCTATAGCATCAAGCCCTTCACGGATGAGGTATTATGTGACGTTGCTCCTATTGATGTTTCTGATGTATTACTAGGACAACCATACTTGTGGAAGCGTCATGCTGTGTATGAGTCTCGGCCTCGTGCTATTATTGTTACTTTGGGAAATAAGTTGTACAGGATACCAGAGGTACCACCTCCTGCAGCTATCTCTTTGGTTACTGCAAAACAATGCAGTAAGCTCATTTCCCAAACCAGGAAATTCGTTTTCCTGATGATCCGCCCCCAGGGCAAGAAGAAGACTGTGGCCACGACCTCCAGACAGGGCTCCTCTACACAACAACAACAAATGGATAAGGTTGTGGAGGAGTACGAGGACATATTCACCTCACCCACAGGGGTTCCTCTGCACTGTCAGGTCAAGCACCCGATTGATCTGACCCCCGGTGCGCCGCTACCTAATGGACTGATCTATCGGCGCTCTGTTCCGGAGAATGATGAAATCAAGAGGCAGATTCAGGAGCTGTTGTAGAAAGGTCACATCAGACCAAGTTCATCACCCTGTGGGAGCCCGATCGTGTTGGTACAGAAGAAGGATGGGACGTGGAGACTTTGTATTGACTATCGGGCGCTGAACAAGATCACTGTCCGGAATAGGTACCCAATCCCACGGATTGATGACCTTATGGACCAACTCAAAGGTGCAAAATATTTCAGCAAGATTGACCTGAAGTCTGGGTATCACCAGGTACCAATTGAACCCTCCGATGTGTGGAAGACTGCCTTCAAAGCCAAGGAAGGCATTTTCGAATGGCTGGTCATGCCTTTTGGGTTGACGAATGCTCCCGCCACCTTCATGAGGATGATGGATGACATCTTGCGGCCATTCACCAACTCATTTGCAGTGGTGTACTTGGATGATATTCTGATCTTCAGCCAGACTTGGGAAGAGCACCTTCACCACATTCGACAAGTCCTCCAAACACTGCGGCAACACAAGTTGTGTGCCAATTTGGAGAAGTGCACTTTTGGCATGACCCAGGTTCAATATCTGGGATACATTATTGATGAAAGGGGGGTGCATGTGGATCCAACCAAGATCCAAGTCATTCGGGATTGGCCAGCCCCAACCACTATAACAGAGCTTCGCAACTTTCTGGGTCTTGCTAATTTCTATCGGAGGTTCGTGTTGGGATTCTCTCATATCACTTGGCCCTTGAGTCAAGTCACCAAGGGAGGAGCGAGAGAAATTTTTTTTTGGTCGGAACCTCAACAGAAGGCGTTCACAGAATTGAAAAATCGCCTCTGTTCTGCCCCAGTGCTCACTTTACCAGACTTGCAACAGCCATTTGAGATCGAGACAGATGCCTCTGACTATGCTATTGGGGCAGTTCTTACTCAACATGGACATCCAGTGGCATATCATAGTGAGACATTGTCTGAGACAGTTCGCAAGTATCCCACCTATGACAAAGAAATGTATTCCATTGTGCAAGCCTGTCGACAATGGAAGCATTACATTTTGGGGAAGGAAACAATCATCCACACAGGCCACCGGCCCCTGCAGTTCATACAGACACAAGGGAAGTTGCGGAATGATCGCCATAAGAAGTGGTCCACATATCTGCAACAGTTTCATTTGAACATCAAGTACAAGAAGGGTAGCACCAATAATGTTGCAGACTGCCTCAGCCGACCACCGATCGTGGCGCTCACCACCGTGCTCAACTCTTGTGGGCACGAGACCTCTGATTGGCCGCTTCTCTATGAGAGTGACCCAGAATTTGGCCACACTTACAAGGCACTCTTGGGGGGCACGCAAGTTCCAAATTTTCACCTCCAAGATGCACTTTTATGTCACCTGGGACACCTTTGTGTTCCTTCAAGCAAGCGTGCCAAGATGATATGGGAAGCACACTACAGTCGAGTCGCTGGGCATTTCGGGGTTGAGAAAACAGTAGCAATCCTGCAGAAGTATTTCTATTGGCCGAACCTTCGAAAGGATGTCGAGAAGCACATCAGATCCTGCACTGCTTGTGCCATTGCCAAACCGACCATCAAGAAGCAAGGCCTATATACTCCTCTACCTACCCCTAGTCGACTTTGGGAATCAATCTCCATGGATTACATGTCGGGCCTGCCTTCTACTAAGCAGGGAAATGACTGTGTTTTCGTGGTCGTCGACAGATTCTCGAAGATGGCCATTATGGCGGCCTGCAAGAAGAATATCACAACAGAAGCCACTGCTAAACTCTTCTTTGAACGAGTGTGGGTGCACTTTGGGATCCCACAGTCTATCATATTAGATCGGGATAGCAGGTTCCTCAGCACATTTTGGTCCAGCCTCTGGTTGATGTTGGATACCAAGCTCACCAAGTCCACAGCTTTCCATCCCCAAACAGATGGCCAGACAGAGGTCGTCAACAGAATGATTGTACACATTCTGCGCATGTACAATTCAAAGCATCCACGCACATGGGACGAGAGCCTCCCTTATGTACAACATAGTTATAATCGGGCTCTCCACGGTTCAATCGGCCATAGCCCCTTTCAGGTGGGCTTGGGATTCCAGCCACTATGTCCCATTGACGTAGCCATGCCATTTGCAGCTGCTCAGGCCAATTCAGCTCATGTCCGGTCTGAAGTTGACAAAGCCAGTAGCTTCATCGAGCGCATTCAACACATCCGCCAACAGGTTCATGATATATTGGACAGAGCCAATGCCAAGTACAAGCAACGCCATGACCAACACCGGGTGCCACACAACTTCCGGTGGGCGACAAAAGTGTGGCTACATTTGCGAAGGAGTGCCTCACTGGACCCCACCGCAAGCTTCGCCCGCTCCAATACGGGCCGTACACCATCACCAAGGCTGTAGGGAACAATGCCTTCGAGCTCAGTATTCCACCATTCCTTGGTCTGCACCTAGTCTTCAATGTGGATCACCTTCATCCTTACTTCCCACCTCTACTGGACACCTCAGACATTGCAGAACAACTCACACCAACAGAGTTAAACCCAGACTGCATGGAAAAGGCCACCACAGATTGTATCATGGAAATGCAAATCAAGAACACTCACCAACAGAAGATCCAACTGTATCGGGTTGTCAAAGCTGGCCAACTCCTGCACCAAGGAAAGTGGGTTCACTAGGGACCAAGTTTAGCAGAAATTTCCTCATCTCATGGAGGAACTTAATGCAATGGGGACCATTGCTTCCTAAGGGGAGAGGAATGATCCAGGTGGATATTGGTGGTCACCCACCTATTCCACTTGGGGCCCCACCATTGTCTCTTTCAGTTTTTTCAGTTTCGGCACAACTTACTATTTTTAGCAGTTTTTCGGGTCCTGAACTTCCAGAGCCATTTTGAGGCCCTAAACGATGTTTTTTGGGAAAATGGGGAGCAACATGGGTCCTTGGACCGTGTTGCTCATTCAAAATGTATTCCTCGGATATATCTTTCTAACGAGGTATGGTACCGCGTCAAACGGAATCGTATGCAAAGTTACGCCCCTGGGAAGTTGAAACACCAATTTACCCAAACGGGGCCCATAGTTTTGGCGCTTCATCTTATGTAGGGTTAGGGTGTTTGGATGTTTGGGATTTCCCATTGTTTCTAAATAATAAATAGGCCCCTCGAGCCTCATTCTAACTTAGTTCGGGGGCACATAGTTGCCACATCTCTTCTCAGAGATAGCTACCAGCGCCCTAGCTAGTTTTATTTCCATTCTGTCTGTAAGCAAATTTCAGTTCTTTGATATTAATGAAATGAAGTGTTATTTCCGCTGCATCTCTGTATTTATGGTTATATGTTTATTCTGTTGCGTTCCTGCATAAATCTGGATCACTTCACTTAGAAGGCGTAGGAGAAATTTTGCTGGTGATTTTCAATCAGTAGCAGGAAACGCATCTAAGAGTGATACTCCACTTGGTGCTATAGTTTCATAGGGTGTTCCTAGTGTAATTCGTGATTTGGACAGGAGTAATCCTCTCCTTTCTAAGGTTATTTTTCAGTCAGAAGAAGAATTTGAGGTTGAAGATATCACTGAGCCTCTTGTGACTCCTTCTTCACCTATCTCTCCTAGTTTTATGTACCTTGTATTATATGTTGGGACCCTGAATCAGAGGCCGGAAAACGCTTTTATTTATCCTTCTTTTCTTTCGATGGCCACTACTGGGAACACGATTTTGACTATGAGTACTTATAGTGTGCATACTCCTCGTTCAATTGAAGGAGGAGGTACAACTTCTATATCAACTATCACTCCTAGTACTGCAATATTTGGCTTTACCTCCATTCCACATTTGAGTGGGGGCACCCAATTTTTTTCTTCCCACACTAGTTCCTTTTCATTTGGGACGCCTTCTAGTGCAATTACCTTAGTTCCTTTAACCATTTATTCTATTGTATCCACACCTATGTCTTCAATGGCTAGTGGTTAAACATATTTTCAGGATATTCCTTTTGGAGGAGTTCATATCCCTCATTTTGACCCTTCTCTAGGATCTTTTCCTTTCTCCACTCAAGGTAAAGGTTTCAATCCTTTTCAAGGAGGTGAAGGCTTCAATCCTTTTCAAGGATGGACTAACCCTAATTTTAGTGGTTTAGGAACCGGGAATTTTTTTTTTTGGGTCAACATGGGAATATGCCTTTCTCCTTCGTAGGAACCTCTCAGGGTTTTTCTCCCTACGCCAATGCATTGAACCATTACCAAGGGCTCTCGTATCCTTTCAATACTTTGATTAGGGGAAAAATTCCTGGTTATGGTAACCCTTTGATAGGAGGAGGTCATACTCCGAATTTTTCTCGACCACAGGGTTTTCCTTATGGTTCATTGTCTTCTACAAACAATCCTTGGCAACCTAGTGCCTCAGAAAATCCAGGTTATTCTTTTCAAAATGTTGGGAATCCCTCCCATGGGGGGTGGAATTCTCAAGTTCCTCCATGCTTACCATTCCTAACAACTTTAAACTTTCTATATCTTTCAAAATTGACTAATGATCCAATTCAATATAGTCCAGCTTGGCCTCTGGTTCCTACCAAACTTCCATCGAATATCCCAAAAATAGAAGGGAATTCTGGGGAGGATCCATCTGACCATGTAACAAATTTCCATCTATGTTGTTAATCTAACTCCCTTATTGACGATTCAATTAGGTTGATATTATTTCAATGCACCTTGACTTGAAATGCTGCTAAGTGGTACATAGGGCTTAGTGGGAATACCTTTACTTCATTTGGTGAATTGGATACTATGTTCTTAAACCATTTTCAGTTGCTCATCTGATATGATGTTGGAACTGAGTTGCTGGCCAATTTCCAATAGGATAAGTCAACTCACATTTCTGACCATATTCAGGAATGGAAAAGAAGGAAGAGGCTTATACATCCTATATTCATAATGAATTCCTTCTGGAATGGTTCTTAAAATATTTACAGCCATAAATATCGAAGGATGCATCACTCTCTATGGTATTTACTAAAGAGCATACTATATTTAGAGCCCATCAATTAGTAATTATATATTCTCAGTCTGGGATTATTAATCATATTTTTCCGGATGCTCCCCGATCCAAGACAAATTTAGCCAAGCTGAATCCAGGTCCCGATGCCGATGGGCTAGTTGGATCAATTGATAACAATATGGCTAACCTCTTAAATCAATTACAGTAGTTTTCTTTACAAACTGCTTCTTCGATTTAGGCATCGGCGTCAGTGTTTATGCCTTCTCAACCATTAACTATTAACGTTGTCCAATCCTCTAACCCCAAATAAAACCAACAATCCGATGGGAAGAATAAGGGACATAATAAAAAGAAATATAAGGATGGGAAGGGTAATGTGAACAAACCAAGCAATGATGTTGGGGAGGGTAAAAAAGATTCAAAAATGAAATTTAAGTTTCCTTCCAAATTGTGCACTGGATACCATTTAACTCATATTTTCCCGAAGATTCTAGATGCTCAACACTTGTTAGCTTAGCAGGGTTCTTCTAGCTCCCAGGATTTCCTGACTAGCCCTTTTCCTTAAGGGCAGAAAATGCTTATTGGTGCAAATGCTAATACTGGAACGCCCACAAGGGGCAGCTAGGAGGGGAAAAATCCATCAAATGTATACAAGATGAACTCTCATATTGACGTTGCGACAACGTCAAGTGATTATGGTGAACCATGATCCTCTAAGGCTAAGGTCGCTCTTGATGTTTCAGAGCCACTCCATCTTGAGAGGCTCGCAATTTGGCCTATACTTTGGATGCCGAAAGGCTCCAAAAATGTTTGAAGATTAATCCTAATGACAAGGAAGCCAAGAACTACTCCATTGAAGAAGATATAGCTCAATGATCCAGGTGGCTCTAGAGACACACACAGGACAAAGAGGGCTTATGAAAGCTCAAAAATCAAAGTGTTTAGATTTCTCTCAAACCAAGTTCAGGTTGAAGATCTTTTCGTCCTAATCGTTTAGTCCTAATCGCAACGGTGTGAACGGTTCATCAAACCGAGCTTGTATGCGAAAGTTAGAGGAAATCAAAGTTTTGGGTTGACTTGGGTGAGTGGGCAGATTAAGGAAGGCACACTTTCGACCTTTTCTGGCCACCGGATTCCGGCGAGCTCAGGCCAGATTTTGAGAAAATTTGTGGCCTCATTAATTTTACTCCTACTGTCAAATTCGAGAATTTTCAAAAAGAATTCATTGATTATAAAGATAAAAAAATATTTTAAAAAAAAGGAGGTGGTGGGCCACCATCCCTACCACCCCACCCATACGTTACATATTGTAACTATGTTAATATATATATATATATATATATATATATATATATATATATATATGATGGTGCATATGGGGTTGGGTCGGGGCCGTGGGATGCGAACCCCGCCCACCCAACAAAACCAACCGTAACCATTATTTAATATGATGGCCAATGAAAATATGGGGGTGGGCCACCCAATGCGGGCTCAGACCCCCGTCCTTCCTTAAATTAATGGTACAGTTTTAAAACGTAAATGCACGTGGTTATAAAAAAATAAAGCACGCGGATTCTGTGGGGGAGGCGAGATCTGATCCCCCAACCTCCCATAATTAATTCCCTAAATTTACCAATGCACCAACCACCTTTGTGTGGTTAACTCCGCCCCAGAAATTTTATTTAAACCTCATTTTTTCATAGTGCGCCCACGAAGACCAGAACAGAAGAATGCACTAATTTTGATGCAGGCATAGATATTGATGCAGGTGGAACCATGAGCGTGGAGCAGTAATTATGTAGGCGAAACCATGATCCTTGAAATTTTCCCAAGGAGGTAATTTTTCTCCATGTCGAAATATAGTCAAGTTCACAGTCATTTTTCATGGTTTTCTACAGGGAATGCAATGGTGAGGTTGGATTCACCTTTTGAGTTGCATATTTCCTGTCCACCCATGGAGTAGCTACATGGAGGAATCTAGGGGAATCTAAAAGATTCATTTTTGCCACAGATTTTCATTTCATTAGAATTCAGCAAATGGACAGTCGTTTTTTCACTATTCGACGCCACGAATCTGATGGCACATTCAGATTTTTCATCTGATATTTATATTTTTTAGTCACTTTTTGAAGTGAATTTGCAAGTGTCAGCTTTCAGCGAGTGAGCAGTCGATTTCACACCTTTCGATGCCACGATTTTGATGGTGATTTCAAATC
This sequence comes from Pinus albicaulis, assembly GCA_034641835.2. Classification (NCBI taxonomy): domain Eukaryota; kingdom Viridiplantae; phylum Streptophyta; class Pinopsida; order Pinales; family Pinaceae; genus Pinus; species Pinus albicaulis. Next base: position 884,243,085 of record CM076569.1, read on the forward strand.
CAGTAGCAACAACAACCATTCTTTAGTCATCTTCAGTGTGAGGTATATGATGAGTTGATTTCATGTACTTCTTTGTTCGTAAGATGCATAGTGTTGTACAGATCCCTGTTGATGTATGAGTCGTGGGATCTTGTCTTGTTTTGTTATTGATGTACTTTCTGTCATGGAATTGTATTATGTTTGAGATTCCTTGACACCATATTGGTGGGATACTCATGTATGTTGTTTGAGATCCATTTTATGCCATGTTGGCGGGATACTCTGTGTCACACGTATGTCATTGAGGTCGCTTGTTTTCCATGTTGGCAGGATACTCATAGTCTTTATGTGTGAACAATTGTCATACTGATAGGATTCCTTCTTATGCATGAGAGTTCCACAGTGGAACATCTCGTAGAGAGGTATAGCCACTCTTGCGTAAGGGAATTTTTATTGTATGTCAGAGAAACAAATCCATGTACATCATCTTCTTACATCACGTAATGCATCGGCCTACACCATCTTGACACCGAGGCCTAGAGATGTAGTCCCTCTTGGAAAAACTCCATTATCAAACGACGTGTTCTTATGATTGCTGATCTTGAAATGATATGTTACTCTTCTTTACAACAGGAAGTTGTTCATTTATGTTCATTAACACTTTAATTAATGCAATTCTAATTTATCAGCCAAAGAAAAAGGTCTTGGTTAAGGGTATCAAGATTTTACCCTAGATCACTCAAATCCCTTGTGCAATGTCTATGTTAGAGGTACTCCACTCGTGCCCTATACAAAGGAGTGTGATACTCATTTCGATCAGGGAAATAGATCCAACAAACTCTCTTATTATTACATTTGACATGTCAATTATCAAGAAGAGACTCCCTCATCACATGGCCTTCCAGATTAAATCTACATATCAGAGTTTGAAAATTTTTCAAACTGTAGTTGATGAAGGAGCTTCCACATGTGTCATGTCCCTTGCATGTTGGAAAGAGATTGGATCTCGTCAAGTTGTTCCTTCACCTACTCTCTTGATTACATTTGATGGTCATTCTCACAGGTCACTTGGCATTTTTCCAGACTTTCCCATCTATGTTGGTGGAAAGGTGTTCAATATCGAGGTAGAAATAGTCGATACTAACTTGGAATATAACCTTCTATTGGGATGAAATTGGATTTATGAAACGGATGCCATTGTATCATCATTATTTTGCATCCTATTATTTCCCCATGAAGGAATAATTGTTACTATTAATCAGATGGATTATTCTCGGAAAGACTCCAATGCATCCCCTGATTCTACTGTTCCCTTGGTGAAGAATGCCAAACAACCCGTTGAGAATATAGGAGTCAAAATTTATTCCTCATTTATGGGTACTTTTGATCTTTCGTCTCCTATCGCTCAAATAAATTCCCTTTCATCATCCAAGGCCCCTTCTCGAAGAAAGTTCTTTAAAACTCATTATTTTTGAGACCCTTGGCCCTTACCCTCTTCTACGACCACATTAGAAGGAAAAGTGGGTGGAATGGCATATCCTATGTCTACAACTAAAATTTCTTATCAATTTATTGTTAACATTGCAGATTCTGATCCTACTCCTCTTCTGTTGGAGGATTTGGATGGAGATGTGGCTTCATCTTGGACTATTAACTCGACTTATTTTATGGACTTACTTGATATTGTTTTTCCTTATGAGGAGGAAATCTTAGAAGTGATTATAGGTGTGGAAATACTGTAGGATTATTTGAATCATCGGTCATATTTCCTCCCAGACTTGAGTGAAGTAGAGTCAAGTTTGTCTAGCCTTTCATCAGTTGGTGATGTTCACACAATCCTAAATCCTTTAGATCTAGCACAAATTTTTACCGAAGGTAATATGTCTATCATTTCGGAAACAATTCCAGTGAACATCTCCAAGGATCCCAATGTAATAGATAATTTTTTCATCAAAGCCAAGTGTTCCCCTGATGAAATTAAAATCTATACTGATATTTTAAAATAATTTCGTGATATGTTTGCTTGGTCTTATGAGAAAATTCCTGGAATTGATCCATCAATTGTCTAATATGAGATCAAGAATTATGATAATTCTAAGCCTATATGGCAAAATATTTGGCCGATATACCCTAGGAAAGCGACAACTATCAAAGCCGAGGTTGAGAAGTTTCTTGAGGTGGGTTTCATATATCCCATTCCTTTGACTGAGTGGGTTTCAAATCCAGTTCTGGTTGATAAGAAGCAAGGAATGATCCACGTGTGCATATACTTCAGGGATTTAAGTAAGGCTTGTCCAAAATATAATTTCCCCACACCCTTTATTGATCCGATCATCGATGAGTGTGTCGGAAATGAGATTTTCTCCTTCATGGATGATTTCTCAGTTTATAATCAAATTAATATCCGTCATGAAGATCAACATAAGACAACTTTTATCTGCCCCTGATGTACCTTTGCACATAAAAAGATGCCTTTTGGCCTTAAAAATGATGGAGCGACTCTCCGACAAGCCATGTCTTATGCTTCCCACGATATCAAACATGCCATCGAAGCTTATTTAGATGATTTATTTGCTCGTTCTCGAAAGATAATTGATCATCCCCATCATCTTCGATTGATTTTTTAGAGATGTTGTTATTAAAAAATATGGTTGAACCCGAATAAGTGTGTTTTTGCAGTCACATCCGATCAGTTATTTGGATTCATAGTGTCTACTAAAGTGATTCACGTAGATCCTTTCAAGGTTGAGGCAATAATTCAGTTTCCTCCCCCATCTACCATTCATCAACTTCAAAGTCTCCAAGGAAAAGCCAAATTCTTGAGGAGATTTATCGTCAATTATGCTAATATTACAAAGGGATTTATGATATTTTTGAAAAAAGGAGTTCCAATTTTGTGGGAAAACTTCGCTCAGTGTTCATTTGATGCTTTCAAAAAAGAATTAACCTCTGCTCCTTTATTGAATCCACTCGATTATAGCAAGGATTTCCTCTTGTATCTCGTTGTGGTAGAATCAACCATTGGCATGGTTCTGGTTCAGGAAGATGATTCTCTTTGTGAGCATGTGATTTATTATCTAATTCAAGGCTTGGTAGTTCTCGAATTACGATATTCTCCTATAGAGAAATTAGCTTTGGAAGTTGTCCATGTTGTCCAACGACTTAGATATTATATTCTGCTTTGAAATTTTTTTGTTTTGGAAACTATCAATCCATTTCAGTTTGTTCTCAGTAGGCGAGTGATTGGGGGAAAATATAACAGATGTATTCTTATTTTACAATAATTCGATCTCAATTACTTGTCAGCTAAATCCAATAAATATTTAGTATTCACGAAATTAATCTCGGATTTGCCTTCTGAATAAGAGATATTTTATGAGGAATCATTCACTGATGAACATATTTTCCTTATTTCTTCACAAGATCCTTACTATGGGGATATTATTATATATCTTTAGACTTTGAAGTTTCCCCTCACTTTTTCAAAGGATGAGTGGAGAAAATTGTGTCACTTGGCCAAAAGTTATGTTATCATTGGTGACACTTTATATCATCATGGGGTTGATTTAAACATTAGATGTTTCTTAACCCTAGAAGGAGTTGAGTCTGTGCTGAATGAATGCCACAGTGGAGCTTGTGGTGGTCATATTTTTGGGTTTGCCACAACCCAAAAAATCTTACGTGCTGGCTATTTTTGGCCTTCAATCTTCAAATATTTCGTTGAAGCGATCAAGAAATTCCATGCTTATCAAGTCTATACTTAGAAGATTTTTGCTCATTCAGCTCCGCTATTTCGTCTTATTAGCATTCTTCCATTCAAAAAGTGGGGGGTTAATTTCACAACTTATAACCTGCCTTCGGCAAAGGGTCATAAATATATCATTGTAGCAATGGACTACTTCACTAAGTGGGCCGAGGCTATGTCTACTTTCAATGTGGAAAATTCATCTCCTTACTATCCTCAAGCTTATGGGCAAGTGGCCATGAATAAATCCTTGAAGGTTATCCTGCAAAGGAAAATTAATAAGGCTCGATCCAATTGGCACATTATGTTGTATCCTATGATTTAGGCATACCGGATGTCAGTTCATACTGCAATTAGTTTCACTCATTTTCAACTAGTTTATGGGTTGGAATCAATCTTCCCTGTGGAATGTGACATTCCTTCTCTTAAACTAGTTGTTCAAATTCTTCGAGATACTACCAGTCTTGAAGAGTGCCTCATTTATTTGGAATGTCTTGATAAGTAGTGTCGAAACGCAACCACGATCAACGAAGCTCATATGAAGAGGGTGAAATTCCAGTACGATAAGATTGTACGTTATAGGGTTTTCTCTGAAGGTGACATTGTCCTAATTTATGACCAAGACAAAGACACCTTGGGGACAGGAAATTTTAAATCCATGTGGTATGGTCCTTTTATCATTAAAAAAGTATTGAAAAAAAGAGCTTATGAATTTGTTGATTTTGATGAAAACGAGATGGCGGAGCCGAGAAATGGGCTCTATATTAAAAAATATTATGCCTATGATTCTGCCTAGTATTTTCTTGGTTTTGTACATATTGTAGTTTTGTGCATTTCTGTCTATAAGATTTATAGTGACATCGATATTTTTAATTTTCCTTGGAAGGTATTGATGGATGGCATGGTATTTTAGGATTCGTTGATGGTGCTAGTCGACATACCCAGAATTTGGTTTCCGCGGCTTGGGTAATTTACTATCCATCCGGTTAGTTGTTACTTTCACAGGGCATATGTATCAATCCTACTTCAAATAATGTTTCCAAATATACTGTTGGATTTAATCTACTATTTGAAGCAATATCTCTTTGTGTTGATTCGTTAATAGTGTACATGGATTAACAACTGGTGGTGTCTCAATTAAATAACATTTATCACGTTATATATCCTTATTTATATCGCTAATTTTTGAGAACACGTTTATTACAAAGATCATTTAATTTTATCACATTTATTCATATTCCACGATCAGAAAACTCATTTTCTAATTCCATATCTAATCAAGCATCAGATTGGCATATAAATAATTCATCACATTAAAAAATAATCAAACATCATTTGTAAATATGGTCATCACATCATGAAACTGTCTGTATATAGATAAGAGTCATATGTTCGAAATATTATTACAAAATCGGGGCAAAAGTGTCATGTTTAGTCAATTTAATTTTCTTAATTTGCTATCATAAATTATCAACCGGATTTGGTAATCTTGTAAAGTGCAAGTGCACTATATATGCTAGAAACCTTTATTTCTTATTTTATTATGATGATTTTATATGTGAAGATCATTTTTGAAGATATCCTAAATGAATTTAAGAAACTGAACTATAATTCATGAGAGAAAACTAAATCCAAGTGTAATTATGTCCCTAAAAACTTCAAAAAAAATCTTAACTAATTTATATGTTAGTAACTAATGATGAATTTGAGAAAACTTTCAAATTCTAGAAAAAAGGCAACATTAATATCTTTTTGCCTTTTTGGGAATTGTATGTGAATGAAACTTGAATCAAGGAATCACTTAAAAAATATTTGCACTATTATGATTAGAAAGGAAATTTATAAATGAACATTAAGAAACAAGACTATTTAAACTTAAAAAAAGAATTTAATTGAAAACTGAAAAGGAAATTCTAAAATATGTCTCTGAAACGAAGAACTAAACTACAACAAATCATTGATGCATACAAGAAACTATGATTATCTCATTGTTATAACTATTCAGAAAATGAAACTACATCAAATGATAAAAATAAATTACTTGAACATTTTTTCTAGCAAGATGAAATTCTGGAAATGATCATAGCATCTATAATGACAAAATTAATCCAACCACCTATATTATGAAATTCTAGAAATGATGATAGAAACTAACGTAATGAAAATAATAAACAAAACATATATACTACAGAAGTTGGGAAATAATTGTAGTTTCTAACATGAAAATGAAATCAAAAGCAATACATATATCTACACTACAAAATAAAGAGAAAGCATAAACTGAGAAATAAAGACGAAGCTATGAATAACATTTAATTATAAAAACAAACATAAATAAAATAGAACCTCTTTTGTTGTAGGGGCCCTCCAAAACATATGGCTTCAATTCTAAATGTTAATAACTATGCATTTAAACTACAGAATGCTTCTTCATTCAAATTGGACATAAAACAAAGTTTAAATGTGATTACAGTCACACAATAATTCACATTAGCAATACAATTACTAACCCGGTATTTATAAAACTTATCATTAACTGTCTTCAAGGCTTTTATGCCTATATGAACTAGAAAATTTTATCTCGAAATCTAAAATATAAAGTATAATTTTGTTTCTTCACAATTTTCTACATGGCAGAGAAAATTGTGAAGCGTGATGGCTTTAGACTCCTCGCTCGCTTGATTCAACCCCTGGTTGACTGTTCCTTTGACCGAATATCTAGGTGATTTCTTGCTTGATTCGGGCCATATGGATAGGATAAGATCCATGATAAGATCATTTTTCCTTTTCCCATATATTTCACTACTCCATTAATACCTTAGAATCTATCGAACCGTGGTAGTGGCTACAGAAACATCAATCAACTGCGTAATTGAATTAATTCTGTAGCTAATGCCGATTTTACTCTAATAATAAGGAACAATTGAAAACATGAAAAATAGGTCATCATAATACTTAACCAAGTAAAAATTTGCAGTCTAACACTTGTTTGAGCTAATGGTGGTGAAAAACAAAAAAATGAAAGATGAGTGAAAGGAGTGTCAAAATTGAGGTAGTCTTGAGGCTCTACATTCCCCCACGACGAGAACATTACATGTCCTCATGCAAAACAAAAAAATATTGATCCTTATCATGCTAGTGCATATGCTCTGATACTTCTTCTAAAACATCCAAATTCAATTTATTTGCCTTCCTTTTAGTCACAACCATCCTTGGCTTTCTCATCAGGAGTTTATATTTCAGGTTTATGATTTGCCTGTTGAGATTTTTATTTTTCTTCTTCAAATTTTTCTTCTTCTTGAATCATAAACCCAAATGCAAAAAAGTATTATCATTTATGGTTTTCTCAATCTGGTTCTACAAATTCAAGGCTTCATGATCCTGTTTAATATGCACGTTTAGTGTCTCTAGTTCAAAAATATCTTACCTTAGAATATTCACTACTGGATGTTCTTGTGGACTAAGGTTGGGATTCTTCCCTCTATTTTAAATTGATGTATTTTTGTGTCTCTCTTTTATAAGCAGACAATATAGTCATAAATTTGTTGTTGTATTGGGTCAATCTCTAGGGTCTCTCAACTTGGACTCTAGGCAAGCGACATAGCAGTGGGTGATGGAACCTTGAGTTCCTCCTCTAAATCCACAAATTCTGTTTCTTTTGGAGCTGTATTTTTCACTGTCTGGCTAAGTCTATCACTTCTCCTTATTTAAGGAGGAGGGTTTTGAATTTTTACCCTATCATTATTTATTCTTGACTTTTCTGTATCTTTTCCTTTTTCGCCCTCTTCCTTCTTTTTACTAGTTTTCTTCTTAAGTTTTCCCAAAAGTTCTGCAATGGGAACTTCATCTTCTAACTATTCCTGAGGTTGTTGTTCACTTTCAAAAGGGTCTTCAATAGTTCTTTTCCTTCCCCTTTTTCTTTGCCACAATTAGGTTCTTCTTGGTTTCCCTCTTTGAAATGATTTCGAATTAGGAAATTTTCCCATGTATCCCCTAAACTTTTAAGGTGCAATTCAATAAGAATTTTTATGAACACATGATGATACACTGTGTTGTCTATAAAATGAATTCTCTTTTTTATAGTCCCCGACATTTTTCTCAAGTTATGTAACAAAAAGTAGGGAATAGCTATTTGACTGCCTTCAATAAAATTCATCAATAACCTAACATGATAAAAGAACATGCATCCAAATCTTCCCTCACATGTAATAAATTTTTGGATTATCAATAGAAAATTCCTCCATTTTCCTTTAAGTGTTGTGCTAGGGATTCCCTTTTTAAAGATGGTTGTATACTTGGGTTTTTCAAAATATTTTCCATTATTCACCTTAGATTCTTCCATTTTTGAACCACCTCTCTCAAATTCTTGGCAATACAGTGGCTTCGGCTATGAAAGACTCTGTTATTGCAAACTTAACATCTCTGGTTTCGACCTCTATCCCTTCGAATGCTCTGGCAAATGATTTAGTTACCTCCTTGTGAAATCCTTCGAATTTTTCCACAAAACTAAGCCACTGTGCCTTCTGTAGTACTTATTTTACCTGTGGGTAACCTTCCATGAATTTCCTTCCTTCTGGTTTTGTCCTCACTATCACTCCCATGGCTCGAGAATTTTTTCCTTAAGACTACCTCTTGATAGGGTAAGATCAAGGTTTTTAGTATGAATGAGAGCGTGAGTGAATTATGCTTCAGAATGAACCAGGGCGTGAATGAATAAATGAGGTTTCATAATTATCAAGAGTATGAGCAAGGTTAATAAGAACTGAACGTTATGAGTTGGATGATTTCACCAACGAAATCAGTATTTGATGTTCGAGTGATCGTGTAATGATGAGGGTTAAGTGGCAGAGTTTGAGATTTGATTTTGATTTGACACGATCAGCTAGCTTGTTAATAATGTTTTTGAATTGGTGGTATAAAATGACCATATAATTCATATGCCAATGTTTACATACTTATTATTAAATAAAATTTTGCATTTTCATACCTTTAATTTTATGTTTATAACCTTCAATTATTTCTCTTTATCTTTCCTTTAGGTGTTCTTCAGTGTATTCTTCAATTGCTTCAGTCAAAAAGGTCTTTATATATATATATATATATATATATATAAATTGCAGAAATCCATGAGAGTTGCAGAATTTTATTTTTATTCTTTTTGAAAGAGAAAAAGGATGCAAAGAAACTAGGATTTTAGAACAGGAAGAAATAAAATGTAAGGTGCCAGAATTTTTGGTTTTCACCTTAGATTTTTTGCGTAAGTATTCCAATCAATAATTGGTTTTCATACTTATACAAAATGTTTTTTTTTTTTTTTGAAATATCATTAGGGGAATTTTAAGGTCTAAAATGGTCTCCTAAGGAAATTATAAAATAATAGTGGAAATAATAAAAAAAGATTTTTTTAGAGGGAAAAAAGAAAAAACTATTTTTTCAACTCGTATTTTCAACTTATCTCCCAAAATTTTTACTCAAATTTTGAGCGGGAGTACTCGTTGGATGAAAATTTTAATTCCTCATCCAAGGAGTACCCATGTTTCATACTTTCAATAGACCATGCTACATGAAAAATGAGAAATACATGAAAAACGTGATTGCCATCACATCTTTTCATGTATTTCTTATTTTTCGTGTAGTAGGGTCCATCGAAATTATGCAACATGGGTACTCCTTAGATGAGGAATTAAATTTTGCATCCAACGAGTACTCCTACTCATAATATGAGTAAACAATTTGGGAGATACGTTGAAAAAGTAGTTTTATTATTTTAGTATTTTTTAATCTTTTTACCCTTTTACTTAAAAAATGATGAATCATCCCCCATGGTTGACATGATCATCTTGAATCCCATTGGTTCTTATAAAGTTTATTTTTGTTGTACATTTTTCTTAGGAGGCCCATTTTAGACCTTAAAATTACCCTATATATATATATATATATATATATATATATATATTGATGTTGTTATTGCCGAAATCTACCTCAGGCTTAAAGAAGGCAGAGTTCAGGGTAACATCAAACCACGCTCAGTCTGGTAGCTAGCCCTACCAAAACAGGAGAGGGCTCTCTCCGGGTCAATCTCAGCAAAAATAATCAATGGGGCTTGAGATGACTTGAAATAAAGACTAATTTTAGGCTAGGTATATAAGTAAAGGAGTTTGATTTTGATTTTGGGGGTTTTTTGTTGGATCAAAAGGAAAGACAGTTTTGGGGCTAGGGATGAGGCCTAGTTTTTGCAGAGTTCTGATTGGGGCAAGGAAGGCAACTGTCTTGATGCTTTGAATTGAATGAATGGATAGTTCAGACCGGTGAGGAGATGAAGAGGGCAAGAGGCTTTCAATAATCCTCTTCAAACATATGAAAACATGGAAAATTAAACAAAACTGATGGTAGAGCAAAGCAATCTAATGAATTCCACCTTTATCACTCATTTGTTTAATTTAAGAAGAAAGGAGAAGGGAAATGATACACATAAACATAAATGAACTTACAGTCACATAGAGAAACACACCATCAAAACACAAAGCCACATGGATCCCAAAGAGTGCTGCAAACCCTGGTCTATTCCTTTGCCAAAATTGTAGAGATGAAATGTACAATGAAGTGCCAAGCAATCCCAAGTGTCCAACCCTGAAAATGACTGAAGAACTACATGATATAGACAAGCCTAACTCATTCCCATGCCTCTAGGGGTCGAGCTCATCATTCTAGGAGCTGTTTCAACCATATCTAAACTAAGAACTGGAAAATAGGCAATGAAACAACTTGCCTCTATATGATAGGAAACTGATTCATTCACTTACATTTCACCTTTTGGTGAATGAATCCACTAAGATAAGTAAAAATGTGCCAAAATTACATCATGATCATGAAATTACATCAAGGTACATCAAGAGTTACATGGAAAATTCAAACTAGCCAAAACTAGGCGAAATTCTGAGCTGCTGAGTGAAAAATAGACCAAATTTCCCTATGCGTCGCGCCTGAAATCTCTATGCGTAGCACAAGTTTGAGACTGATTTTGAAGGCCTTATCAAAGTCCAAATTGAGTGCAGGATAGCTCGTTGGAAATCCCTGCATGTCTACTTTCCAACCCAAGTGGAATTTATGAATTTTTTTGCCACTTTCCACTCCAAAAGTTCAATCTCCCAACACTGCTCCTGTGTGTGCAAAAAGTGGCAGAAAGGCCATTTTTAGGGTGCTTTTGACCCTTTAGGCAACCCAAAACTTGATGAAATCCTTAGGTAATCCATAGGCATGCATAAATTTTGATGAAAAATCCAGAAATGAAAATTTTTCCTCCAGAAGCGCTGCCAATTATAAGCGCGCGCCAAGTGGCGCTACGCTTCGGGTAGGAAAATCTGTGTTTAGGCCCAAAAATTCAAAATTGACAAATTTTTTCCCAAATTTCTTGAAATTTGGACTGAATGTCCACCATCAAGCACTATGCTAGGCCAAAGAAGCTTCGGCCAAAATTTGGAGTCTATCATGCCTTTTGCGACGCTTTAGTGCCCTCCTTAGCCTTGCCTTCAAGATTTTGATCCTCGATTTGCAAACATGATTTTGCGCCCAATAATGGTTCTTCATGTGTCTGAGCATGTTATTTTCCTTGTTCGCCTTCTCCAACAACTTCTCAAGATAAATGTTGACCCTCTCAAGCCAAGTCTCTCTATTGGCCTCAATCTCTCGCTCAATGGGTGTCATCTCGGTTTGACTTCTTCGGGCAGCTTGCCGGTTCTCACGGATGTTTTTCAACTCCATGATTGTTTGCTGATCCTCCAACTATTTGTTCCATTGCTCCAGGTAATTTATGATCCATTGGGCTCTTTGCAATTTTACGGTCAATGTTTCGATCTCAGCTTTCTGCTCCTGAATGGTCTCTCTCAACTTTGAGCTTGGAGAGCTCAAATCCTCATCAATCAATATGAAATCAGTATCCTGGCCTCCTGAAGGGCCCTCATCCTGCATGGGCCTCTTACCTCTGTCCTGTACCTGTACCTGTGCTGCTGATGACGACAACGAGACCCCTTCCACCCCGGGTGGAGATAGTACTTGTCAGGCTGCTGCAAATAATACTCTGGTGCCTCTCTGATAAGTACCAAACACTGGCACACTAATAGGCTCTGTCTCGTAACCTTCAAGCTGATGTGAAGGTTCACCTGGCTCATGAAAAACCTCTTGAGGAACCTGAGGAACTGTGAAGAAATCACGGGAAATGAAATCCTCCCATGAAATGCCCTACAATCCAAGCTGATGTACAACAATGATCTTGATGAGCGCGTAGTGATAAATACTGTTGTGTTGCTGCTCGGGAGTTTTCTTCTGCACAAGAATGGTCATTCTCTTGATGTTCTGGCACATGAAATAAGGAATGTTCATTATCCTCAATCTAGTGAAATGCATCAATAACCTGATGTGGTAGGCATAGAGGCGTGAGAACCGGCCCTCACAACTGAAGTATCTGATAATGAGTTTCATCAGAGGCGCATAGGATTCCTTTAGGAACCGGAATGGGAACATTCTGCTGAGCTGTATCACATAGCTAGGCCTGATGTATGGTTCATAATACACTCTATCCACCTGCTGTCTTTTGTTCTACTGTTCACCCACATTTGGTATTCCTGTTGCTTGAGAGATGGTTTCTGGTGTCAAAGTGAAATTTACACCAGCAAGAGTTACCTGACCATCATGCAAATGCAATACAAACAAACAAGCCAACTCCTAATGATGACGAATCCTAGCAATCATCTCACAATACTGATAGCATGACTGATCTCGAAAACATGCCATGGCAAGTGGGCAAGCCTGCAATTGAGTCATTGAGGTGAACTCTTCTCTCACATGTTTGCCACCTTTACGAGACCTTCTCGGTGCATGAAGCTCAGTGGTAGAATCACTGTCTTGTTCATATGAAGTATCTGTGTTTGTCTCCATGGTGTTTCAAGGTCTATGCAAGATCTATGAGAATTTTGATGCCTTTTGTCTTAATTGCCAAATATGTGCCAAAGGGAAGGGACTGTGGGAGAAATAGGACAGTGGGGACAATGGGGTCTTGTCAAGTGATAATTTGTCTTTCGAAAGCTTTTTATTTGACACACTTAGGGATAAGGGACAGTCACTTGACTGTTTGGAGAACTTGGGGTTTTGGGAATTTTTACAAATGAAATGGGAAAGGGAGAATAATAGGAAATGAAAGGATTTAGGGATAGGGATAATGGAAATGAAATGATATGAATGGTTTGGGATATGAGGGAATAGGGGAGTACTGTAATGATATAATAAGAAGTGATGGGAAAGGAGCAACAGGTGGGGAATGGAGTTGGAGTACTTGGCACCAAAATCAAATTTTAAACTTCAAATTCAAAACCCTTAGGAGAAAATTTTAACAAGGTGATAGGGTTTATGGTTTTGACATTCAAACTCTCATATTTAACCTCAATCAACATCAAATGGAAATTTCAAAGTCTCATGAACTTACTTGGAACAAGGGAGGCAAAATCATTTTTAAATTTGAGAGAGATGGCATGAATTTTTATGCTTCGGCCCTGTGCGCTGCGCGCAAAACCTAGTGCGCCGCGCTCTCTGTGTGCGCTACGCCAGTTCAACTCTGCACGGTGAAAAATGGCCCTATGCACCGTGACAGTTGTGTGCGCCGCGCAGGTTGCCCAGTGCGCCGTGACTGCAAACTTCACCACAATTTCGGCCTTCCAAAGACTGTTTCGCTCCTCCACGGTTTGACTCGGCTCTTTGCTATCTCTTGGTATGAAAATGGATTGTTTAAACACCAAAAATATCTTATATATCATGGAATTTGATTTTTGATTTAGAAAACCCACTTTCTAATGTTGCAGACTTTGGCACTTTGCACTTTTTAAAATAAACTCTGTTTTTGTTTGTTTCCTTTGATTTTTGAACTGATGATGAATCTCTTGTCTATTTTTTGCAGGGATGGCAAGCATGGGATTTGGAAAAGGTGACCAGGGCTACGCTTGAAGAACTTTACAACTTAAAAACTTTTGAAAATTACATGGCATTTATTACAAAAGACGAAATTGACGATTTTTCTTCAAAACAGAGTTTTGAAGAAAAATATTATCAAGCAATATGACGATGAAATTTTTGCGATGAAAACTTATTTCGAACCTACCTCATATGCTTGCTAACATTATTAGTCATTCTGAAGACTAAATTAACGAAACCCTAGACCTAATGAGACCTAAAAACCCTAAAATGACTTTTTGTTGACTAAGAGACCAAACATGACTGCAAATGATTGTGAATGATTTCAATGAACAAACACGGACCAACAGGTACATGACATGAGGGATATGAGAGAAAAGAGCCTTTCGTCAGATGATCCATGCTTCTAATGGAATGCAGCTGACTGAACTGAATGAGACACCTAAAATGAAATGCAACAAAAGAGATTTTGATCTCTAACGGAGGGATGAAGAGACCGACTCTAACAGATGTATTGATTTTTTTTTATTGATAAAATGAAAGAATACTTTTAAGTTGAGGGAGAATAAGAAGTCTTCTTCACCAACTTTATATCAGCATTAGCTTGAAAAATCCTAACAAATTTTCCCTTTGTCAATCGTTTGTGATAGATCCTTGGTCAATGTCCATTTATGAGGAGAGGAACTCTTTCTTCATTAATGGTTTTGATCCTAACTACTCCATTATCAAAGACTCTCTCAATATCATAAGGCCAAAGCCAATGAGTTTGAAAATTTCCCGAAAAATATTTGAACTTTAAATAAAAAAGTAGTGCCCAATCTCTTGCTTGAAATTTTCTTTCTTTGATATGTTTATCATGCCACCTAGATCTCTGTTGCTGACCTAGACTGGTCTTTTGAATTGCATCTTGTCTCATTTCATCAAGCTCATTGAGTTGTTCCATTATATGCCTTTGTGCTTCTGATAGGTCAAGTCCCAACTTAACAAATGTCTTGAGAGTTTTTATTTGGAACTCAATTGGAAATAATACTTGCTTCCAATAAACAAGTTCATAGGGAGTATGTCCTATGGTCCTTCTTCATGTGGTGCGGTAGGCCCATAAAGCTTCTGGAAGCTTTTCTACCCAATCCCTTCTATGCAAATCTATAGTCTTTGTAAGGATTGATTCAATCACTTCATTAGTGGATTCTACTTGTTTATTTTCCTGTAGATGATATGGAGTAGAATTACTATGCTTGATTTTGTATTCTTATACTATCTTCTGCACCATTTTCGATGTAAATTGAGTTCCTTGATTTGTCACAATTTCCCTTGGGACACCAAAACGAGTAAAAATATTCTAAAAAAGAAATGAAACTACAACAATTTCAATTGAAAAATAAATTTCTTTAGCTTCTACCCATTTAGTGACATAATCAATGCACACAAGAATATACCACTTTTGTCTTGTTGGTGGATTGATTGGTCGAAAAAATATAGAGCCCATTTTTCAAAAGGTTCGCTAAGTACCTGGGGTTGTAAAGGCATTTCATCTGAAGGAATAGGTTTCCCCATTCTTTGACAACTATCACATCTCTTAACTAATTCCTTGGTATCCTTAAAAAGGGAAGGCCAATAATATCCTAAGAGAAGAACTTTGTAAGCAGTTCTTTTTTCATCGAAGTATCCTCCACATGGTTCATCATGACATTCTTTTAGTATCTCAGGTATTTCGTCTTCTCTTATACACCTTCGAATAATGAGATCTAGGCCTATCTTGTACATTTATTCATTTATCTATGAACAAGATGCACTCATTTAAATTATCTTTCTCTTTTCTCTAGGAAACAAATATGATGGTAGCTTCCCTGTGGCTAAATAGCTAGCAATCTGTGCAAACAATGGAGATTTAGTAGATATTGAAAAAATATATTCATCAGGAAAAATATTTTCTACTAGTGTATCATTGTTATCATTTTGAATTATAGACAAAAAGTCTGCAACTGCTTCTTTTTCCAGGTTGATCTAAAATGGTGATATTGAATTCTTGCAATAATATAACTATCTTGTGACTCTGCCATTATGATTGATTTATTAATTATATATCTAATTGTAGAATGATCAGTGTGAATGAAAGTTTCATAGCCATTGATGTAATTTCTAAATTTGTTAATGTCATGGAGAATAGCTAAAAAATCCTTTTCAGTAACAGTACAATTTAAGTCTGCAAGAGTCAAATTTTTACTTGTATAGTAAATAGCATAAGGAGTTAAGTCTTTCTGTCCCAATACAGCTCCCATAGTTGTTTCTGAAGCATTGGTTGAAATATGAAAAGGCAATTTCCAGTTTGTTCCTCTTCATATGGGTGCATTAGAAATATTTTATTTCAAAGTCTCAAAGGCCTTTTGACAACTAGGTTTCCAACTGAATTCACAATATTTTGTAAGAAATTTGAAGAGTGGAGATGAAATCTTTGTAAATTTTTCTATAAATCTTCTATAGTATCCAGTGAAATTGAGAAAACTTCTAACATCTCTTTGACAAGTTGGAACTGGTAATTTGGAAATAACTTCAACTTTAGATGAGTCCACTTTTATTCCATTTAGTAAAATGTTGTATCCTAAAACAATTCCCTTATTACACATCATAAAAAAAATTTCATGACTTAATGAGAGATTTTCTTCCTTACATCTTATGAAAACTTTTTCCAATTTTTCAAGGGCTTCTTCAAAATAATTTCCATAGACTGTAAAATCATCCAAATAAAATTCGACACAATCATGGATTAAATGAGATAAAATACCCAATAATTCTCTTTCGAGTGTTGTTGGTGCATTGCATAGTCCAAAAGGAAGTACTCGGTAAGCATAAGTTCCCCATGGACAGGTAAAAGTGGCTTTTTCCTAATCTTCCGGTGCTACCTGAATTTGATTATATCCACTAAAACCGTCCTAGAATGAAAAATATTTCTTCTCTGCAAATGTATCTAAAACTTGATCTATGAAAGGTAATGGAAACTGATCTTTTAAAGTAGCCTTATTCAACTCCCTATAATCAATACATACTCTCCATTTTCCATTCTTTTTAGGAAGAATTAATAAAGGTGAAACCCACTGACTGTCTGATATTGGATAAATAAAGTTTACATTCAACAGTTTTTGTAGTTCCTCCTTTACAATTTCCCTTAAGTTTGGATTCATTCTTCTCTGAGGTTGTTGGATTGGTCTGGAATTATCTTCAATATATATGTGACACATGCAAGTTTCAAGGTTAATTCCTTTCATGTTAGTGTATTCCCATGCATATGTAGAAGATCATTTTTGTAATTTTTATATTAATTTATTCTTTTGAAATTCTCCTAGATTGTTGTTTAAATTTAAAGTTTTATCTGGAAAATTTTATATTGAAAATTTTCCAAATTCTTCCATAGAATATAAAGACATTTTTCTGGATGATAAATACTCAATATTGCATTGTTCTTGAAAATTTTTACTACTCTCACATTGTGAAGATAATTTATTATTTTATATTTAATTTAGAATCTGATCTTCTTCACTAGTTTGAGAGATAGTAAAAATAGGTTGTATGTCATTTCCATCATCGATCCATTCTTCATTTTCTAATTATATAATTGTTTTTGCTGGTGCGTATAATGTGAATTTATTCGTTTAACTACCATCATAGATAAACACATCACCAGATCTACAACTGATAAAAGCATCAGTTGTAGCTAACGAAGGTCTTCCCAGGATTAATGGATGTCCTCCTAAGTTATTCTTGGGGGTTAAAATCATTAAATCAACTGGATATTCCCAAGAATCTAAGGATACATAAATGTCTTTTAACACACCATCAGGTTTAATTACAGATCTATCTGCTAATTGTAATAATGTTGGTGTATATTGAAGATTTGGAAGTCTTAGTTGATCCATATTTTGTTTATTCATGATGTTTATGGTTGCTCCTAAGTAAATCAATGTGTTTGGGATTTCGATACCATTGATGTTTTTCTTCACAATGGGACTTCCTGGATCCAAATATTTTTGTATTGTAGTTTTTCCCATCATGATGTCTGTAATCTTCCCAACTAAT
Organism: Pinus albicaulis; assembly: GCA_034641835.2. Taxonomy (NCBI): domain Eukaryota; kingdom Viridiplantae; phylum Streptophyta; class Pinopsida; order Pinales; family Pinaceae; genus Pinus; species Pinus albicaulis. The sequence continues at coordinate 884,260,840 of CM076569.1, forward strand.
TGTATTATTTTTACTTCTTTCCTTTTTCTTCCAGGTTTCTTTATACTCAACTCTCTTATTGTTTTTGCAAGTATTGGAATTTATTTGATAGCTTGTAACAAAGGAATATTTACACAAAAATTATTCATCTCATCTAATATATCATAATCAGGCATCATGATTTATTTTTCTACCCCTTTATCAATTTGTAATCTTTTAGGGAAAGGTCGTTTTGAGAAAGATACTAAGGTTGTTCTATAATATGAGTTGATTTTATTGGTGTTTCATGTGTTTGTTTTTGAAGATTTTTATTTTGGTGAAGAGATATCTCTTCATTAGAATGATCATCATTTTATTTTTCTTGGATAACAGCATATGGTAATTTATTTTCTAATATTCTACCAGATCGTAGTTGTACATTATTAAGATATAGTGGAGTTATCATATGGGTTCGAAAATGTTGACCCTCCATGTTGTAAATAGGTTGTGCATTCTTATTGTTTGGGTTTGGAAGTGGTTGAGCAGGAAATTGATTTGGTCTTTGTGGAAATGGTAATGAAAGATGAGATTTTTTATTTTGAAATTGAGGTTGTGGTTGTTGACTAGATTGAGGAAAATGTTGTGGTGGAAAGTTTGGATAAGGTTGTGGATACTGGTGATATTAAGATTATATACGATAAGCATTTTTTCATTCTTGTGTCCAAGGTTGGGATTGAGACCAAGGATACTTCCATGGCATTGATGCAGTCCAGTTGTTTTGTTGGGGTTGAGTATACATCTGTGTATTGAAACCCTGAGTTTGTGATCCTTGCCATGGTCTTCTATCAACAAAGAAAAGAGGATTCACCTGGTATGGAATCATTTCCTCTTGGTAGACGACGTTTAGACCTGGGATGGAAGGACACTTCTTTGTTTCATGATTTTCTGTACATATAACATAGGTTTCTGCACTTTTCAAATTAAGAAGGCATTCGCTTAAGGCATGTTTATTTCTTCACTTAGGAAAAAAGATAGGTAAGGCATCACTTTCAACTCTTTTCTTGTTTTGTAATTTCAAGGTGTCTATTTGTTCACTAAGACTCCCTAAAATATATGTTTTAAATTCATCAAGAAAATTTCCTATTTCAGCCCTACTTATTGTTCTAGCTGCAAATTTATTGATTCTAGAGAGAACATGGTCTCTTGAATTTTTTCAAACTCTTGATTTACCTCATGAAATATTTATGCATAATTCATAAATTTTTGGTAATGATAGCTGAGAAATGTCTCCTTTTCCCATCGTGTTAAGGATATCTATCCATTCATCTCTAATGGGTTTTAGTATGAGATATTTCAAAGTATCTTGATCCAAATTGTCGATTTTATCCATTTTTATATTATAACTAAATCTTTCAATGAAATCCTCCAAATTCTCATCTTCTCTTTGCATCATCTTAAATACTTCATTTTTTTCAGTTATGAGGCATGCAATAATCCTTGTATTTTAATAAGAATACATTTTTCATTTCTTCCCATGTTATAATAGAGTGTGTTATTAAGCCCATAAACCATTTCAATCTTTCATCCTTAAGGGTAGATGGAAACAATTTCAATTTTTGTGAATCAAGTAGGTAGTCATGTGATCTACATAAAACTTTGAATTCAAAACGAAATGTTTGAGGATCCTCACTTCTTAATCCATGGAGTTTAGGAAGGATATAGGATGAGATATTTTTCATTGTGGTAGTAGTACCCTCATCAATTATAGGAAATCCAACAATATCTGGATCGATTATCTCTTCTCCTCTAGCTCCTCTACTTTCACCTCTTCCTCTTCCTCCATCTCTTCCTTTACCTCTACCTCCACCTCCAATCCTAGGTCCACATCCTCAAATTCTTAAATGCTCATCATTGTTGTGTACTTCTCCTTGCCCTACCCCAACCATTGTAGATTCTTCTGAACTGATATAAGATTCCAATATTGGGAATTTTTTTCTTGTTCTAATTCTTTTGGTTCTTCTATCAATGGTATAATAAAGAAGATTTATTCTTACTATTCCTCACTAGGGATTTCTATTTCTTGAGCTAAAATTTGTTCTCTGGTAGAGGTTAGGAAAATTTCTCCTTTTGTTGGGGATGTAGGGTCTTGTTCTTCCACATCTACTTTAGTTGATGAAGTTGGTGAATCCCTAGGTTGAATTTTTTATCTCAATACCTCAGGAAGTCTATGTCTACCTGCTAAAAATGGTATGCACATTTGGGTTGATGGTGTGGCACTACGAGGTCTTGATGGGGTGAGTGGTGTTGTTGGATTAAGCTTCTTCCTCTAGATACAAATCTACCCCTAGAATTTCTTTCTCTACGCATGTCATTTTTCTAAAAAAAATATTTTTTTTAAGAGAGAAAAGGCTTCTATTTACACTTCCCCGAAAATGGTGCCAAAATTTTTAGTCAATTTAATGTTCTTAAATTGATATCATAAATTATTGATCGGAAATCTTGAGTTGGTAATCTAGAAACCTTTATTTCTTATTTTATTATCACGATTTTATATGTGAGGATCGTTTTTTAAGATGCCCTCAATGAATTTAAGAAACTCAACTATAATTCATGAGAGAAAACTAAATCCAACTGTAATTATGTCCCTAAAAAATTCAACAAAAATATTAACTAATTTATCTGTTAGTAAATAATGATGGATTTGAGAGAACTTTAAAATTCTGGAAAGAGAGGAAAAATTAATATTTTTGTGTCCTTTTGGGAATTTTATGTGAATGAAACTCGAATCAAGGAATCACTTAGAAAATATTTACACTATTATGCTCATAAAGGAAATTTCTAAATCACTATTAAGAAACAATACTATTTAAAATTACAAAAGGAATTTAATTGAAAATTGAAAAGGAAATTCTAAAATATGTCTCTCAAAAGAAGAACTAATCTACAACAAATCATTGATGCATAAAAGAAACTGTGATTATCTATGTGTTATAACTACTCAGAAAATAAAACTACATCAAATGATAAAAACAAATTACTTGAACATTTATTCTAACAAGATGAGATTCTAGAAATGATCATAGCATCTATAATGATAAAATTAAAGCAAGCACTTATATTATGAAATTCTGGAAATGATGATAACAACTAACGTAATGAAAATGATAAAAAAACATGTATACTATAGAAGTCTGGAAATAATTTCATTTTATAACATGAAAATGAAATCAAAAGCAAGACATATATCTACGCTATGAAATATAGTGAAAGCATAAACTAAGAAATAGAGACGAAGCTATGAATAAAATCTAATTATAAAAACAAAAAGAAATAAAACATAACCTCTTTTGTTGCAGGGGCCCTCCACAACATATGGATTCAAGTCTAAACATTACTAACTGCGCATTGAAACTCAAGAATTCTTCTTCATTCAAGTTGGAAATAAAACAAAGTTTAAATGAGATTACAGTCACGCAATAATTCTCACTGGCAACACAATTACTATCTTGATATTTATATAATATTATCATTAATTGTCTTGAGACTTTTACGCCTATCGGAACTAGAAAATTATATCTCAAACTCTAAAATAGAAATTATAATTTCGTTGATTCACGATTTGCTACGCAGTAGAGAAAATCGTGAAGCATGATGGCTTCATACTCCTCGCTCGCTTGATTCAACACCTGGTTGACCATTCCTTTGACTGCACATCTGGGTGATTTCCTGCTTGATTTTGGCCAGATGGATAGGATAGGATCCATGATAATATCATTTTTCATCTGCCCATATATTTCGTTGCTCCATTAATACCTCAGAATCTATCAAACCGTGGCAGTGGCTACAGAAACATCAATGAGCTGCAGAATTTCATTAACTTCGTAGCTAATGCATATTTTACTCCAGTAATAAGGAACAATTGAAAATATGAAAAATAGGTCATCAGAATACTTTACCAAGTTAAAATTTTCAGTCTAACACTTGTTTGAGCTAATGGTGGTGACAAAAAGAAGGAAAAATGAGTGAAAGGAGTGTTAAAATTCAGGCAGTCTTGAGGCTCTACATGTCCTACAAAATTGAGGCTTAAGCCCAATCATATCTATCTCAAAGATAAACTCAAATCTAATCTATGTCTGAGGGCCCTGTTTTGGATGTGCATCTAAAAAAAAAACAATGGCAATTACCACACGTCGAAAATTCATACCCAGTCTCATGGTACTCCTACCACGCACCTCTGCATGGCCTCTGGTAGATCCTCGACTCCTGCCATGGGCACTTGGTGAGTTAAAATCTCCAATATCCTATGTACAACATGAAGAACTCTTACAGTCTAAGAAATGGCACTTTCTACGTCTCTTCTGTGGTGCCTATGCCTAGGCATTACCTTAGGTCTTACCGGTCCCACATCTGTGTCATGATCAACAAATTTTGTAAGAATTTTTTGTCTCATAAAAAATAATTTGATTTCATATTCTTGAAATCCAAAAAAATCAAATAACATTAAAAATATTAAGAACAATTTTACCAATGGCTCCCCATGTGGAATCGGGTGGGAGTACCAGATGTGGATCTTCTTTGAAATCCATGCGTACGTAGGGGTAGTCCTCAATGGCAATGACTTGTTCTCCCCTTAAAAGAAAAAATGCGTCATCGAATGGGGTTCTAGGGACCTGACCACCCCTAGTCCCTTCATCAAGTCAGCCCATCTAGCTATTTTTGGATCTCTTTGCCTGCTGATATAATCTTGGGTCGAATACCTGATAATCTCTCAAAAAATAAAGTACAGAGTATTGTGCCATATTAAAAATTCTATGTCTTTTTATTCCTGATAGAAGTTAGTTGTTTTTTCATATTGAAAATAAGGGGTGTACACCAGTCATATACTGTGGTAAGGAAATCTACTGCCAGACTCATTGTACCACGTGATGCTTGGTGCAATGAGGTTGATCCAGCTACCCTGACAAGTGTAAAAAGGATAACCCTCATATGTAGTCCCTCCACATCTTTGATTGGGATCTGTGTTCCTACCTTTTTAGTATTTGTTGGGCAGTAGATGCGAATATAGTCCTTCACATTAAGGCCTCCTCAAGCCTTCCCTTGAAAATTAGTTGGCTCTCCTCTTCGGGAAAGTCCAATGATGAAATACATATCTTATATTTTGATGCACAGGGGCATCTGATCAATCATAATATCATCCTCTTCTGGATCCCAGTAACTAATGAGCATTTCCAACAATCTTGCATTGGTTTCATATTCGGCATTTTGAAAAATTTCAACAATCCACATCCTCTCAGTGAATCCAATGCTAATGATCATTCGTGACCTCATTTTCAATTGCATTGTGCTCTCTTTCTCTCCAGCTAATTGACATCTTGCACATTCAAGTGTTTTCATTTATTAAAACCGTGTTTTAAAAACTTGGACTGCGCATACGCGGGTTACCTTCATACACAATTGCGCATAGGGATTCCATATACACGATGTTAATATATCCAACCAGTGTATATGCAGAGACAAAATCCAAAAACAAAATCCCTACGGTCAAAATTCATGAAAATTTCTTGAAATGAATAAACTTTCATCAAGAAATCGATTTAGGGGATTACCTAGAAGTTTGATGGCCGATATAGCTAAGAAATTGGATGGATTGTGGTTGTCATTTTTTTTCTCCAGAGGTATTTTTTCTCAAATTTCCAAAACACAAATGAAAAATGGTAAGTCAAAAGGTCTATTTATAGTTAAATTTCAAAATGTTCAAAAAACCCACTTTTATAAAGTTTATGTCTATTTTTGGAATCTTTATAAACTTTATGACCTTTTTGGATTTAAGTGTTTGGACAGGTTGTTTTTTGGGAAAAATTGAGGACTTTGAGACATTCTTACCACTTCGATTCCATGACTACGGACCCATCATGGCAGGTATCATTTTTGTCACTAGCATATAGGTTAGGGAAAATCACTTTTTTCATTGCATTATGCATTCTAGTCTCCATATTGTTGGTGCTAGAATCAACCCTTGGACTGTAGCAAGCACTTGAATAGACACATCTTAAACTATAAATCAATTTAATGATTTGTTTTGTGAGATTGGTAGGTGGTACAAAATTTGTTTCACTAAAAAGAGATTTCAGTCAAATCCACAATTCTACTAATGAGGGTATTGTAACTTGATGTGGTAGCAAGGTGAAAGTGTGTAGTCTATGAGGAGAGGAAATTGTAAGATGAGATAAGAATTAGTAGGTCTGTAAAATAGAAATCTACTGATTTAGTAGAAATTCACAAAAGTAGCAGTTTGGCAATATTCCATTGAGAGAAAGTTATTTCTAGTCAGATAAGATTCTCACTGAAATATCATGAAGATTAACTATCATGAGTGATGCTCTTCCACTGTTATAATATCGATTTTATTAGGAATGCTCACTGTGTGAGACTAACAAAAACCGATAAAACACATAAAAAGCTTAAGAGACTAATAAAAACACATTACAATATGATGATTTTCAAACTAGAACTCGAAGAAAGGAGATATGGAAACACAAGTAAAGTAGACAATACACACATCAAATTGGTAATAAGTCCTCAGTAGTATTATTCCATTTCATTCACAAAAACAGATTACAGTTCATATAAGTCAAAATTCAATAACCGCCAACCAACCCTGACTTCATATCAGTTTGGCATATATATATATATATATATATATATATATATATATATATATATATATGATACTGTCATCTTCCACAGAAAAAGGTAAATCTGTTTCAAAAGTCATTGCAACCTTGTGCAAGAGGTGAGGCTTATCCCTTAATATTAATTACAAAGTGTTACATTAAAAACAATAACAACATTAAGGCTAACAATTTGAAGTGGTTTGTATGACGTGGCAGTTTTATGGGAAGACTCCTCTTCCATTCTGGTGCAACCAACTCCATAAAAAGTGCAAACAACAGTAAAATGGTGTGTGAAATGTGGGAGTTAAATGTTGAAAATGGCACATTAGGGGAATTTTGAGGTCTAAAATGGGCCTCCTAAGGAAAATGCAGAATCAAAATTCACTTTATGAGAACCAATCGCATTTTAGGGGATGACATCATCCCTAATGGTTGAGGTGGCATTGCTTGAGTTAAAGATACTTACTTGTCACATTCTCAATGGTGGATAAAAAATCATGGTTAACCATGGTAGTGCTCTAAGTACTTTTAAAGTCAAAGTAAAGTACTCATAATAAATGTCATTTCACACTTTTTTAATAAAAAAAATTATTTTCATTTCATATTTCTTGAAAGAAACAATGCATATCCCTATACATTTAATATATTATATTATAAATTTTTATATAATATATTAATTCCATGTTATTATACAATTTAAATAATAGAAATTTTAATTAATAGCATATAATATAATTAAGAATTTATAAATTTATATTTATATTTTATTTTAATTTATTTAAGTACAAAGGAAAAATGCATTAGTTGTTAAATGATCATAACTTTTTCTTGAAAAGCTCATTCTTATTTATAGTCACATCAATACAATTTTTTTATTAATTTTATTTTGATACAACTTTTAATTTGAATTTAACTATGGTTACATGGATTGTGGCGCAAAAGTGAATTGAAAATTAATAAATAATATTTTATTGGTTTAACTATTATTTTATTATTTCCTTAGGAGGCCCATTTTAGACCTCAAAATTCCCCTAATGAAGTGTGATGTGCGATGGGAGCAGAGGTGACGTGGCAGATAAATGGGAATGATCATGGATCATGCATTGGAATTTTTATAAACATACATACGTGTGCAATCAACAACATTTATCGTAAATTTAAACAAAACCGCAATTGCTCCCACATTCACACGAAATTGTTGTTCTTGGGCCCCATAACTAGTTGACCAATAGGAAGCAATCGCAGATCGGCTACCCGCAAGTTTAACTCTACACTGATAATGGCTAAACCTTAAACTTTGCGATTTGGGAAATTGTGCTGGTGCACTATGTCGACAAGTGCCTCTTACCTTATCGCATCACAAATCTCTTAACATACCATGCGAAGCCTTAACGATAAAATTTAAAAACTATGATTTGTGAAATCGCTCCATCTATGCTTTAATATCCATCATTGATCTACGCCCAGATCTGACAGTATTCCTTACTTGCCCCTTAGCCTCATCACATCGCAAATCACTTAACATACCATGCGATTTGACTTAACGATAAAAAATTAAAAACTACAATTTGCAAAATCGCTCCATCTACGCTTTAATCTCCATTGTTGATCTGCGCCCATATCTAATGGTCTTCCTTTCTTTCCCCTTAGCCTCATCGCATTGAAAATCACTTAACATACCATGTGATTTGACTTAATGATAAAACTTTAAAAACTGTGTTGTACGAAATCGCTCCATGTGCGCTTTAATCTCAACCGTCGGTCTGCTTCCCTTTGGATCTGTGATTAGATAATGGCCATCCGTTCCTTTTGCACGTGGTTCTTCTCCGTTGCTTCATTCCTTAGTCTATTTCCCGACCAAATTCCTTTAAATATTGTCTGCTTCTCTTCTCCGGATCTCCCACTCTATTGGTTAAGATTTTTTCTTCTGGCTGCGCTTTGATTTTAAAGAACTTAGGTTGCCACGAAGATTTAATTTTCCTACTTCGAAAATTGATTACCTGTTTACCCGTAGCCTTTTTTTTGAGATAACCAAAATATCAGTGAAATAGCTGTGCTTTTCACTGTGTGGAATATATTACTTCCATTTCTAAGAAAAAGTTGCCCTTTACTGTTTTGACAATAAATTTGCAACAAAAGTAGCTATTATTCCAAACTAGACGACTGCAATTTTATTACCCAAACATCAGCTAACTTTCAACACTAAAATAAGCCAAAATAGAGATTTTAACTTATTTTAGGACTCTAAAAAACTATGACACCTATTTACTTAAAAATACCTTGATGTTGGGACTCTTTTTTAACTTTTATTGGAAATGACTTAAACTTTGGACATGGACTAAGACAAAAAAAAATTTGAGAACAGTGACACAATGGTGATTACACCATTAAAATTTTCAGTGCTAACAGTGGCTCCTATTAGGGATGAAGTCCTCCTTGTGAGGCTTTAAGGACTGTAGACTCAGTGCCTCAAAAAATTGTGAAACTTAAAAGAATTCTTGAAAATAGTGGCTAGGATTGACCATTGACATACTAGACTCAAGACTAACCATATATATAGACATAAGTATCATTGGGAATGGATTTTATTGACACATCACACCAGATATTTACAATGGAGTGACTCAACTGAATTACTAAATAAAGAACCTTTTAAGAAAATGACTGTTGACTAGGCCTCCAGTCAGCTGATCATCACCCAGATGTTTGAGCATAAAAGTATTATTATCTAAAACTTCAGCAATTTTAAATGGCCCAAACCACAGGTTGTCAAACTTACCATAATTTCCATGGTATTCTCTTATAGCATCCCAATGAAACACCAAATCATTCTCCTGAAATAACTGTTGATTTTCTCTTTTATCAAAAGCAGATTTGACTTTAGCCTGACATTTCTAAACTTTTTCTAGCAATGATTCTTTGATTTGGTGTGCCTCTATTAATTGTAGCATTCTCCTTTGGACTGGGTTTTCATGATCAACTTCATCTTGTAGGGAATTCATCACAGGAAGAGCTAATTGCAAAGGCATTACAACATATATACCCTATACAAGTTGGAATGGAGACATTCCAATTGATTTTTTACTACTTACTATATCTTCCCACAGAGCATGTATCAGCTGAGTGTCCCAATTCCTCTTATTTTTAGGCAACATTTTCTTAATAATACTTACCAAAATTTTATTGGATGACTCAGCCAATCCATTACCTTGAGGGTAATAAGGCATGGAATGAGTCAATTCAATCCCATATTGCTGACAAATTTTTTACATCGTAGCAGACTTAAAGGCAATTGCATTATCAGTTACTAATTTATGTGGACAACCAAATCTTGACATAATATTTTCCAACAGAAATTTGATAATTACCGTATCAGTAGCATTCCTGGTTGGTACAAATTCAATCCATTTAGTGAAATAATATGTAGTTGTGAGAATCCATTTATTCTACCCTCATGAAGGTGGATGAATTTCACCGATGAAATCTATCCCCCACTGCTAGAAAGGAACATCTGCTGAAATAGGAATGAGAGGTAATGGTAGCAATTTCTGTTTACCAACAAATTTCTGATATTCGACGCAACTCCTGACTTTGGAAAAGACATCAGAGAAAATATTTGGCCAATAATAGCCAGCTTTTAAGATTTTATTTGCAATGGCTCTCCATTATAAATTCCCTCCACACGCTCTTGCATGTATTTATGTCATAATCTCTTAGGATTCCACTTCATCTACACATCTTAACAAGACTCCAACATGATATTTCTAGTAAATATGGTCTTCCAAAATGCAATACTTCACAACTCTCAATTTAAATGCTCTTCTTTTATATTTCTCCATTTCAGGTGGACAGTTTAAATTTAACAAGAAGTAAACTATATCCTTGTACCAATATGAATTGAATATTTCAGGATAATTAGCAATACCTTCTCCATCTTCTCCTTCAACTGCCTCTACATTCAGATTTAAAGCTTTGGAGTTAGATTCAGCCATCAAGCGAGCCAAGCCCTGAACCTTTATAAATTTAGTTGGTTTGATTTCAACATCAAATTTTAGAATTTTGGTCAGCCATCGTCCTCTCCTTCCATCTGTATCTAGCTACAACAATACATCTTTAACAGGGATATCGGGCACAAAAGCAATTATTTTTTAATGCAGCACATTAACTCGAAAATAATTCAAAGCCTTAACTAGTGCATATGCTTGTTTTTCAGTCAAGCTGTAATTTAATTCGACATCCCTTAAAGAACACATGAAAAATGAAATTGGCTACTCCAAACCCTCCTTGTTCTTATGTAGTAAAACAATTGCAATTTTTTCTTCTGAAGCATATGAAAAAATCGGAAAATCCTTTTCAAAATTAGGACTAATCAAAACTGGTGCTTCAGTCAAGGCGGACTTAATTGCTGAAAAAGAATTATTTTATTCATCTCACCACTTAAATTCTGCACCTTTTTTCAACAAAACATTGATATGGTTGATCAGCTCTACAAAGTTAGGAACAAAATGCCTCATAAAATTGATTTTCCCTAAAAATGACTACAATTCCTTCTTATTTCTTGGTAAACCAATCTTCTGAATATACTATACTCTTCCCAGATCAATACAGATGCCACTTTCTGTTACAATATGTCCCAATAAATTACCTTCTTAGACAGAAAATGACGACTTTTTGGGTTTTAAGGACAAACCAAACTTTCTGCATTTGTCAAAAACTTGCTTCAGATGTTTCAAGTGGTCTTCCTCAGATTTTGAATAAACTGTAATGTCATCCAAATAGATGACCAAAAATCTATCATTTTCTCCCGCAAAGGCAATATCCATTTCCTTTTGAAAGGTTGCACCTACATTCATTAGACAAAAAGTCATTTTGTTGTACATGAATGTGCCCCAGGGTGTGGTAAATGTTGACTTTTCTCTGTCTTGCCTGTCAACTGAAATCTGATTATAGCCTAAAAATCCATCAATCATTGATAGTCTTTTGGATCCTACAACCTTCTGTAAAATATAATCCATCTTGGGCAATGGATAGTTATCTTTCAAGGAGCACCGGTTCAGGTTGCGAAAATCAACAAAAATCCTTATTTCTCCATTATTTTTCTGGACTGGGACGATATTAGCTACCCAGTTAGAAAATCTCAAAGGTAGAATAATATTTGTTTCCCATAATTTTTTGATTTCTTTCTCAATGATTGGAAGCAACATGGGATTGATGTGTCTAGTTTTTTGTGCTACAGGCTTTGCATCTGTTTTCAAAGGGATCTTGTGCTCCATTATGCTCTTATCATAAGTTTTCAACTCACTATAAGACCATGAAAAAATATTAGCAAATTCCTTTAGCAATTTGATATATTTTGTTCTGGTTTCCAAAGGAAGGAATTTGGACACTTTAGCTAATCTTGGCTGATGTTCTGTACCAATGTTACATTCTATTGTAATCTCTCCATCAACCTTTATTTCAGGCTTGAGAAAAACATCATTATTATCAAACAATCTTTCTAAAGGAACCAAACCCTTAGGAATAAAGTTAGTTTTCAGATCTATAATTTTTTTCCCAGCCATAGTTTTCCTAAGAGGGTTGTTATTTTGGTTTTCAACAATTTCCTGCTCATCATCAATTTTTATGTCTCCAAACTCTTCTACACACTCTAAAATTTTTTGAATCTTTCTGTCATCCTCAAATACTTGCCAGTGCTTGATGTTATCAGAATATGAAGGTCTATTTTTTATTTGAACATCATAAACTGCCTTGACATCTAGAGGAAATTTGAAATTACTAGCAACAATAGCTAGTGAATTAGCAATTTGATTTTCTTCTCTTGTGACAAAAATTATATTAAATGCTGAAAAGTAATGTTCAATAAAATCCCAGGCTTAATTCCTATAATTCTTCAATTTGGAATTTTTCACTTGATAATTATTTCTCACCTGCTTAATCACCAACTCTGAATCACCAAAGGCAATTAGTTGTTCTGCTCCAAAATCTTTCGCTGCCTTCATACCCAATAGAAGTGCTTCATACTCAGCAATATTGTTAGTGGTAGCAAATTGTAGTTTGTATGATATGGTTACCTTCTGCTGAGTAGGATAAATGAGGACTACACCGGCTCCCGATCCTTCTCTTGAAGAAGCTCCATCAAAGTACAATTTCCAGATCTGTCCTCCTTCTGAATGCTGAGCATTTGCAACTTGAAAATGTTTTTTTTCACTTAATTAAGGCTGGAAATCATTATCATCAGCAGCAAGGTGCAAAATTTATGACCCCAATTCTGTTTCTTTATCATATATGGGATGTTTTAATGGATTGTGTTGATCACTAATGATGTAGGCATTTTAGTTTCCATATATATCCTTCTGAATTACCCTCCAAATACTGGGATGGTAGCATATGACATGTTCATCTGAAGGGTACCTCCCAATTTATTAGACCAATATCTGGGAAGTAACATCCCAAATTTAGAAGGAATGTCAGCAACCAGAGTGTCCATCACTGAGCTCTTCATAGGAAGATGGGTAAGGGAAACAAACAAATCCTTAATCATTCCTAGACACTTGAATTTTTTGGAGTCAAAGATGTAAAGGTCATGGTATTTCTTAGTGATCTATAATCCCAATTCATCCATTACTTTCTTTGGCTTGAGATTGTGGGAAGGTCTAGATCTAAAAGACAATTATGCAACAATTTGTCATGTATATTGAGTGACAGGTAGAAAGGAGGTGAACTATCATGATTTTTGTCTTGGACATGACAACCTAGATAAATGGTGGGATTCTCATCCTCAAGTTTGACTGAATCAGGGGTGAGAGGAGGCTGCAACAGACTCTTTATATGCTGGATTTTCAATAATTCCAGGAGTGGAACTGGACTTTTGATTTTATTCAATTCAGATTTGAAACTAAAATAAATTGGAACTAATTCCTTTTTTTTTATGTAATTTTGACAATTGGAGCATAATTTTGAGGTGGAGGAACCTCATTTACCTTGGCCTTCTATTTAGCAGCTTGTTTATCTGAATCTGATATTTTTTGAGGCTGCTGAACATGACCTTTTGACCTCAAAGGGTAATTTAAGTTTTGAACTTCTTGTTGTTTCTTATCATTCTATGCATAAAATTGAGCATTCATATCATCAAAAAAAAAACAGATTCTTGATCTATATTCATACTCCTGTAATGTCAAACATGTTGACTGTGAAGTTTCTCCCACATGGTTTATTTCTTCATTTTCTTCCTCATTTCCTTGTTGTTCTTCTTCAGCAAAATTATTCAAAGGAGGCTGAACACTTTGATCATCAACATTCCTCCTTGGGCGTTGTAGGATTTGTTGAGGCTGAAAAGGCCTCCTGAAGGGAGCCTGATTTCTATTAGCTTCGTTTTGATTGGCTCTAGCAGTTGGTTTATTTTCTACCTCTAATTTTGGCATCTTAGAGGCAAGTTCCTTGATCAAATTGGAAATTTGATCGATATTTTCTTCTACTGAAAGAGACTTGGAAGAAGAATACTTTTCTTCTTTCATTTTATTTTTGTCTTTTGCTGCCTTTTCTTCCACCATTTTTAATTGATTAGAAGCCATGAGATTATACTGCACTCCAATTGCATCCTCTTGCATAGTTGTCAGTACCTATGCTTTTTCATCCCTCAACCATAAGGCAAACTCAGAATCTAAAGCATTTGAAAAATTTATCAAAGTTGTGATTTCAGTAGGTTTAATTTCTTCAGGAATTTTTTGATAAATCTTTTAAACCTCTTAGTAACATCAGCTAATGACTCATATGCTTTCTTCTTCAAAGTTCCAAATTTTGTAAGATAATAGACATAGTCTTTCCTATCACCCCAATGCTTCACAAATATCTCTTCTAATTCATCAATTCCTGTAATTGAATTTGGAGCCAAACTTATAAACCATTTTCGAGCTTCACCATCCAAGCTCTGAACAAAGTCTCACTACAAGAAAAAAGCACATTGGTGAGGGTCATGATTGTGATGGACCTTTAAGGTCTGTCACCAATGTCACATATGGTGACGGTCCTTAAAAAAATGTCATTGTAAGTGTATATAGTGATGGTCCTTTATAGTCCGTTACCAAAGACATTTTCAACGACACTTTTGGTGAGCATCGTTAAAGGCCCATCACTAATTCTCTCTTTGGTGACACTTCTAGTGACGAACTTTTAATGACCCTCACCAATGCTCTTTTTGTTACTTTTGGCGACGGTAAAAAAATTTCCGTCATCATTAATCATTAAAAAACCATTACTGTAAGTGTATATAGTGATGGTCCTTTATGGTACATCACCAAAGACATTTTCAATGACACTTTTGGTGAGGGTCGTTAAAGGCCCATCACTAATTCTCTCTTTGGTGATACTTCTAGTGACGAACTTTTAATGACCCTCACCAATGCACTTTTTGTCACTTTTGGTGACGGTCAAAAAATTTCCATCATCATTGATCATTCCAATGAGTTTTTGATGACACTATGTGCCTGTTAATATATTTTTTGTCAAAAGATAATGATTTAATACCATTATTATGAAGTATTTTTTATAATATGTCCAAGGCCATAGTGTTTAGGGTCAGTTAATTTTCTAAGAAGTAATTAATGTGTATCATTTCCCTAAAGTAATGACTAGTCGAATAGAGATTTCCTATGAGTCAACACATGATTCATATCTATTAAGTTTATTATCTAGAAAATTCCCTTCAGATAAAGTTCCACTATTGTGTGTAGGAAATATATTATTTAATACATAATCAAGCTTTGACAATTATATTAATGAGAAAGACCTAACACTCCTCAACAATCTAGGCACACCTTAAATTAATGCTTTGGCACACACTAGCATTACTTATCACCCCACATGTCTTGGAACATCTTTGTACCTAGAACATATTGTGATGACACTGACGCCCAAGCACATGGTGGCATGCACTAGCACAACATGGAACTCTCCTAGCATGTGTTGGCATGCTGCATATAGTCCCTAGCATGCCCTGGAAAACCTTGGTTGAATGCATTGACATACATTAGCACTTGGCACACAATGCCACTTGGCATGTATTGGGACCTATTATTAGTGTGCCTAGCATGCCCCTTTTCAAAAAGATAAAGTCCTGACTTATTAACCCTCTTATTGGTTCTTCCTTTTGTTGCCTTGACATATATTGATATACCCTGGCACCCTGCACCACATCCTTAGCACCTAGCATGTATTGGCATATCTTGGCACTATTAATTGGCACATGATATAATTAGCACACCCTAGAACTCCCAAGCACACTTTGGGAATTATTGAAATGCCTTGATATTCCCTAGCATGCCTTACCAATGCTTAGCATACCTTGTCACTCCCTCCTTGGAATGACAACTAACACTCATTAACACTAGTCTCTGGCATACGTTCCTCATAATCATTAACTTCCATGAATTTTTACCTAGTGCTCCCTTAATGTTTTTTCCTAGTACTCCTTAACACTCATCAACATGCATTATCACTCTCTAGCACACCTTAGCACTCTTCAACATTCCCTTCCACTTCATAACATGCATAACACTAGTCCTTGACACATATTGGCGCTTGGCACGTGTTGGCGCTTGGAAAGTCTTAGCATGTATGGAATACATTGAGATGCCTTGGTATGATTTGGCATTGTTTAATATTAAATTTATTTGTGATGATCAATTGTTGGAAAGTAGATGAGAAGCAAAAAAGGAATACTTGGCACTTAGAATGCACTAAGACTTTGCACTTGGCACCTATTGCCGCCTAGTGTTGGTGTGCCTAGCATGCCCCTCTTGGAAAAGGTAAATTGATGACTTATTAACCCTCTTATGTGTTCATTTCCTTGTAGTTTAACTTTTTTCTCCCTTTTGTTGTCTTGATAGTCCTTGATATGCATTGACACACCCTTTCACATATTGGCATGCCTTATCACTTGGCACATCTTAGCATGTTTGACATGTATTCCCACTATCTGGCACATCAAGGGGGTGAAGAGATGTAGTCCTAAAGTAGGTCGAGTACGAGGGCCGAGTAAGGGTTGCTAAAGGGAGGTCATGATCATCCTCCAAGAGAAATATCATCATGTGAGGGTTCAAAAGAATGTTGCATACCTTAATGGTCGGTTTGCGCTAGGAAGTAAGATGGCATATTGTTGGTTCTCTTCTGGCAGATCAAGCTTAAGAGAGGTTTCTCATGAGAATCTGGGCATGTGATTTCAATTGTGTATTTGTGTGAAGGCCAAATCAAATTATGAAATGTTTAATATTTGCAACAAGAAACAGTGAGATTGGAAATCAGAAAGGACAAAAAAAAAATGCACCCACACTGGTGAGGAATTTTGATGCATCAGGAGTGAGGAATGTGGGGCGTCTAATTTATTTTTCCCTTAAATAAATTGGACAATAAATTGTAATTTCATCTCATAACAACTTGTGTCAGTTAATTAAGTCATGACGTCCGATTTAGCTCAAGAAATTAGAGTTGAGGGTCTACGATGAGGCATCTAGAGGGATTCTAATATATTTGCGGTCCAGTTGAAGTTGATGCATTAGTGGGGTGCAAGTGTAATTAACTCAATTAAATGAGTTAAAATCAATTTAGCTAGTTCTAACTGAGTGATGAGCTAGTGAGAGGTCTAGTGAATTAAATTAGATTTAATTCACAATGAGTGACCAATCAGATAACTGATAATTCTCTATTAATAGTTGCATGAATTTCAGTTTCAAGGAATACCCAGTTGAGACAGAGGTTAATGGGAACATAACTATCAGTTGTATTCAGAGAAAATTTCCATGTGCAGTTATAAATTCATTAGGATGCCATGATGGATTGCGCAATCAAGGAAGATTGATTTTTTTAATTAATAAGGAGTTAATTCCCTAGGAATTTCATGAGCAAGGCAGGCTGAAGTAAGGATGAGAATTGGCTAAGTACTAGAGCGAGTTTGCCTAGATCAATGAGAGCCAATTGATAGAGTGCTGGAAAATCTCGTGAGAGATTAAGCATTTTATTGTTTCATGATTCCTTAACTTAATACACAATAGAGATAGAGGGGTTTTGAGCAATTGCTTTCCCCAAATACATCATGTTGTTGTGAAATTGATAATTTATTTCTCTTACTTGTATGTGATTGTGCGATCGTGTTTTGTTTCCGCAAATTGTAGGAAGGATTCAGTATCTTGTTTTAGTAGATTACAAGATCAGATTGAATCTCGTTGGTTAGATTTTATACATGGTATCAGAGCAGGAATTTTTTGGGCGACAAGTTTGCAAAGAATATCTGAAGATTTTGGTGTAAAATTTTCAAAAAAAAATAGAATATTTGGATTCGTTGCAAAAATCTACCCAAATGGAAAAAAAAAATTGGTCGAATCAGAGCTCAGATGAGGGAGATATCATCTATTTAAAATCAACTATTTTTTAGAAAATTTTTGTAACATCGGGACAATTACACTGTGCACGAGTCAAGAACCTATATGCACTTGAGGTACCAGATGCATGCAAAGCTTTGAGGAGAAAGGCAGAAGTTAGAGAATTGGTGGTTTAGAGGGAGCATAAATTACCTCTCAACATGCATCCTCATGAGAATCAGTCTTAGAAGGTTGTGGAGTAGCTGCCACAATTGGAGAAGTAGAGAGGAGACTGAGTGGAAGCGTCCACTCAAGCAAAGACCTCCATGAGGGGGAAATTTCGAGCCGGATGGGAAGAGGGAGAAGCCATACCTCGAGGTGTAAGGTGGGGTGATGTGTAGACATAATCCCAAGATAAGAAATTTGGGCAAGTTCCATTGAGATGGCGTGTCTCATGGATCGAACCTGGCTACAAGGAGCCCACAGTACAACAGTAGTAGGAAGCATCAGTTAGATTGATGTAGTCAGATGTCAGCAAGACAGAAATCAGAGTGACAGATGTCAAATACTGGAGCACAAATTAGAGTTAGCAACAATTCAAAGGGCATGGATGCAGATGTGAGCAGCAGCGCAGAGAATCCAGTACTAGACAGGTGTAGTAGCTAGCAACAGTCAGAAGACATTGATGACAGATGCATTATACTGATTCAGGTGTTCGGAGGCTATTCAGTTTCTAGATTTGTAGGTGCAAACAACACTAGAGAAGTGTAGCATGTAGAACATTCCAAAGGTACCAGATGGGGATAGATTGAATTTCTTTCATGTTGAGAGGGAGTGTTGAAATTTGCAACAAGAAACAGTGAAATTGGCAACTAGAAAGGACAAAAAAATATGCACCCACACTGGTGAGGAATTTTGATGTACTAGGAGTGAGGAATGTGAGGCGTCTAATTTATTTTTCCCTTAAATAAATTGGACAATAAATTGTAATTTCGTCTCATAACAACTTGTGTCAGTTAACTAAGTCACGATGATTGAGTTAGCTCAAGAAATTCGATTTAAGGTGATCGAGGTGGATATTGGTGGCCACACGCCTATTCCACTTGGGCCCTCGCCATTGTCTCTTTCACTTTTTTAGTTTCCTTAATTATAACACAATTTAATATTTTTGTCAGTTTTTTGGGTCCTGAACTTCTGGAGCCATTTTGAGGCCCCAAACGATGTTTTTTGGGCATGAAAGGTTTGGAAATTTCATAGAAATTGCATTATCAGTTGTAGTCCTCGGAGAGATATTTTTAACGAGGTATCATGTGCGTCAAACGAAGATCATATGACCAAGATAATTTCATCAAATACCCTAGTGAATGGGCCTTACAAGCTATTTGCGTAGACAAACCCCATAGAAGCTGTGTGATGGAAAAATATTCACACTATAGTGAAGAAAAAACCTACCAAATAAGGATGACATTTCAAATGGGGCAAGAAACAATAGAGAGATAGACATCGAAAAAGTTAAAATTCTAGGGCAACAGGAAAGCAACTAGGTAGCATGGTAGAAAGCACAACAAAAAAATTTATAAAAATGAAAAACCCTACAAATTAGCAGCCATCCAAACATCACCACAATTTTTTCTTTAACTCTAAATCCCCAAATTGATCAAATTATATCCTGTATTCAAACCTGATCCTCTTTGTAAGCCATTTCGAAGATAAGGCTGAGAAATTACTACAGAACCATCACCGACATGTAGTGATCTTATTCTGTGACCAGACAACCTACTTTCCTGAAGACACGAAAAGGTAAACACTCTTTGCCAAGATTTTCCATACAGCCCAGGTTGAGAAACCACATATACATCACCAGTTTTTTCTCTTCAAATTTGCAACTTAGAAGAGCTTTGTCTGACCACCTCCGGGTTGCTCCCAGAGTCACCCAGACAAGCCCTCTCAGCATCATCCTCTTTCTGTAGTACCTAATTAGTAATTTAATTAACCATAACAGTTTCTTGATCATGTAGGTATTTCAAATATATTTCCAATAAGCATAAATATTTCATGTTAAACAATCAGGTCAAAAGACTTTAGACTATGATGCAAAAAATACAAAGAAACCTCACCAACACTCAAAGGACAAACAAAGTCAAACCTCTACAAAGTATAAATAGATATCTGATAAACTTTATTCCACCACAAAAACATGCTTAACTAGAGAAAATTCTAATTACTGTGCTTTCAAGAAAAAGTTTTCAAGGGTAGTGATGTTATAAACATACCCCTACACCTCATGAACAATCAATGTGTATAAGTAGACCATCATAAGGCTGATTTTAAACATCATTATTATCATTTTATAAATCATTTTTATTAAATCAACAAGAAACAAGCAACAATTGCATTCAGGTCCACTGAAGCAAAGTATATGGCATTTTCATATACTTATTATGAAGCTATCTAGATTTGCAACTTGATTGTAGAGTCAACTGATCAGTTGTTGAAGCCCAATATTGCCTCATGTGAGAATTAAAGTTACATCAAGCTCTATGAAAATCCAATGTGTCATGACCATTTCAAACACATTGATATTCAATACAATTTCCTAAGAATATTCCAAGTTCATTAGGGAGTTGGTAGTGTTGGACCACATTCTGAAAAAGTTACATATGGTTAATAGTTTGACAAAGATCCTAACAAAGGGGAAGTTTGACAAGTTGGGGGAGAATCTTGGGTTATTGGAAAAAAAAAAATCTCAAGAGTGTTAGATTACCTAGTTGGTTCAAGTTGGTCTCACCTCGGCCTTGGGAAGTTGAGCGGCACCAGGATTGCAGAGCTAGATTGTGGTACACCAGTCAGAAAGATTCTTAAATATAGATAGAAGCTTTTAATGACACCTTCGAGGATAGAAAAATTAGTTGTTGGGTCACACCCACCAAGTATGGCACACTAGTTGAGGAGATTAACACCAAAATCATCTCAGGTGCATTCATGAGTGCACACTTATGGAATGAGGCACCTTCAGGAGAGGAGTTATATCTACTATGATAATGCACTACTCTAAAAGAAAAGCCTTCCATACAAGGCAAAGTTATGAGGGAGCTACTCATGCTCAAGGGAGATGCACCACTAACGCTATCATTAGTATGTTTTCTAACAACACCTTCTCTTAACTTATAAATGAAAAGGATGGGCACACTAGTTAGACATTTGTAGAAATAGATAATAAGAGTGAGCGTTATCTTGTAGGTTGTAGTAGGAGCTTTTGTGAGATGAAAACTTGCTGTGACATTCTTCTATTTGAGTAATAAAGACTTCTCTACAATTGTTGTTGGAGCCTGCTCTTTTTATCCTGAATTCTCAAATTGCAGATTTGTGTAGAGTGGGCCTAATATATTTGTTGTTTTAATCCCCTGTACATGCTATGTTTTCACTCTTGAATTTAAATCCTTCAATTTTTGTTCGTACAAATCTGAAATTTTGATAGGCAGATACTAAAGTTTAGTCATGCTGTTCGGATTTTTTAATTCTCTGAGGGTATTCTCTTGTTTTCAATTGTATTTGCATATTTATACATCACAACTCATCTCTTCCATTTCATTCTACTATAATACAAAAATCATTTCTTGTATAGTTTAGTTTATATCTACTTTTTACTTAATTGATCTTTTATTTTATTTTATAGGAGCAGTACTTAGCAATCTCAATTCACACTCCCTTTCTATTCACACTATTGTATATGTGGTCATTGGACATTATCTCATCTTTATATTATCTTTGAGTGTAGACTTGTATATCACAATTCACATGTTAGAATTGACAATCATGAATCAACAATTGTATTTTTGTGTTGTATGACCTTAAGTTGTTGTTTCTAGTTAGTCTTACAGCAAGTGTCTTCATAGACAACCCTGCAACCATAATTCTGGCTAAGGAAAATAAACTTGGTGTGTCCAATGGCTGAAAATCATGAAAAATTAGATCTCAAAGATAAAGATAGTTCAATACAGAGAATGTGACTGAAATTCTCCAAAACTATACTTGTAGCCAATTATTATATCATTTTCAGGGAAAGCCAATAAACTCAATACAATTTTCTAGGGAAAAGATAATGTAGAAGCCAACACACATGGCCTTGGAAATTTTAAATTCTAATATTTGCCGAGATAAAGCTAGGAAAAATAACCTTTTCCCAATTGTAAATAGTTCCTGTGCTAAAAATTTCATGAATTAAAAAGACACAGTAACAGGAAGTATGGAATTGGTTTGTTGACCTGTCATTTGAGTAAATACTAAATGCCCCAGCAATATTCTTATGGGGCTAAGCCAAATGTCGAAGTAATACTTATTGGCAACCACTACTCTTGATGCATTCACCCTTCAAAGGATTTATCATCACATGACTCCAATGGTTATTCTTGTTGGGCCTTTGCTCCCCTAAAATATTCATGGGTATACACAAACTATTAGATATTCTAATTTATATTAAGGATTCAGTGGAATATTGCAAGATCCAAATATGGGCACAAGTTAGACAAGGAAACAATCTCAAATCCTAGAAATGACAAACAAGTACAATGATAGTCAAAGGAATGACTCAGAAGAGAGATTGAAACAGTGGAGGCATAAGTCCTTAACATCTCTGGGACTATAGCAATATTAATACCAATGGTATAGAAAAAGAACCTTTGAGGTCTCATTGGCTATAATATGGATGATGGTTGTCTCTGGATAAAGAAGAGAGAGAGAGAGAGAGGGACTAGGTTCTAATAACACATATCACCAGTCTCTATTTAAAATGGATGCCTAGATACCAAGACCTATCAAGGTGAGATGAATGCTATAAAATTAAATCATTGGTTGCAGCAATTAAAATTTATAAGTGTAATTCATTGGGGTAGCATCGGATGTGCAAAAATGGCATTCCTCATGTTCCCATGAAACCATCTCCCCATTGGTTGGCAGGACACTAGCCTATGATAAAATTTTATCATCTTAGATACTCTACAAGTGATTTGGAAAGAGGAGGTTAAAATGGTAATTTTTGGCAGTTTTAATTTCAGGACATTTTAGTGGGGCATTGGCTGGTAGACAGTGAGATTACGTTGAAATGTGCCTTTGCTGCAGCACTGTAGAATTATCTACGAAAATTTGTGTACAAAAATTGAAACTAGAGGAAGTTCTAGCCCTCATAAAACTGAAACAGGGAGACTCTGTATGTGGTTGTAGCTATTCTATATGTTTTTGGCGATGTGTTCTAGAGAAAGGAAATTCCTCTTATCACTCTTGTATGGGTAACTATGTTTGTGATGAAAAGTGGACATATTAATCTCTCGAATTACACCAAAGAAACCAAGTGGAGGATTCTTGAAATTTGGCAGGTCATGATTGCAAAAAGAAAAATCATACATATATGGAGATATGTTCTTATTTTGACAAGTCATCCAGATGCAGAAAATCTTGTTGCTTGAAGGTTGGACATGAAGGTCTTCATAATTGTAAGTCACCTCAACATCTATAGGATGAAGTATTCTCTCCCAAGCTGCAAAAGTCCTTGTGTAATAAAATTGAGATTGAGTATTCTGAAAAACACACTTATCTTGGGAGATATTGCCCTAAAAAAATGCATCATGGAGGGTGTGATGAACATCTGTGTGGTAATGAGCATGCTTGTTATAGGAAATGTGAATTCAATGCTTTTGTGAGATTTTCACTGAACTTGTGCAAAAGACATGCTCATTTCAGGACAGAAGAGGTTCCATTGAGTATGAACATGTCTCTGAACGAAGTGGCATGAAGAAGGATGGTTACATTACCATGACACTTTTTGCCAAACATACCATGATGGTCTACATCTTCAAACACTAAATCCAAATGTTGCACATTATAGTAATGTAAGATGTAAGGCTTGTAAGTATTTTTGTGAATGACCAATCAATCATTCTGGTTTACATCAAATGGTCTCATGGGAACATGAGGAATGCCATTTTTGCACCAGAACATGAAGAATTTTCGCTTGGATGTTATCTTAGCCTCCAATCTCACCTTCTATTTATACGCATTAATATAAGGGCTTCATTTGGGTGTCCACATTGGCTTGACAAGTTGTCACATGCCTTATTAACATCAAGCCGACCTAGACTCTTCTTGTGCAAACCCAACCATATAATTCAAAAATTCACAACTCCTTTTGAGCCTACATGATCTCCATTGGCTCAGTCGTGTAAGAACTCATCCTTTTAGATCAAATACCACTCATGAAAATCCCTCCAATCTTGGATATTCAACATCACGATCCGATGAAGACTCTAGCCTGCCAATATCTAGTCCATCACATGAATCCATCTCAATCAACCTCATCTCGTCCATGCCAAAGAAAGCCTCGAGCTATCCTAAGTTCTAACCATCCATGAAAAATCAACGAAAGTCCATGATCAACACTCTGCCCTACAACAAAATTTTGTTCACTAGGCTCTCCACCAATCCACCAGAACTCCTAGCCAATCTCGCCTCCAAGCCAGTCAAGACCACATTTCCATGTCTTTAGCTGAACCTTCTGCTCCTTGATCTAGACACCCACAACTCCCTTTGAGTTGCTTCGCTGAGCACACTCTGATTCACTATCCCTCAAAGTAGCTCAGATACCCTCTGACACCATGTTTTTTTTCCACGATCTTGGGTCTAGGATAGAGTCTTAAAATATTTCATGCTACCAAACCAAGAATCACAATGATACTACTTTGCACAACAAAATATAAATAGGAGTAAATCTACCAATGCACAAAATATAAACAACTTCTTACAATTTTTAACCCAGATTCGTTATATTAATCAACATATAATACAACAGTCTAGGGCTCCCGTACCAGGGATAATGGCCCTCATACACCCATTGATACAAAATAAAAAATTGGGCTTGGTGTCAGTCCATCGACAACCAATCTTCCCTCAACAAGATACTCTGACCATGTCATTGTCGCATTCTCTCTCAGCTCTTTTCAGCCATACCCTGTACCAGCTTGGTCCTTTGGCTCTCGATCTGCAACTCTTGACTCTATCAATGCTCCAAGTCCATCTAGCCACTAAAGCTTGGCTGCCAATCTACTCACTAGTTGTGCCTTAGTCCATCAAGGGCACAACACATCGAGACTCCTGTCAAATTTTTCACAAATTCGTTTGTGAACAATTTCAAGTCTTCTCATTGTTGATCCTCAATTACTTAGGGACTTCAACCCACTATGGTCTTCCTGTGCTGCACCGATGAAAGCCAACATAGGGCATGAAGGGCTACCACCTATCACTGCAAGATGTCTATATCCCACAATGAACACGGGCTAGGAGGACTTCCCATCATTTTTTGTAGAAGTCCTTCTCCACACACGAGTCTAGGGCTACACAAAACTGATCCTGGTTGATCAGACCCTTGACCTCTAGCAACCATCGAGGTCCATGAAGATGATGCACATTGGGCCCCAACATGGGTACTATCACACTGTCCTCCAACAAACCATAAATGCACAATCCACGTTCACACTTAGCCCACTCTCATGCTGCCCTCCATCAGACCATGAGTGACCAATACTTGTTGTAGCATCTACCTCTTGCTAGGGCATCTGCACACTTAGTAAACGCTCCTCTTGGCTACCAAGGTACTTCTCTAATAGCCGTTTCCTAGGACACCCCTTACTTCATTGCGAGATCTACTCCTAGTTGAGGTTTCTTAACACCCAAGAGAACCCCGACACATAGCTTCCATAGGTTGCATATGAATTTTATCCAATCACCAATCATTACACTGGTTAGGGATTCTAACCAAGACATTAGCCCTCCCTTATTTGCTTCCGTATGCTGTACTAAAATGATCCAACTGTCCAAATTAGGACCAATAATTTAACACAAAAACATACCTTCTAATGTGTTGGTACCCTGTTGTATTTTGCAATCTGGTTAGGGCTTATCCACAGTCCATGTCATCCCTCTCAAAAATTGCCAACAATCCCTTCTATCAATGTGGCTTTCCTTCACCCTAGAGTTTCTCTCGTACGTTGATTGTCCCTTAGTTATGTTGTAGGAATTAGGCCTTACGACCCCTCCAACAAACCTAATACATACATGCGTTATCCCTGTAATAACTACAATGCCTGAGACTCTCTTAAACAACAAATATGCCACTCCTTTTGGTACCAAAACAACCCTCTTACCAAATTA
Source organism: Pinus albicaulis (assembly GCA_034641835.2). Lineage (NCBI taxonomy): Eukaryota > Viridiplantae > Streptophyta > Pinopsida > Pinales > Pinaceae > Pinus > Pinus albicaulis. Next base: position 884,287,022 of record CM076569.1, read on the forward strand.
TTTGCGAAGCTACTCCTCGAACTTGTTATATCTCCTAATCTGACCTCAAAATAGTCATTCCAGGCTTCAGCCTTCTCTTCTTCAAGTTGTGGCTTACATCAAAAGGTGTTTTACTCCTAAATTTTTTTGCTTGGATGTTATATTAGCCTCCAACCTCACATTCTATTTATATGCAATATAAGGGCTTCATTTGGGCATCCACATGGGCTTGACAAGTTGTCACATGGCTTATTAACATCAAGCCCACCTGGACTCTTCTTGTGCAAACCAAACCATATAATTCAAAAATTCACAACTCCCTCTGAGCCTACACGATCTCCACTAGCATTTGTAGGGTCTTAGGGGAAAATAAGCATCAACTTCTAGCTCTTTGATATACTAACGAGTACATATTATATGAGTAGTTTATATGGTTTATATGACATTGATTCAACCTTGAGATGGAGGTTGTTATGTGTTATAGAAATTAAGGAGATGGGAGTTAAACAATTTCTCTTATCATGAAATTATATCATGATGTTTTGTTATTATTATTTCTTCTTTAAATTTATATTTTCTTATCATCTGGAGTAATTCCAATGAAAAAATAGAAGAAGACACAAGATGTAGGCACATGTTAGGGAAAACCCCCACCTTTTGGGGAAAACCCTGTCAAAATTCTTCCTTCATTAGATTTAAGATGAGATTACCAAGACCTTAGACTATAGGCTTCCTCCGTCAAGTCATCCCTTCACTGTGTTAGCACCGAGATCTCCATGACACCGAGATATCCTTTTCTTCCACCTAAACTCCATCCTCATTACCTTGATCGATTTTGAGATAATAACATAGCACCGAGCATCATTACTGAGATCACTGAGCATCATCATACATTGATAACCATAACTGAGATAATCGAGCATATTCATTGAATTGAGTATCATAACATAGCACTGATTCTGTGGTAGATCTGTGTTGAAGCCGAGGCACTTTTTGCTGCAACATCATATCATGGAAGTTACCCGATTCATAGCATAAATGGTTACCAAAATTATGTAATATGTTTGAGACCTTATCCTCCAACAACGAACCTGTGATCATGATCCGAACTGTATTTGTGGTCTGAAACTTCAGATATTTCCAAAATTCTATGGTAGAAATGAAAACTATACCCTTGTATATAGTTGTTTGCCATAGTTATTGAGCTGACATGATAGTGTGAAGTGTTGTGTCTTGATTTGAGCCGACTTGAAGACTGATTGAAGTCGACTTAAGGATGCAACTTTGATGACTTGTATCACTTGACATGAGGGTTGTCTTTGAAGTAGATTTCAAGGATGATGACCTTGAAGAAGATGACTTGATGGAGGATCCTTTTGACAACCTAATGTTACATGATTTAAAAGCCCAAAAATTGGATCAATTTAAATTTGTAACAACTAACCTAGACGTCCACAATTGGGACCTTAATCTAAATACGACCCAAGCATGAAACCCATGCTTTAATAAGTCGAATAATAATAAGTTATTTTGACAAATACATTAATAATGAAGACCGAACCTAGTTACATTCTTCCACATTATGACTCCTAGAGCCTCATCCTTTTTCCTGTTGATGTAAAACTTTTATTAGTTATCCCTTGGATAAGAACCACCATTTTCGTAAAGTCCTATAACTCTTCACTCTTCAACAATGTTCCCATATCTTGTGCCAAAATTCCATAATTGTGTCCATTAAAATTTATAAGATCTAGCTTGAAACTCATTATTTTGACCCACTGATTTGATCCTAGATTTAGTTTGCAATTAGAAACCTTGAACTAATCCACTAAACAAATCTGAATTTTTAAGAGCATCTACAACTTGCATGACACTTGTAGGCAACATGCTACATCTCAAACCATTAGCTTTAATACCATGTTGGAGAATCGAGGGATTTTATATATTAGAAAACTCGTATTCTAAAATAGAGGTGGTGTCTAAATTCATTTTTATCACACCTAAGAACAACCAAACATAGTTCAACATACTAAGAACTGTAAGAAACAAAATTATTTCCATACACAACACATATAATCTATTGTTCACCATATAATAAATACACCCATAAGACCATCTATGTTTTACTATTGTACTCTTTGGTATATCTTTTCTATGTTTCCATTTATGTTTTTTCATAATAAAATCCCCTTCAAACCTCAGGTCTACCTATGGATTCTTTTTTTAGTAGAAGATTCTAGCTTTGGATTACCATGGGTCATAATATTTGAATATTGGAGCAAATTGTCAACTTTTTTATATCTTTACAATGGTTAAGAACATGTGCTTCGTCATAAGATGTCATAGGTTCAAATCTAAAGGGGTATAGTATGTACACCTTTTTAGAGTTTAACGGACTCAAATCCTTTGTCCTACAAACAATGAGATCACAATAAGGTAAGATCACAATAAAAATCCTACAAACAATGAGATCACAATAAGGTCTCACTACGATATTAAAAATATATTATTACGACTATATTACAAATATTAGCTCTATTTACCCTAGATTAACCTCGATAGATATATTTTTTAATGAGAAAAAAAAATATGCTTAAAAAATATAGAGTAATGCTCTAACATTTTTAAGTAATAAAATTTTACAACTTGTTTTATTTATTTTTAATATGACAAAACATATGTCAAAAAATTATAACATTTGAACTTTGGAGGGTGTCTTAACCATTTGAAATTTGGTGGCTTATCAATTGGAGGGAAAGCTAAGGCACGAGCACAGGGTTACTGGAGATTTGAGGGTTCAACAGTTTTGGCCGTTAAACATTTTTGCGAAAATAAAGCTTTCAGATATTCTGTGCAGTGATGGTTTCCGGGGACCTTTAAACAAGTAGAAAGGAGGGATTTTAAGCCGCTGTAAGTGCGAATTTATGCATTCTGCTGTGCTTCATCGTGTTCTCAACTATCTCCATTTACTGAAATGCAGACTCGTTCATCTGAGATTTTTGGGATAGTGATATTATTGTAATGATTTTGACTGGTGTTTTTTTTTTTATCTTCTGTTATATTTTGGAACGTAGATTTCCATGTTAGATACTGGAAGGCCCTTTAAACTGGGGCTGGCATGGCACAAGAAGCAATGTCGCATGACCAACTGGTGAGGTGCCTCAGATTGTGGTTGGAATTCTAGTACCTGTTCTTTTTTCTTGTGAATTTTATCCAGAAGATGTAATATGCTTGTAGGAACTAGGGTTGTATTACGTATGGAAAGAACCATTACTGAAGTTTCAGAGTGTGCTTCTAAGTTTTTCTATTATGTAATGCTTCGTATGTAGGTTCTCTGCTCGACATGGAAGTTCGACATGGAAGGATGATGGCACTACTATTTTCTCTGTTGGCTGTGATAAACAAGCTAAAATGTGGCCATTACTGGCTAGGGGCCAGCCAGTGACTGTGGCTATGCATGATGCACCTATTAAGGAAATTGCATGGATTCCAGCAATGAACTTGCTTGCAACTGGAAGCTAGGACAAGACACTTATGTATGTATATGATGGTTTTCTTTGATTCTGTCTCTCTTTGCTTATTTATGTTATGAGGTTTCTTGTAAATGTTAGTGGAGTTGTGACCTTATGAATTTTAAACCCATTTGAGCACAGTGCCAAAAATTTAATATCTTTTAGGCTTTGAGTGAAATAGAAACTTCCCATTTGGCCAATTTTTTTATAAAATTATATGAGATAAAGGGAAAATAATTTGTTATATTAACCCAGGTCCTAGATTAACTACTCAACATTCTTCACTTACTGCCATAGCCTTGTACCTATGCAATCCTTGTTAGAAACAGAGACACCTTCCTTTTAATTTTGATTAGCATTGTATTCTGCAAATCTTCATATAAATTGTGTTGTCCCTGGTGATAACTTTTAATGCCTGGATCTCTTGCTTGCAGATGTCTATCACTCTCTCCTTTTATCCTATGCACTGCTCCACAGGTACAGGACCAAAGGTTGACTGGAACATCAGAAACTTGAAGTTATTTAAGACTGCATCAACCTATCCTCCAAAATTGAAGCAAATTTTGAAAGCTTCCTCAACCTTTTCCTCTAAGGCTCTAGCCCTGTCGAGACATTTACAAGCTTCAGAAAAACAGATTATTTTCTCCAAGTCACGAAGCTGAGGAATGTCTACCCCCTCATTAGGATACTTTATTTTCCATTGAATGATGTCATCTAACATATTTATAATATTCTCCAATTCTTCATTGACAGGCACCATCCTCTTTATATAATCATAAAACTTAGGAGTTTTATATTTGATGCCCTGAATGCTCCTATAGAATTATTTTTGAACCATACTCAGTTCCTCTGGGATCTCAAGTGATTTCCCTTTGAACTCTTTCACTGAGTCTAGTTCACCTTGCTGCTGGAATTCTAGCTCTGTAATTCTTTGCTTAGCAGCACTGAGTTCCAACTGAGAAACATAGACCTTTCTCTTCAGAATGGCAACATTATCACCTGTTGCTTGGGCCATGGTAATACTGGAAGCTGCAGTCATCTCTGAATCAGCTGTTGTTTCATGAATGAGAACCTCCTCAGGGAAAATTGCTCCCCCAACCTTATCATTTTGGAAACTCTCCTGCTGACTTTTCTCTTCTTGTATTCATAATTGAATGTTTTCAATACTACTACTGGGTCAGCCATGGTCATGGGGAAAAATTTATCCTTCTCCATTTCTTCAATCTTACATGGTTCAACTAGAGACTGAGGAGTGGGGTTTATCTTTGGAGACAATGGAATGCCAAGGTGTTCAATCCTTTTATCTTTCCACATAGCTTATTCCTTCTTCTTTTGGAGTTCCTCATCTATTTTCCTCCAAAGCTCTTCATCTCTTTTCCTTTGTTTTTCCTGCTGCTTGATTCTTTGTTCATTTTCCAAAGCCAATTATTTCACCAGGTCATCTTGTTATGCTTTCCTTCTCGGTTCTTCTACCTCCTTCGCTGCTTTCTCTTCTTCAATCCTCCTCTTGATTTTGTCTGCTTCTTTCTCCAATGCTTCCTTCATCTGCTTCACCTGTTCCAACACCCTCTGGAGCTTTTAAACTTCTTCCTAGAGGTTGAAAATAGGTGAAGCATGGGTCTATTCGGCCTTCTTCTGTGGTCCTTGATTTAGATTTTCTTTAACCTCAATGGATAAATAAGTCTCTTGAATATTTCCTCATTATTATCCCTCTCATGGGTATAAGACCACATCTGGTTGACAGTAACACAATGAATAATAAAAAAAGATTCAGGATCATGTTTCCTGAATCTTATCTCTCCAAAATTATATGATTCAATTTCACTGGCCTCTTTCATGGCTTGGCTGGTGCGATCAAATACATAGTATCTAATCCTGATAGGAAAATTAGGCCATATGGACCACTTTTCCCTCTTAAGAGTGTTACACCATTTTTTTGGTCATCTAACCTATTATCATTAGATGAACCCAAGTACACCATGTAAGACCAATTTTACCCTAAGTAAAATTTCTTTCACCATGTGAAAAAACATTTGTCTATATTTCCTGGCCATATTTAACCCAAAACAAGGAAATTAATTAAATAAATCATTATTTATTTAATTATATTCCCACCATCTCCCTAAAATAATAAATAAATCATTTATTTATTTATTTTTTATAAATAAAGGAATTGACCCAAGTCAAAAGACCTTTTCCCTCCAACAAATATAATAAAATATTCCTAAAGGGTGGTTCTAGAATTTAATTAATAATATTTTATTCATGCACCAAGTTCTAGATAACCCTAATATTTTGTTATAAATAGGAGGGTTTTCCCCATTCATTAGTCACCTCCATTGCATTAGATCACTCTATATCTACTCTTGGTCACCATTTTCCATTTTTTCTTTATGAGCTCCCATTGAGTTCTATGTTTGTCTGGGTTTTCTACACCAATAAGAGAGAGGAATTTTAGATCTGAAACGATGAGGACTTTCAAGAACCCATCCCATTGAGGAGAACCAGAAAACACCTTTCTTGTTTTCCTCTCAGGTACCCCCTTTTAATATAATATAAAAATTCTTTCAAATACATTGTTCTTGTCTTGTCTATTGGATGCATGGAGCCATATTTTACTTTATCTGCTTAATGTCTTTTATGCTTAGATCTGGATTTGTGTAGCACTATTTGGATCATCTAATTGCATATTTAAAGATGTTTGGCAGCCATAATTGATGTTAGGGCTATTTGTTATGCGTAGCTAAAGTGATCTTTTACGACGAAAGATTCATACTAACAATTGGCAACTCCACACGGGTTTTATTTTACAACCGCTGTCGTTTTATCTATTCATGCATATCCAATTGTTTTAGACCCTAGGGTTTCTCTTCCATTTTCTGTTTTTCTTATTTTTATGGTGCTTTCCACCGCTAAAACCCTCAAACAGTCAAATTTTTAACTTCCGTGTGTTTCTAGCCTTATTGTGTAGGTGACAGACATCAGATGCAGCTGAGACGAATTTTTTTTCTAAAATCTGCCGCCGAGAGAGCCGGATCTGCAGGTCGCACTTATCGGCCCAAAAAGTGTGACATGAGCCTGAGGATGCACTTTTCTGCCCCAAACCTACGACCTGGACTGAAAAAAGGTCAGAACCTGCGACCTGCACTTTTTTTGCAAATTTTCCAGCACTTTTTCTGGGTTTGTCTGAAGCTTCTGTCAGGGTTTTCCAGCCTCTGTCTCCGCCCGTTTAGACCTGTTTCTGATCTGTTTCACTCAACTAAGTGGGAATCTTTCCCCTTAGGGATCTAGTACCCTCCACTTTTGGTGGGAGAGTTTTTGCTGTTTCAGAAGTCTGAATTTCCATAGTTTCAGCCTTATTTCTTTCAGATCTAATACCTCAGTTTCATATCTCTTTAGATCAGCTCTTCCCCCTTTCAAATCACCTCATATAGTTTTGTTTGGGTTCATTGCTAGGGCCGCCTTATTGTCCCTTCTATTTTTAGCTGATCTCCTCCTTTTTAGCAACAACCTTGCCTCTGCCACTTTGTTGTTCTCTGCACCTCTTTTCAGCAGATTTCCCCTTTAGATCCCCGTCCCTCTTGACCTTAGATCTATTGGCCTCTTTTTAGCATGCTTTGCTTAGTTTTTCCCTCTTATAGACTAGTTTTGAGAGACCCGCCTTCTTGGGTTAGATTGATGCATTGGTAGCTGTTAATTTTATGTTCTTTTCGTCTTATTTATGACAGATTTATTTTCAGTTACGCAGCACACTTTTTCTTTTACTCTCAAAACGTCTGGGTTTACACAATTAAAATTAACGCACGCCACACACTGAACCTAAGTGAAGAAGAGCTTGGTTAACACCGCCTGGAAAAGACTTTAAAATCAATTGAAACTACACCTATCTGCCCTTGTTTCGACATTGATATCACTTGATTTTACCCCCCCCTGCCCCTATCGGTTTTCTTCTTCCCATCATCATTGCGCCTCCAAGGCGTTTGTCCTGGAGACTTCTTGGCCTTCATCCTTAGTTTACGGTTGGTCGACTTCCTCCTTCCCGTCGTTATCGAGTAAGTCTTCCCCCGAGTCCGCACTCCGACTCTTCCTCTGATTGTTCGGGTTCTCCCCATACTCCTGGTTCCCCACCTGTTACCTTCACCATGTCTAGTTCCGGACCTAGCCCTAACCACAATTCTACTGCTGGGTCCGTTTCCAGTGGAACCCCTTCAGGACCTACCTTGACTGCCCCATTACTCCCTTCTATGGCCAGCCTCAGTCTCCCCGACTTCAATCAGCTGATCAATGATCCTATTCACCACGATGTCAGTTGGCCTGCTATGCCAACCAAGCTCCCCTCCGACATTCCCAAGTTCGAAGGCCTTGCTAGTGAAGATCCCTCCAACCCTATCCGATCTTTCCACATGTGGTGTTCCTCCAATTCCATCACCAATGACTCCATTCGTCTTCGATTGTTCCAACGCACGCTTACCGGAAAAGCTTCTAAATGGTATGTTGATCAAGCCACCTCTTCCCATACCACCTTTGCGACCATTGCCCAAGCCTTTTTATCTTATTTCCAGCTCTCTCTCCGATACGACACTGGTACTGAGCTCTTAACTTCTTTTCATCAATCCTCTTCGACCCGCTTTTCCGCTCATGTCCAGGAATGGCGATGAAGACGGAGCCTATGTCGCGCCCCCCCCTTTGAAGATCAGGTTTACATGGACTGGTTCCTTCGCTCTCTCTTACCTCCCATTGGAAATGATGTCACATCCCATTTTCCCCAAACTGAAGAATCCACCCTCCAAATAGCCTTGAAATATGACCTTATCTATGCCCAATCCGGTTATGTTTATACCGTCCTTCCTGACCTCCCCAAGCCCGGTGGCCCTAATGCCTCGGGGGCATCTCACTCTGCCGACGGTATCGTTGGAACCATATCACATACCCCTGCTCAACCTCCTCTGGGCTATGGTTTCCCTCCAGGAGGGGCCAGCCCCTCCTGTACGTTCCCCCCTCCAGGTAGCATGTATCCAGGATACGACATACCTCCTCCTTTTTCCCACATTCCTGCTTACCTCAATGTTGCCCATCCTACCCCTTATCTGTACCCACCACCTGGTGTCCCAGCTCCTCCAACATTTGGACTTCCCACTCCCTTGCCTTCTCCACCCCCGCAACCGCACTTAATACCCTCTCCAGGGAAAGTAATTGCACAGCAGGGGGCACCTAATTTTCTTCCTTCTCAAAGAAGGAGAAGAGGTAATCAATCTGCTTCTGGTAATCATGGATCTAATCCTTCCAGTATTGACTCTACCATTGCCAACCAGCCACATGGCTCTCAGCCTAAGCCGGACAGGCCGCTTCGCACCAATAAGCCTGTTCTTTTTGCGGTGTTTATGGTCACTACACTCATGATTTTCCTTTATTACCACAAACTCGGCAGATGTGGGAATATCAGGCCACCGTGAGGGGACAACACTCCTCCCCTACTATCCCTCCCACTCCAACTACTTCCCAACCCGCTGTGTTTACCGATCATTTCCCTCAACAAGGATTCATGGCCACTCAACCTTCTCATGCCCCGGTAACCACTCAACCTTCCCCTTCTGGTTCCTCTGATTACCAGATACTCATGATGGCCTCTGACCCTCTCACCGTCGACCTCAACCTTCAAACTCGATCCCGTCAGTATTCCACACCTCCCGTTCCCTCTGTCTCCGAGTCTCCATCTTCCGATCCTACAGAGCCTCTGTTGACACCCAATGGTCCCTTACAAATCCTTCCGCCCAAAGCTAAGGTTCATCCCAAGACTCCTAAGGGACCATTACACCGAAACGTTGCCTCTGGTCGGGTTGCCCATTCATACAGCATAGTAGATGATCTGGCACAATCTCCTGCTGCCATTTCAACACTGGAATTCCTCCAGTCGTGTCCTTCTCAAAAGAAGGATCTACTATCTTCCGTGGGTGCTGTAGATCCTGTTGATGACCAATTGATTGTTTTCAACGCCCGTGAGTCAGACCATCCCCCTCTTCCTCCTTCGGTTGCTTTCCAAATCCCAGTCAAAAATCTGAAATGCCAACATTGCTCGGTGTATTATTGATGAGGGGGCATCTACCTGTGTAATGTCTGCTTCGGTTTGGAAACAACTTGCATCCCCTGAACTGGCCCCTTCCACAATCACCCTTCATGCGTGGGATGGCCATGCCTCCCAGCCCATTGGCCTCTTCTGTAATTGTCCTATCACCCTTGCAGGCAAGACTGTTTGTGTCGACGTTGAAGTTATCGACGCCCCTCTTGGCTACAACATTCTTTTGGGACGTAGTTACACCTATCCCATGTCTGTCGTCACATCCGCAGTCCACCGCAAGATGTTATTTCCTCACAATGGAAAGATTGTCACCATTGACCAGTTAACCTACCATGAACCAAAATCTCAGACCTCCCCTAAGTCCACAATCTCTACTGTCACCAATAAACCAACTATTGATTCTTTGACCAGTGTTTCCCTTGGCGTATACAAAGACTCCTCTTTGCTTGGAAATTTTCCCGGTCCTCCCCCTCCTCCCGTCTTTGACCCCAGCTTAGCGAATGTTTGCATGATGCAATCGTCTCAGGCTGGCCTCCCACAGCCTGCTCCAGCTAGTCAGCAACCTCAATCTCGCCCACCGCATCCTACTCCTAGCCCTTCGCTTCAGTCGCCCGAACCTTTTTCGCCTGGTCCCTCCCATCCCCCTCACACTCAGGAACCTCCCTACCCTCCTAAGTCAGTTCCCTCCGGTGTCCATCACATGGGAGCCGTCCCTCCTGGTCATTACCCCGCTGGTCAGATACCTTTCCTTGGTCCCCCCCCGGCGTCTATTCAGTTCTCGTCATGGCCACCCTTTCCCTCCCTAATTTAACCTTGGAAATTCCAGTATGGTATCTTACTCCTCCAGCTGAGACCCCGCCGGACCACCCCAAACCATACATAGCTGTGACACCAGTGCAACCGATTCCCTTCGCTCCTTCCACCGCTACAATACCTCAGTCACATCAACAGGATCCACCTCCTGTTACGACCGCTTTAGGTAAGAATGGAAAAGCTCGTAGGGGGGCATCAAAGGACAAGGCTGCCCCGACAAACCCTGCCCCTCCTCGGCCTCCAAAGCATACCATCCAGTGTGCTTTATGTGATGTTGTCGGTCACACCACCCATACCTGTCCTGAATTTCCTCATCTCAAGCCCATGGTTAATGTCGCGTTCCCTAAAGCCTTTGTTTCTTCCACGACCGCGGCCAAGAACCCCAAGAATATTCACACCAACCACCCCTGTGCTTTGTGTGATCTCCATGGCCATTACACCCACCTTTTTTCCCACCTCAAGGACTTCCGCACCTCTCTAGCCGCAGTCCGCCAATTTGAGGCCAAGCGCAACACGTCCACCTCTCCCCTATTTGCGCGTTTTTCTTCGGCCGAACTACTAGACATGACAGCTCCCATTGACATTCCCCCTCCTGATGTCGAGATGACGGAGCCTTCGTCCACCATATTCTACCGATCATCATCCATGAGACCCTCGGGGAACATTCCCTCTGAATCCTCCCCTGTTGTTTCGCTTGACCTTCCTTCAGCGATCGCCCTGGGCTCACCATCGTTGGATCCTTTATCTACTTACTCTTCTGTCACCCCTTGTGATGACACACATGTGAATCTCTCTTCTCATGATGATGAGTCAGGTAGCTTCACCACATCAGATGGCCTTTCTCCCACTAGTCACCCCATCTTCTCTCACGATGACGACAATATGGCAGAAATCACTACCCCTGACTTTATCTATTCCCCCTTACATCAAACCCATGTGTTGGAACTACATACACCCTGTGGCCATTACATTGAAACCCAATGTTTGGGTAAGGGGGCACCCATATTAGAGAGACTAGGAGAATAAATTCTCCACAACTCTCCTAGTGTATCTGGTCGTGTCGATTCTAGTACCATTATTCTTCCACATTTAGAAGAACCTCTCGAGTTCCATATCACTTCAGATCACTCTAGGGATGATACCCCTTATCGTTCCTTCATCTTACATCAACAACCCAGTCTCTTAGACATTGTTGTTGACCAAACTATCAATTTTCTCAGAGAGCATCAGCTCATTATCTCCAAATCCTCTTTTTGGGATAGTGACACCCAATATACCAAATCGGAAACTTAAATTCCATTTGATTCATATATGCAGTACTAAAAGAGATTGGTAATCCTCCATTTCCTTTATAAAGCTGCATAACCATAACGAAAACAAATGACGCACCACATCATTAAAATGTTTTTAGATCCCCCTTTTTCTAAATACATTTTGGCATGACCACAACATGCTTGGGGTCATCTATGCCCCTCAACCATACAAATCCAGGATCTTAGCCAAAAATAGCACTGAAACCCCCTTTCTCTGATAGGTCGCACTTTTCAGGTCATTTCATGGGACAGGTCGCAGTTTTCTGCCCAGTACCTGCTACCCAGGTCGCAGAACAGACCCCAAAACGTGAGACCTCACCTGTTCATGAGCTCTGGGTACCTTTTAGTTTTTAGTACCTTGATACTTTACCAGGACACATTTTTTCCACGAAGGGTCTATTCACGTCTCCTCCAAATCAAATTTCCTCACTTACAACACTTGTACTTGGGGCACCACTTTGCCTCCTTACTTGTCCTTGTTCGTGTTGATTTTCGTCATGAGATACCCTATAGTACTCATGTTCTTATGGTTCCATTTGGAACTTCCCACATTTCATCATCATTACTGTCCATCTATTCATCGCTCTACTATTTTCCCTCGTGCCTTAGTTTGGGTTCCCTTATTGCCTCACCTATGGCAGACCTACTTCTGTCGACATTAACTCATTTACTCCAGAAGCCAGGTCTAGGGGGTAGTGTACCTTGGTTCGAGCTCTTCTCAGCATGATCGTGATCTATACACTTGATGGTCCAGTGATGTAGTAGCAGCTATTGGTGATTCCCGGGCGTGTGTGAGATGTCTCAACCGTCATGAGGGGTTGGCCCTGTAGGTAGCCCCCCACATGCCCGGATGACTTCTTCATTTTCGCCCTTGATGGAGCTCCTCTCATTTGATGATATCGGCCTCAACCGCTTGCAACTCCTCTTCGATTTGCATGTATCAGTCAGATTTTGAGAGCCCTTCCCCGTGTGTAGGGGGAATTTGGGTGTATTTTTATCTCATGTACTAAAATATTCTTGTATAAGTCCTGACGGTTATTCTAGGCATCGCATGTATGTGGGATTCATCATTTTATTTATCTGGCTCATGTTTAGGCTAGCACATGCTTCCTTATTGCATTTCGTGGTTTTCTGGGTGCCTTATTCTTTGTACTCTTGTCTCAGCGGGCATAGGTATGCCTCCCCCGCCGCCTTTAACACTGGTACCACTTCATCAACTAGAGACTTGTTGCACCTGTAAGTCTCGTCTCCTCAGGGTCTAGTCCTTTAGCACATTAGACTACCTTACATTTCTCTCTCTCACTCCCCTCTTGATGCCTAGTGATTGAGTTCTTACAACGTACTTCGGTCATACGATTTGCTCCTAACACTCGTACGTTGGGGGGCAATCTGTTACACCATTTTTTTGGTCATCTAACCTATTATCATTAGATGAACCCAAGTACACCATGTAAGACAAATTTTACCATAAGTAAAATTGCTTTCACCATGTGAAAAAACATTTGTCTATATTTCCTGGCCATATTTAACCCAAAACAAGGAAATTAATTAAATAAATCATTATTTATTTAATTATTTCCTAGGAATAAGTTATTTAAATAATTATTTAAATAATATTCCTAGTTAAATTTGACTAAATCATTTTTAAATAATTAAATAAATCATTATTTATTTAATTATATTCCCACCATCTCCCTAAAATAATAAATAAATCATTTATTTATTTATTTTTTATAAATAAAGGAATTGACCCAAGTCAAAAGACCTTTTCCCTCCAACAAATATAATAAAATATTCCTAAAGGGTGGTTCTAGAATTTAATTAATAATATTTTATTCATGCACCAAGTTCTAGATAACCCTAATATTTTGTTATAAGTAGGAGGGTTTTCCCCATTCATTAGTCACCTCCATTGCATTAGATCAATCTAGATCTACTCTTGGTCACCATTTTCCATTTTTGCTTTATGAGCTCCCATTGAGTTCTATGTTTGTCTGGGTTTTCTACACCAATAAGAGCGAGGAATTTTAGATCTGAAATGCTAAGGACTTTCAAGAACCCATCCCATTGAGGAGAACTAGAAAACACCTTTCTTGTTTTCCTCTCAGGTGCCCCCTTTTAATATAATATAAAAATTCTTTCAAATACACTGTTCTTGTCTTGTCTATTGGATGCATGGAGCCATATTTTACTTTATCTGCTTAATGTCTTTTTTTTTTTTTTTTTTTTTTTTTTTTTTTTTATGCTTAGATCTGGATTTGTGTAGCACTATTTGGATCATCTAATTGCAGATTTAAAGATGTTTGGCAGCCATAATCGATGTTAGGGCTATTTGTTATGCGTAGCTAAAGTGATCTTTTACGACGAAAGATTCATACTAACAAAGAGTACCTGTCACTCCATGAGCAAATGTCTGATATAATATTTCCAATAGAACCACTATGTCTGGAGCATATAAAGGTAGTATATGAGGATCTCTCGATGCACCATCTCCATTACACCATTGCAAAATACACCATAGGGCTCACAAGAGGAAAGATAAAAAATAATAATACACCATCAATCTACTCTTAGAAGAGATGAAAACAATGCACCATCAATCTACTCTCAGGAGAGATTAACATAGTGCACCATCAATCTCCTCTGAAGAGATATGAAAATAGTACACCATCAATATCCTCTTAGGGAGAGATGGAATTTGTACACCATTAATCTCTTCTTAGGGAGAGATGAAATTTGTACACCGTCAATATCCTCTCAAGGAGAGATGAAATTTGTACCTCATGATTGCAAGCCTCAGAACCAAATTCCTTGACCACATAGGTCTTACGGTAACCCGATGATGCTATCAAGCATAATCTCCTTAGCCATTCAAGGCTTCTTACATAATCTTCAACCTACTCAAAAGAAGAAAGGTAGCCATGGTGGATTTCAATACTTGTTTTATTAGTAACATCTAGCTATTCGTTTAGCTTTAACCAAATCTTTGAACAAAAGCAAACACCAAAAACCTATCAATGCTATTTCTTTGCTCAACAACATATTCTTGCAACTTTTTCTTCATCAAGGAAGTAGCCATGGGCTCACAATCCATCATGCCACATTCTCAACAAGTATTTTATCAGGTTCATGTAACACTTTCAATCAACTCCTTCTTACACTAAAGAGGTTCTCATCCTTTGTGAGAAATATATCATCAACACAGAGAGAATTTCACGAATTCATCTTCAGTAGATCAATTTCTTCCTTCAGGACTTCAAGCCATCTTCATATTTGAACTTGCAAATTTATGTAGATGTTCTATGCTTGATGCAACTTTAATTTCACTACAACAATCACACAATCAAGTAAAGTGTTGATAGAACATACCAGTAGATCAACAGAAGACAAACCAGAAAAAGATAAATGTGTTGGTGCGTTATGGCGGTCAACAGGATGCTTCAACCAGCAAAGTCTCCTTCGTCAGCCAACCCAACATGTGTCACAACAACCCTCAAAACAGCCACACGGTCAACTCAAAGTCAACCCTAGAAAATTCAATGCTAAAAGTCAATGTAAAACAACAGCAAGCAACATCAACAACAACAACAACAGCAACACCAATAGCAACAACAGCAACAGCAGCAACAGTAGCAACAACAACAACACCAACAACAACAACATCAACAACAACATCAACAACAACAACAACAACAGAATTCTCTTCGTCCTTGTTTCCCACGTGTGAACCGAAAACTGCCTCCAAGGAGCTCGAACCAATCAGAAGATAAGAGATGATGTGTGAGGATGAGATGAGTGAAATGTCCTCCAACGTTGACTCTATTTATATCAATCACTAAGGGTGTGTGACACATTTGTTGGGGGTGTAAAACCTTAAGGCCGACCTGCACATATTTTGAAATTATTAAAAATAAATTCAAAATAAATGTTCTACTCATCAGATCAAGATGATCTTTATATCAATCTTGCACCTCTCCGAAAGAGGAACCCAATAAAAATATTGGTGTCTTCATTTGAGCATCACAACATGGAGTTTGGATCTAGTTTTCCATTTTTAACACTCCCTCTCAACTAGGGATAAATCCATCCACCTGTTCAATCAAACATCGTGCGCCATCCTGCCGTAACTTGCTTTGCTGGCCTCTTTATTTCAGAACAGAAGTGGGTTAGTCACAAAGACATCATTCCCGGATGACAGATTAAACCCAGAGTTCCTAAACCTCTATAGGACTCACAAAGAGTCTCATACCAACCCAAAGTTGGTTTACCTGACCCGAAGTCAGTTGGAGGTCCGAAACCTCACATGGACTCAAAGAGTCACATACCAACCCGAAGTTGGTTTATCTGACCTGAACTCAGTAGGAGGTCTGAAACCTCACTAGACTTGATCCCAGATCAAGTGGTTGGACATGTGTCATCCTAGATAGACAGTACGGAAATCTTTGATGCATCCATCAGTCTTTTCTACTAGTCTCTAGCTTTTCCCACCTCATTGGCCAAATGAGAGGTACTTCCCATGAGTCTGAAACTCAATGGGTAGGATGCATACGGGGCACAGATCATGAGAGGAAAACCAAATCAATCATCATAACAGTGGGGTAGAAGCATCACAAGGTTTGGCAAGCCTAGCCCTGTCTGTGCTTATAGCTCCGAGAAGCTATCCCCAGAGCCCCTCAAAGCTCCAATAGCTCATCGTCCAATAGGACCCTCAGAATAGGGTCATTCCACGATTCCAAGATTCTCAGGGAAGGTTAGGAACATGACCTTCCCCAAGGGAATTGTGAGAATATCCACGACCTGCTCATTAGTTCCTATATGATTGAGCCTTACGGCACCTCGCTGTACCATATCCCGGATAAAGTGGTACCATCCATCAACATGCTTGGATTGTTCGTGGAACACATGATTCTATGACAAATGAATCCCCCTCAGGTTATCACCAAGGATAACGGTGGCATCTAGCACATGCTCGAACAACTCACTGAAGAGCTTTCGCAACCAAGTGACTTCACAACTGGCCATACATGCTATAATGTATTTGACCTCAACAGTGCTCAAGGCTACCAACTTTAGTTTCCTGCCCGAAGTAGATCTACGTGTGAAGCAACATATAGATGTGCTCTTGCTATCCACCACACTACTAGCCCAATCGGCATCAATATATCCATGGAGTGTCATACTCACGGAAATGTATCTCAGCCCATGGTTTAACATGCCCTAGAGATATCTCAAGAGTTTCTTGTCACCAACCCAGTGAATGTTATGATCAACCATGTTTTGACTCAGAGTGTTCACTACACAACATACGTCTGGACGGGTGTTCACTAAGAACATCAGGGCCCCTACAAGTTGAAGATACTTAGTAGGATATGCTAACACAGGTCCAGCAGTGCTGCCACTCAACTTCTTAAAGTTGAGCTCCATTAGTGTCGACACGGACTTGCAGTCCACCATACCAAATCTTTCCAAAAGCTTCACAATGTATTTTCCTTGAGAAAGGAAAATCTCACTAGGTCTCTGCTAGACCTCCACGCCTAGGAAATAGTGCATTAGTCCTAGGTCCTTTATCTTGAACTCAACAGTTAGCTCCCTCTTGCACTGATGAATGTGAGGTTCAACACCTATCAGGAAGAGGTTATCCACATACAACACCATAATGAGAGGCTTCTCCCTATCAACCTTGAAGTAAAGGTTCAGATTAGAATTACTACGAGTGAAGCCCAGCTTCATCAAGTAGATATCTATCCTCTCGTACCAAGCTTTGGGTGCCTTCTTCAGCCCATAGAGTGATTTCTTCAACCTGCAGACATGGGTGTCTCGATCCTAGACTTCGAACCCCAAAGGTTGCTCTACATACACCTCTTCCTTTATAGCACCATGCAGAAAATAAGTCTTCACATCAATATGATGAAGACTCCATCCTTGAGTAGAAGCAAGGGCTATGATAGATCAAATGGTGGTATATCGTGCCACAGGTGCGAATATGTCATCATAGTCGATGCCTTACTTTTGAGAGAAGCCACGAGCAACGAATCTTGCCTTGAAATTTTCAACAGTTCCATCAGATCCATGCTTGATCTTGTAGAGCCATTTCGAGGTGACAACTTCTTTGTCCTTCAGTCTTGGAACTACATCCCATATGTCATTCTTCATTATGGACTAATACTCTTCGTGCATAGCATCCTTCCAGACTTGATGGTTTACGGCTTCCTCAAAAGATCCAAGCTTGGATTGTACAATAGTACTCATGGCTACTAGATACCCTTGGTATCTACTCGTCTTCTTGCTTTTACGGAATGTCCCCCTTTGGGGCCGTATGTCCCTCAGCATCCTCGAGAGTGTCCCTTAGCCATGATGGTCTCTTTCCCAGTGAAGGAGGTGGATCAATTGGGTCCATCGGTCCATCAACATCAGGCATCGTCTCATCCTTCGGTTCTTCTTGATTTCCAGGCCTTGTTTCATGATCTTCCTGGGATCTTGGAAGATTGATTACTTTCTTTAGGGAAGCATCTTCATCAAAAGTGACGTCGTGGCATATCTGCACTTCCCTTTGACCGGGAACATAGAATCTATAGGCCTTCAAAGTTTCACTGTAGCCCACAAACATTCCTTTCTTCCCAGAAGCATCCAGCTTGCTCCTCTTTTCTTTCAGCACATGAAAATAAATAGGACATCCGAAAATTCTAAAATGTGAGACCTCAGGTTTCTTACCAGAGAACCTCTTCGGGAGTTTTGGAGTCTCGAGCAGAATCCGGGCATCAGTTTTGTATGTACAGTGTTTGCAACTTCTCCCCACAGAAACTTCGGTAGACCTTGGTCACATAGCATGACACGGGCAGCTTCCGCAATGGTCCTGTTCTTTCGTTCAGCAACACTATTTTGCTCAGGAGTATATATATAGTTGTGGTCTCCCTCTTAATTCCAGCTTCTTTGCAATAGTTTTTGAACTTTTTTGTCTCATATTCAGTGCCATTATCGGTCTGTCAGATAGCATCTCATGTCATTGCTCCCAGTGGACTTCCTACAACCTGGTAGAGTGTATCAATTCTAGACCCAAACGTGATAGCTTCCTTGAAGCTCTTCTTCCACATGCGCACCTTTCCATCCATGAATGCCACATTGAAACCTTTGTCTTCCATGGCCGATATAAACACAAGGTTATTCTTCAAATTTGGTACATAGAGCACATCCTAAAAATGAAGGAATTGACCTTGAGACAAGTGGAGGGTCACAGTCCCTATCCCTTTCACGGGATATGTGGCATTATCTCCAAGGACAATTTTCAGATTAGTGTCCTTCTCAACCATATCAGAGAGTGCTTCTTTGAACCCAGTGATGTGCCTTGAGGCACCACTATCTATCATCCAGACATCCATAATTTCAGGTGGAGATTCAACAGAGAGGGCAGATACAAGAATGTATTCATTTCTTTTATCAACAACATTTGATTCCTCATACCTCTGGTTGTTGTTTTTGTCATCACCATCAGGAGGATCCTTCTTGAAAGGAAATTCTCTGGCATAGTGACTAGGCCTATGAAAAGTGAAACACTTGCCTCTCTTTCCTTGGACCCCTGGTTTTCCTTTTTTCTTTGGACCACCAAAGTTCTTCTTTCTAGAATGAGCAATGTAGGTAGCATTTCCTTCATTTTTATACTCCATTCTTGATTCTTCTTGAACACATCTCGACAGTACTTCATCAAAATCAGGTATCACATTATTATTTAGAATGGTAGTGTTGAACACATGCCATTTTGATGGGAGCCCTCCAAGTGCGGTGAGTACCATATCTCGATCAACTATTGTCTCCCCAATAGCCAGCAGATTGTTCCTGATCTTAGTCAGCTTCAAAAAACATGATTGAACATTCTCATTCCTGCCTTTCCTTAGATTCTTCAATTGATTCTTGTAGAATAGGAATTGATTTGCATTGTTGGCCTTGAACATGTTGACCAACTTATCATACATCTCTTTGGATGAGCCTAGCTCAGAGATGTAGGCAACTAGACTCTTGTGAATTGAGTCCCTGATCATTAGCTTTGCTTTGATCTCCCCCTTGTACAATTTTGGCAGCAGCAGTTGCAGTGGATGGAGGCTCTTGGATTTTACCCTGCACATAGTCCATGACATCTTGGTCTTCCAACATAAAATCCAATGTCATCTTCCAAGCATGGAAGTCATCCTTCCGAGTCAATTTGTCTCAACCTTGAAGCCATTGTAGTTTGAGGAACCCATCCTCTTCTTTGGTGATTGCTACAAATTAGGACTTTGTCTTCACCTCAAATCTGATACCATGTAAATTTATGTAGATTTTCTATGCTTGATGCAACTTTAATTTCACTACAGCAATCACATAATCAAGTAAAATGATGATAGAACATACCAATAGATCAACATAAGACAAACTAGAAACAGATAAATGTGTTGGTGTGTTACAACGGTCAATAGGATGCTTCAACCAACAAAGTCTCCTTGGTTATCCAACCCAACATGTGTCACAACAACCCTCAAAACAGCCACACGGTCAACTCAAAGTCAACCCCAGAAAATTCAACGCAAAACAACAGCAAGCACCAGCAACAACACCAGCACCAGCACCAGCACCAAAAACAACAACAACAACAACAACATCACCAACAGCAACAGTAGCCACAACAGCAACAACAACAGTAGAATCTCTTCGTCCTTATTTCCCACGCGTGAACCGAAAACTACCTCCAAGGAGCTTGAACCAATCAGAAGAGGAGAGATGATGTGTGAGGATGAGATGAGTGAAATGTCCTCCAACGTTGACTCTATTTATATCAATCATTGAGGGTGTGTGACACATTTGCTGGGGGTGTAAAAACTTAAGGCTGACCTAAACATATTTTGAAAGTATTAAAAATAAATTCAAAATAAATGTTTTGCTCATTGGATCAAGATGATCTTTATATCAATCTTGCACCTCTCCGAAAGAGGAACCCAACAAAAATATTGGTGTCTTCATCTGAGTATCACAACGTGGAGTTTGGACCTATTTTTCCAATTTTAACAGAACTTCACAGGCCAAATCATGCTTTAATGAAGCTTATCTTGTCTGCTTCCTTTAAATCCATAGCTCATCCATATTCCAATCATGAGTCATCTTGTCACTTTGTTCTTCCATCCATTTTCAACAATCGCCACACATTGGAAATCTTCAATGTGTATCGGAAATACTCACTAGGAGGCCATGGAAGAACAACTTTGGAGAAGACTGTTAGCTCCCTCTTGATATTGGCGTAGGAAGCATTGCAATCTCATTAAGCTAGAAATTTTCATCCTTGTCCTCATCATCATGTTTCTTTCCTTTCCTTTTAGACATGAGCTAGGGTTTGTTAACTTTCTTCTTTTAGTGGAAATGATCAATCCCAGGGTTTGTCCATAACCACTAGGATTTCTTATCTAAAGATTAAGCCTTGTAGCTTGCTAGGGTTTACAAAGTATAAAACTCTAGATTTCCATTTTACATCTTCTTGTAAGTCGAATAGTATTTGTAATTAGTATAATTCTCCTTTTCGTGTCAATTTCTCAATCTTACTAGAGCATTGCTAATAATTGTTTCTTGAGGTTTTCAACCCAAGTAGGCTACACACATCGAGTTTTTCAAATTATTCAATTTTTCGAAAAAATTTCAACTTTGGAAGAGAACTTGGACACTTTTTCATTGTGATATTATCATGTTAATGCTTTTCCTTCGTCAAGGTAAGATATAATACAATGTCTTGCTTCTGAATCACAAGGAAACACAACCCTGAAATATATAAGTCCCTTCAGATTTTTATATATTCTTACAAGGTTTGATCCTTATGCTTGAGTAGTTATTAAGCTTTATTCATCGAACTAAAAATATAGACTTATCCTGCCAATGCAAGACATATCACTGTAGTTTATGGAATTACAGACTTATCATCTTCTTAATCATTTCATTTTACACTCACATAGGTTTCCTGTACCATATACCATGATGGTAATATGCTACACATTAACAATTTTCCTTGACATGTTCTTAAAGATTTCTTTATAACTGCATACGATTTGTAGATCATTGACATAGTCCTCTAATGTATTTTTCATTTTTCAAGTATTTTACACAGACCTTTGGTATATTAGAGTATTATGATGCAAATATTTAGAATTTTGATAGAGCTTCTCTTATGATGATAAGAGATTATCAAAGAATACTTCAAACAATATTGTAGTGATGATGAATAATTCTCATTCCAATGATTCGAGAAGTCATCGATCTTTAAACTTAGTTCATATAGAAAATTCCATTAAGAAGCAAGAATAAGAAGAAGCACACAGCTTCAGAATCTCCAAGCCTGAGTATTTTGTTAAAAATTTGGCCTAGGGTTATAGTTTAAAAGTGGCCGATATTATAAATTTCCTTTAACCATTCTTTTCTCAAGGGTAGGGTCATATAACATAGGACATTCACTAATAAAAATTAATTAATTGTTTCGACCAAGGATCCACAACAATAAAATTACCTATTGCTGGCTATATCTCCCTTTACACAGTCCAATTCCTAGGGTTTCCCAGTCTATAAACTCTTACATCTATCTCAATCTACCAGCCCTCTACCATCACTGGTTGCACAACCCAAGGAATGGGATCCATATCTTTGTCATGCAGTCCCTTAGGTTATCCCACTTCCCTCCAGGGCCTCTAGCATTGGCTGGCCAAGAAATCGCTTTGCTGGGGAATCCAGAGGTTATCAATTGTAATTAAGTTTATTCAATGAAATCTATTTCCCTTTCACATTGTCATGATTTTCACATAGTTTCATGAAAAATCTTTCCATAATTCTATTATAGCATTAATACAACAGCCTAAGCTTTGAGAGAAAAATCTCAAGGAAGAATGGATGTCAAAATCTCTTTTGCATGCTAAAAAATCACAGATTATATCTACATGCATGGGAGATACCATGTGCTTTCATAAGAAGTACATGTTTCTCTCTTAACCAGTAATTCCAAATTTCCAA
This sequence comes from Pinus albicaulis, assembly GCA_034641835.2. Lineage (NCBI taxonomy): Eukaryota > Viridiplantae > Streptophyta > Pinopsida > Pinales > Pinaceae > Pinus > Pinus albicaulis. The sequence continues at coordinate 884,309,725 of CM076569.1, forward strand.
GGTTAGTAAGACTTAGGGTAACCATAAAGCAAGGCTTAATAAAGGCTAAGTTTAAAGAACCAATGGAAGTAATAAAATGATGAAATATACTTCCCTTAGGCCCTAAGCCCCCTTTCGTTCCCTTCTTGTAGGATCATAGCTCCCCCATTGTTTTTCCTTTATCCTTCTGTAGTCTGTGATGTATTTTTATTATGATTCAATGTACCACTTTACATATTCCATTACTTAGCTTTTTAGCTATTTATCATGTAGATACATTACTGTTCTACGAATCAAAACTGAGGGTATTACATAGATAGAATTATCACCCAACTCCACTTGCATGTTTCCTTTAGCTCTTGAAACTTGCTGGATATCTCGTAGTTGAATGCCATGTGCTTTGATCTTCCACTTTGCACATGTTGATCAACACTAAAGTGGTATTGGTTGAGAAACGAGAACTTGTGGAGAAGGATGTCTCTAGCTTGGATGCCAACTCATCCACTGCAACTTCCACACTCATCTTAAACTACTTTTGCAACTACTTCCCATTTTTGTATATTGGCTTGCTTAATGTCCCTCCTTACAACATTTGAAACATGTCATGTGGATCATAGCCTCCTCCTCAGAATGAGATGAAAAAACCTCTTTTTCCTTGGCCTTCTTGGGTAATCCTTTAGTCATCCTCCCAATGAGTGGAATATTTTGAGTCTCTTCCACTCTGAATGACAAATTCTCCTCTTGGACAAAGTCATCCTGCAATGTTTCAAAGGTACCTCAGATATTCGTTTTTTCCCAAATAAAATTGCTTCAATCATTACGGAAATTTTGGACTTGTTTATACTCTCAGACTAGCCTTTGAACTCAGCAGTAATAGATGTAAGCTATAGTATTTTGGTTACTCAAACTATACAAATATCATGAATACACTTGGTCTTTTTGATTCAAAATGGAGCGCACAGTCATGCTTAGATTTCCACTACTATTATAGTTGAGCATAGTTTACATGTACCTCTTTTAACTTCCCCTGTTCTCCCTTATTGCCTTTGAGTATGGTACTACTATATTGTAAGTTGTAACTTCTTGGGGCTGCTTCAAAAGATATGCTTATGCTAAATTCGAACTTATCTGTCCATACAGTTCTGCAACTTGGTCTTCACATTGATCTCACTAATTGGTCCTTCAAGCTCAACTATAAGCCATAGAGATATCTTTGAGCTGCTTTCAGTGTCCTTTATCTTTCAATATCAAATAGGTCGGTTTCAAGAATTGAATTCATCTTTATTTTATGTATGAGAAGGGTGCTATTTTCACAAACTTGTGTCACGGATTCCCTATACCCTCACAATCCTTATGAAGAGATATAATGCTGCTCATATTCTAGTGTCGTAGATATGGGACTTATATCATCATAATAATTTCTGTTACGAAGTAGAATCCCTCAGGTTTTCACATAGGATGCAACTAAACTCTGATTCTTGATGATTCAAAAAGTTTTGTATGTATTTATATAGTTCAAATCACAAATATACACATTCTACTTGTCATAGAGATGCTCAGACTTTTCACAAATGTAAATTCTATCATTAATTGTAGCTTCAGACTTGGAATTGATCAGAATCTTGGCTTTTATTCACAATGATGATTTTGGTCCCTTCTGTAGACTATGTACCTTAGCCTTTTGGTCCTGTAGCATAGATTAGATCAGAGACTTTTGATTCATTTTTCACAAATGTATAGAGATGCTCAGTCCTTTATGTCACAGATAAGACTTGTTTTGCATGTCTTTATGTTCATCATTTGTACATTTAAATGCCTCAGAGACGATCCACATGGTTTTGGTTTCTTTTAAATTCAGATCACAATACACTTCTATCCTTCGTCTCGCAGTGCCACCGATTTGCATTGATTACGAAGATGATGGTCTTTTTAGATGTCAAAGATGGATAGTCTCCCAAATGAGTCGAGCTGCCTTATATAGTGTTAGATAGAACTTGTATCGTTTCATGTTGGTGTCATCATTGATGCCTTGAATCTTCAACTATTTGTTGCTATATTAAACCTCAGATACCTCATCGAAGTCTCACATAACCTTTTTGTATTGTTCGAAGAACAATACCTCAGATATTCGTTTTTTCCCAAACAAACTTACTTCAATCATTATGGAAATTTTGGACTTGTTCGTACTCTCAGACTAGCCTTTGAACTCAGAAGTAATAGATGTCAACTACAGTATTTTCGTTACTCAAACTATACAAATATCATGAATACACTTGGTTTTTTTTATTCAGAAAGGAGCACAGAGTCATGCCAGATTGCCACTGAAAGTATTGTCACAGTAGGTTGTCTTCTTTTAACAGATTTCATATAAGCCATTTTATTTTTCTTTGAGTACTTTGTAGATTATAAAGATAATGACTTGTATGCTTATCATAGGAGAAGGTGCCTCTGAAATTCACATTAGTACATGAAACTTACTTCATAAATCAACATAGAGACTCAAATATGTGTACCTATGCCAAATATTTTGTTGAAAACAGAGATATGAATTTCATCCTTGATTTACAAAGATAATGCCATAGAGTCTTTGCATGTATTATAGGTCTATTTTTCTAGCCCTTAAGTATTTCGGTCCTTCCTTTATTATGAGCTCGGTTCACAAGAATATTGATGTCTTTCTTCAACTTGAATAATAGAGGTATTGTGCCTCTTTCAATTCGTATTTTAAGGAAAGGATGTCACAGAATCTATATGATACTTTTCTTAAGGTGCCACAGGGATAATAAAATAAGCCAACAAAGTTTTATCTTCAATCTGTCTTTCCTTCAACCTAGCTCTGATACCGTGTTGAGAAATCAAGATGCTTGTAGATTAGGGTAGATTTCTCTTAACTTGATAATTAATTGTGAATGTTTGTTGGCTTCTTGTTACTTATGTTATCTTCTTCATCAAGCAATTACAAAAAGTACAAAAAATGAAGATCACAAAGAGACAAAGACACAAGAAATTAGGCTCCAAGCCAGGGCAAAACCCCACAAGGGGGAAAACCCACGAAAATCCTCTTCTTACAGAATCAGATCAAAGTGAGATATCCAAGACCCAAGACCAAGACCGAGACTGCCACAAAGACCCAAGTCAACCCTCCTCCCATCCATTTCCAACAAATCATGGTCAACAGAAGTCAACGCTTGTCAAATCTTAGAAATTTGGTCATCTCCTGAAATTTCAGGCATGCAATACCACAAAAATTAACTCAGAAAATTCCCATGCGTGAACAGAAAATAGGGTAGAAAACAGAAATTTCTCTCCTTTGAATTTTGCTGAAATTCTGCTTCGTGCACACAAATCGAAGTGATGGATGGATGATAAAATGAGATTTCACTATATTGTATTTATACATGTCCAGGAGGTCGAATGGTTGCCTCTTTAGGCCATCTTGTCCAGGGGTCTGACTTGGTCTTTGTGGTGATATTTTTGACTCTTTGGCTTGAAACATAAATTTTCTTTTTATTTTACAAGTCCAAATGGGACCTTGACTCAATTGCATTTTATTGACTCATGATAAATTTTCTCTTGACTCAATTGACCCTAAAAGCACGAGGAACTTTTTTGACTAGAAATAAAATAATAATAACAATGAATATAATAAAATTATAAATACATCAATAATACATTTGAATTACATTATGAAGACCGACGCTAGTTACATTTTTAACAGGGTCATTTAATTAGAAAAGGACATTACAGTCCCCCCTTTCTGACATTGCTTGTTCTCAGGCAATTGCATGTTCTTGTATTGCAAGATCTTTTCTTGCACATATGCAGCCCACTTTAAAATTTCATGAATATATTTGAAGGCTTCATTCACTGTGGTACGATTTCGTGCCTTCATTTTCCATATAAAAAACTTATGGCTGCTAAGAGATGCATAGATATCCTTGAATTTCATTGCCACATAATAGTAAGCTTGATGGTCTAGTGACTGATTTTTGTGGTGTGCTTCCACTGGATTGAAATCCTTAAACTACTCACATACGGTAAGTGGCACTTTGTTAATTTTCTCCTAAAAAATGTCATATTTATTTAGTAATAGAATGAATGGTGTATCTCTGAAACATGAATGCTCCGCAACATTCTCAAAAAGTTCTTTACTGAAGGTCATATTATTTCTCAGCCCACTTTTGGTCATATTCACTTATAGCAACACAGAAGATTACATCTCGTACATTCTCAAATATTTCCATCCACTTACATCCTTCATTTAATCCTTTAGTATTTACTCTAATAAGCAGATACTTCACAGTTGGAGTTGGACAATCAAAGTTTTCATTATAAGGTTCTGACATTGGACTACGATCATCAATTTAAAATTCTATAAATGCTAACCCATTACTTTGAGTCACTCCAGCATATAAAATGTGAGATTCTGACGGATTGTATGCATTACTTGATACCTCAACAGCCCGTTCCTAGAAGTGACCAGCAACATCAAGGAGGACATGCAGCTCATTTCGTCTTGCATACGTAGCCTGAATTGCATGGTCTCTTTACATTTCATCAACTATTGGGGCATACTCACATGTTGCAACTGGGAAAAAACCATCTAAATCCCCCATTTCCATAATTTCCAGAAGCCAATTGGAAAAATGTTTCAATTTTGGATTGAGAGAGTAAGTACATTGAGCAGCTTCTTTATCATCACTTTCATCTGAGGCAGAAACTTGTTCATGTACACTGAAACCATCCATATCTTCTAAGCTTTCCTCCTCAAAATGCTCACACCCCTCAAGAAATATGCAAAGGTATTTATATACATTGCTCTGTATCATCATTTCGATGTTTTGCAGCTCCTCCTGTGAAAATTTCTCACCCTTGTAGAGAAATTTTTCCTGCTTGAAAATTGTACTAGCACCAAAGCCTTCATATCCAAGTAACAAGAGCTTTTGAATCTTCTTCTGCTTCAAGCATTCTTGGACAGAACTGCTGGAATAATTATCTGTATTTTTCCTCGAGCCATGATAGTTAATCTGGGGGGTAGGTAACGATAGTAAGGAGCATATCAACCTTGTTGAGAAATTAGGGCGTTTAATTCAATTTCTCTTTCATGATAAATAATTGTGAACTTGTTATGATTCTTTTACTTAGATCTTATATTTGTTAGCTTATTATGTCTTTCATCAAGTCAATTATCAAAACACAAGAGACACAAATTTTAGGCTCTTCAAGCCAGGGCCAAAACCTCTCCCTCTTGGAGAGGAAAACCCAAAATCAATTCTTCTTATAGATCTTCCATTGACGAGTACAATAACCATGAAATAGACCCTTGACACCAGTATGCCTCTAAGACCCTTGTCACTGCTCTTATCGGCTTCTCTATCTGATCTCTTCTTTCTACATTGCACTGCACCTTTACTAGGGAAGCTCGGTCCCTAGTCTAGCAGCCCCAACCTGTGTGTTTCTTCTTGGATTCCTTTGATCTTATCCTTAGCTTCCTAAAGTCTTATTCTCGGCCTACTTCCAACCTCCTTTGGAAATTTTTGAAAGTCATGACCAAGCCTTTCTTCATGCTGTTGTAGCCTTCCTCTTTACTGTGATTACCTTCGGCCTTCCTGAGATATGCGAGCTAAATTTGTAGACCAAAACAGAGATATGATAAGACTTTCTTCCTTCGATAGCACACATCCTTTCTTGACCTAATCACAGATCCTTTCATCATTGTATTACCTTATTCACACATTGTTCTACACACTAGAAGAGAGACTTATCTTTTGCTGTGATAGCCTTCTGTCTGAAATGTGTGAGGTGGTATAGACCCAAAACAAAGGTAAGTATACCTCTTCTTTTCTTCCCAGACTAGCCTCCTATTCTCGCATCAATGTAGACCCAAACTTCGCTCTTCTATCACATACATGATCCAAAATTTCTTACACCATAATGAGGCTGCATCATCCTTTATGTAGTGACTGGCTTTAGCTTGTAGGTTGACATGAGGTTTGTGTGTAAGCCGACATCATCAAGGAGAATATTCACCATCTTTAAGCCGACTTGTGGAGCATATTGACAAGGTCTTGAAGGCACACATTTACATCAATAAATTGTCTTTATAAGTGTCACACCAATTCATATACATGACTCTAAATTGTATATATTTATGAAAAGATGACAAACCCTTAAAAGACATCAAGACGAAGTCTTTGACCTATAATAAAAAACTCCTTGCTCATGAAACCCATGATGCGCAAGTATTACAAAATACATTTTATTATCTTTGTCTTCTTCATTACATAATTTCATAATTACAAGTCATTATGAAGACTGAACTTAGTTACACGTTCCAACATTCCCTCTTAACTAGGGAGGTATTCATAATGGTACATGGTCACTCTCAATCTGAAGAATCTCATAAGAAGAATTCGATTGGTAATCCATCTGTTATAGCATCTTATTAACCAGCATTGTCACAGTGCAAGGCCTTGATTAACAACTCCATATCTTCACAAGACCATGAACTACAATGCTGTTGAGACCAATGATTAGACATCTTCATCATTGTCTCCAAGTTACATACTCCACCCGCGTGTTCACCGAGTATGACCTCATAGGACTATTCTTTTGGGGATAGCTAATCCTCAAAGAATACCCGTCCTTTCACGACTACTCTTACTTTGGATACCCTAATACATCCCCAAAAGAGTATCAAATGCCAGATGATTATCCAATCCCACATTCTGTATTCCAGGTGAAGACCAGAATGATACGTCTATCTCTCCCTCTTAATTATGGAGGACATACCCATTCCTATTAAGGAATGTTCTCAAGCTCCCTCTTATCCAAGTACTTGTCAACTCCCTCTTAGCCAATGACTTGTCCAGGCTCCTAGGGACTTGCTTCCAAGTTTCTACCAGGTAAGAAACTTATTACCAACCCCCCTCTTAATCAGGGACCTGTAGCAGCAATGATGAAAACACTGAGCTGCTCATGAAGAACTACTTTCTTTGATTTCATGAATTTCTTCGTTGTTGAGGAGTCTTCTCTTTTGGATATATTCATTAGGGCTCAAATCACCCATAACTTTTCATTTTTGTCTGAAAGTGATCCATCAATTTTTCATTTGGTATACCTTCATATCACGCTTCTTTCCTTCGAACCATATTTCTTCCAAGGATCTTACATCCTGCAATATGGTTATCAACCTGTGGAAGACATATACTTCCCTTTGGCTGCCTTGAATAAGCTCATCAGATATTATTCAATTATAAATATGAATACTTAAATAAAAATTTACCTTAGTGACGATCTTTCACCATGACATCCTTCTTGTAGGCATCAACATCCTTTTTTATCTCCTAAAGATATGTATTGTCAAGGGTATCTATCTTTTCTAGAATTATATTAGAGTCCACATATCTTCCCTGGAGATCTCCTAGTTAAGTCTTCTTGGCTTCCTTGGATGTTGATTTCTTCTTTCCATGGTTGTACTTCCCAAGATATCTTCCTTTTTCTTTCTCCATAGTTTTATTTCATTCCTAGGAACTTCAATTGTGCAGTTCCTTAATAATGTACAACGACCTCATATTCCATATGAGGAAATATTATGTCGATTTCATCTAGTGTAGATCATGCCCTTTTGGTAACCTGTGCATCAGAAGGGTTTCTACTTTCTATTTTGATCATACTTCTAAAGATAGAAGTATACTACCTGCAACCACATGGCATGACTAACTAGCATCCAATGTCAACATATATATACATGTACCTCATTCTTTTCCTTTTGATTCATCCTGCAACAGGTTTCCTTAGAATGAAAGATTTTCATTTTCTTGATCTACTTCATCAATATGTCATCATGTTCTAATCCCAAAATTCTGTAAGTTAGAATTCTTGATGAAACCTTTTGCTTTCTTCCTAACTAGTGAATCCAAAGAGGATTCCATTAGAAAATGTCAACACTTGTTTCCATATTGATTATTGAATGATGACCCTTGATCTAGATGACTGCCTTACATAAATATTGTTTTTAGTGAGGTTCCTAGGAGCCACTTCTTTCATGGCACTCTTGTTGACTGTTGTGGTCTTATTCCTTGGAAGGTTTTATCAACACGATTGCCATGCAAGCTATTATACATTGTCTTGAAACTTCCCTATTTTTGCAGAGAAGTTAGCGTCATGCTAGTGATTAATTTGAAACTGTATTTTAGTGGAAAAATTCACTATTTTTTGGTGGAATAGTTCATAATTTATTCTGATCTTTTTTTTGCAAGTGGACTAGTCACGATGATAAATGTGTGGTTTACTTCAGAGGGTTCTCAGTTTCTAGATAGGATTTTCATCATTTTCTTTGAATACTTCCCTAGTGCTTTACCTTCATATTTTATCCCCTACACAATTGCTCCTGAGGTCCAAGTTGTTATATTTATTGGTTGTTTCTGTGGAAACTTTTTCCTGAGGTTCTGCAAGGTAAATCCAAATGCAAAAATAGTATTTTACATATTGATACTTGTTCAAGACATTCTTGTGTGATACTTGAATTTCATAAATCTAGATTTCTATTTCGTTATCTATATCAATATATAAGAACAGACCCATGGATTTCTCATATTTCTCAAACTATGGAGTTTTTCCTTTCTTGTTGCATGTTCTTTTATATTGTTATGTTGTGATTCAAATTTCTAGTTGTGCTTTCCAATTATTATCCTATGTAGTACATGCTTTGTTAGACTATATCAAAATTGATTCTTATTGTATTTTTATTATGTATATTGAACATATTATTTCTAGCAACTTTTGATCTTCCTAGATTTTCTATTCCTTCGGTGTATCTTTGCACCTTTAGGGGAAATTTCTAGTTTAAAGTCTAATTCTTTAAAGGGTGCTAGCTCAATGGAAGAGCACCTGATTTACAAGCAGGAGGTTGGTGGTTCGATTCCATCATGCCCTGATATTCATAGGGGAATGAGGATGATTATTTTTTGGTGAAGGATGATATTTTGACCATCACCAATGAGCTTATGGTGACATTTTTCGACCCTCACCAAAATATGAAATGGTGACGGTCAACGAACGCCACCATATATACGCATCAATGGTGACGACCATTAAAGGTCTGTCACCATAAATCTTTGTTGTTGATATGAAATGGTGAGGGTCACTATTTTTCATTATAGTCATTATTCGTGACGGACCTTGATGTCACCAATGAGTTTATGGTGACGGTCAATGAACATTGCCATATATATGCACCAATAGAGACGGCCATGAAAATTCCATCACAAAAAATCATTGTTGTTAATATGAAATGGTGACGGTCACTATCCGTCATTATAATCAATATTCGTGATGGACCTTGAATGTCACCACAACACATACTTTTGGCGATGCCACCTTTGGTGATGTTCAATTTTTTGGTGACGGAGGCTATTGTCCATCACCATTGCTCATATGAAATGGTGACGGTCACTATCTGTCACTATAAATCATTATTGGTGACAGACCTTGAATGTCACCACAACACCTGTACTTTCGGCGACGCCACCTTTGGTGACGTTCAATTTTTGGTGACGAAGGCTCTTTTGACCCTCACCAATGAGCTTATGGTGACCATTTTCACCCCTCACCAATGTCCTTTTTTCTTGTAGTGCCTTGACCAGACATCTTCATGTTCAATATTCTGATTGTCAACATAACTATAGAAAGCCACTAAATGTTCTTTAGTAGAAACTCCTTCTCCCTCCCTAGTGTATTTTGGAAGATATTTCAAGTAATCTCCTTGGGGAAGTGCATGCATGTGTTTAGGGAGAACAAGTGGCACATATCTCACAACCACTATCTGTTGCATCCTTGTAAGGGCAGGCTGAGCCATATTTTTCTGATGTATAGTTGATGTAGTTGTTTGGGAAATAGGAATTACAATTGGTGAATTCTGATTATAATTTTGGACAACGGAAAATTGGGGGCCTTGAGCTGATTTTTCAGGCTTTGGAATTGAGAAGAGTGGATTTTCAAAAAGATGAATAGAGGATGTCTTGACTTCTCCTTCAGTAGAAGAATCAGAGTCTAAAGTTGTCTCTTGAGGGGATGGAGTAAGATGACCCAACATATGTGTTTGGAGAGAAAGGAAAATAATATTGATGAGGGGTGACAAGAGACTGGTACTCAGGATGAGTCTGAAGGAAATTTAAAATAGTATTGAAGTATTCTTCAGTCAAAATATCCCTATCAAGAAAGGGTGCAATAGCCAATGTTTGTTCTAATTCCCCTTCAGTCAGCAGAAACTCTTTTGACTCCTTTTCAACACTTAGAAATTCAGTTTCTCCTTCTTTAACTAGAACAATACTTGTTTCAGATTTACTAGGTGATGATTAAGAAAAACCTTCAACTGAACCTAGGTTAACAACATCCACTTTATTTTTTTAATGTTCCTACTTAGCCTTAGCTAAGAGGAGACATTCAATTTTGATTTAATTTATGTTTTATGAATAAATGAATAAAGGAGGACATGTAAAACTCCTAAAAAGTATGAATAAATCAATGCCCATGTGAACAAAGACAAATCAAGGCTATGTAAATAATCACTTGCAGGTGTGAAAGAGGTTTGAGCCAAAGATTGGGTCCACCTTGACCAAATCAACTGTGCTGTCTAGGTTCATTGCATCTCCAAAAGGGATTGCACAGTTCTAGAAGGGAGCCTCTAATGTGAAGAGGGCTAACTCATCAAAGTGGTTTAGGGTTTTCAAGAGCTTTCTCATGTTATAAAAAGGAGTAGAAGGAAAATGAAGAGGTTGTTGATAGATCATATTTCTAAAGTATTTTCCTCCTTAGACAAATACCATTCTCTGCTGTTTAGTGGAGGATTCTGATTGGAATTCCTGTTTAGGGGTTTCATCTCTTCCCTTGAGGATCGTTGGAGGAGTTCTTTGCTGAAGTGAGCCACTATCTGGTTTGAGACCAAGCTCTATTTTCATGAGCAGCGCTGTCCCATTGAGGGTTTTGCAGCTGCTATCATTTGTAGCAAGTGGTGTTCTAGATCTACTTAGATCTAGCTTGTTTTGAGAAGCTTTTTCTGTTGGAGTGTGTTCTTCAGCCTCCAAAGAGAGAGTCTATCCATATTTTGTATCTGATCTGCAATTTAAGTTAGTTTATTCAGTCTCGTTCACCCTCTTCGTAGTTTCTGCTCAATACTGCGTTATTTTGTGAGAGGGATTTCTTATTTCAGTTTGCCATCAAATTGGAGGAAGATCTCTTGGTGTTAGGTTTGCATTCCCTTGGTGATCCATGGATTGGGTTGCTGATCCATGTATCTATAGATCTGATATCTTTCAGCAATAAAATTTATCTTCAGAAATTTCTGGGTTTTCTGCAGCACTACAATTTGTAATTAAGATCTACAGCTTATTATTCAATACTTTGATGTAATTCCAATTTGATCTTGTTGTTAAAGTCATATAGTTTCCAGATCTGTATTAGATCTGATGTTTTATCCATACATATGTCAGAGATCTGAAATTTAATGTACAACAGCTGAACCATCTGAAAAATAACGCTGTCTATGTATTTCTGCAGTTTATTCCTAGTTGCAACTCTAATTTCTGAAGGGATTTTTTCCCTAGTTTCTTTTGCAATCTGCTGTAGAGGCAATAAGCTTAAATTTAAATCTGATTTATTGTCATAACTCTAAAATTTCAGATCCTTGGCTGTCCTCCTCTGAGTTTCAGTCAAAACTGCGCAATTCTGGTTGTTGGGGTTTTCATGTTGCAATAGCCCTTCTCTTTGGCTGATTTCTAGCTAGTCTTGACTGTGGGAGATCTATTTAATGTGCTTAAACTTATTTTTTTATGATGAAATTCAATATATGAGTCACATACAGCATAAATGAGGGGATCCCAGCTCTGATCTGCGTTATTCTTGCTCAGATTTCCTTATACAACATTTTTCTTGAAGACCTTGTTGAGATTCCTGAAAGGGATTATTCCAAGTTCTATAGATAGAGTCTACAGTTGGCCAGGTAGCCTCTGGATCTCACCCTTTATTTTAAGGGTGACATATCCATTAAATTCCTCTATATTCCATCTCTAAAATAGAATCTTCAGAATCCCCAAAAAGGATCATTACAATGGTATCAGAGCTCCACTCTCGGCACAACCTGTGCTAGCATTGTAGCCTCAGTCATGCTGCATTCCGAAGATGAGGATCCTATTTCTGAGAGGGATAGTAGATACCAAAATATAAGTCATATAAATTATGACTATACTACTGTTGACCTTGACAAGGGTAAAGACAAGGGGAAATCCCCTAAATTGGTGAATGACAAAGATAATGAGGCAGAGGAGTTTGCAAAAACTCTCTTGGAAACTATGCAAGATCTGTCCAAAGAGATAAAGGAGATGAGGATAGATATAATAAGGGAGTCCCTTGGGAGATTCCATCAAGGAGAAAGTTCTGAAATGTCTCAATTTGGGACTGGTCAACCTGTGAGCTTGCCACAAGTCCCATAGATCTCACAACGCTCTAAAATTCCTACCTTCTTGGCTACAGAGAATGAAGGGCTACAAGAGCCAACCTCTTTGGAAGGCTCTTTTGTAGAATATGACTCACAAAGCCAAAGGTTCAAGGATAACTTGATCTTTCAAGACTTCTGCCATCTTAAGGACCAGAGGAGGCCATGGCAGCAATACACAGATGGAGGTTTCCTTCATGGGAGGCACCACACCATGGGCAGGTTCTTCTTGCCTAAGTTCGATGGATCACCCTCTTTTTTTGCTAAAGTATGGGTGGAGAAGTTGGACATCTATTTCCAGCTGAATAAAGTGCCTGAAGTATAAGCCATCAAGATTGTTGCGCTACATTTTGAGGGAGAAGCCCACAACTGGTGGTTTCATGAACTTTCTACATTGGGGCACAACAATGTGTCTACTTATGCTGAGTTCACTAGGAGACTAGTGGAGATATTTGATCGGAAAGATCCGGAGGCCCCTTTCATAAGCTTGGAAAAGCTTAAATAGACAGGAGATGCTGAGGCCTATATCTCTAAATTCTTGAGGTTGTCTGTAATGGTTCCTGATCTATCAGTAGCAAGGAGAGTCTACATGTTCATTGATGGCCTAGAAGAACCTTTGCATGGGTTGGTTAAGTCTACCAAGTCCATCAGTCTGCATGATGCCATTGAGAGAACTAGAGATCTCCAAGATGCCTTGCCAAGGGTAAAGGAAACCTTCCCAAGCAAAGCCACTCACTCTTCCAAGGGGAAGGAGGGGAAAGCTGCTCCACCCAAGGAGAGCTCACTGAATAAGTCTCTTGAAAATGATCTCCAAAGGGAGTTGAGGAAAAATAAATTGTGTTTCACTTGTTAAGAGCCATGGGTACCGGGACATAGATGTGCTGCTGGAAGAACAAACTATATTGAAGTCTTCTCTGATTGTGAGGAGGAGGAGGGAAATGATGGAACTAGGAGAGGTCACAGCACTGGTGATGATGAGGAGGAGGATCCATCATCATCCAGAGAAGAAGAAGGAGCATTTTCTCCAACCAGTGGGACTCTTGCTTCTGTGAGAGGAGTGCCCAAGTATTTGACTCTTAGAGTGCAAGGTTCAATTATGAACCAAAGGGTGTCTATTCTGATTGACAGTGGGGCAACCCACAACTTTATTGATGCTCACTTTGTGCAGAGGAGAGGGATCCCTACTGATACTTTTGTTGGGTTCTCTGTTTTGGTTCCGGGAGATAGAACTATGTAGTGCACGCAGTATGTTCCACCACTTACTATGACTATGGGAACCTACACTTTGGAGGACCATTTCTTTGTAGTGGATATACCAGACACCAACATCATCTTGGGTGTCCAGTGGTTGATTACTTTGGGAAAACTCACCACTGATTGGAAGGCCTTGCAGATGGAATGGGTGGATTTGAAGAGTGTGAAACAACAAATCATTCAAGGCATGCACACCTACACTTCACTTGATGTTTCCACCCACACAACAAAGATGGAATTGCACAGTGGGGGCAGGGACCTCACAGTTCCTTCTCTCATGTTTATGAGAATGTTGCAAGGAACATTCTTACATCATGGCAAGCCACTTGGGGTGCCATTAGATTTTGTGGGGCAAACCTCACCAAGTGCTGAAACAATGGAAGGGAGAGTCACATTGCTGTGGGAGGAAGCAAGGGGGATGATCAGCCTTCCCACAAAATTTTTTTGCATGCATAGTGCCAAAGAAACAAGCATCAACAAGGCAAGCACCACCATATATGCATCAACAGCATTGTCTTTGTTGAGAAGTGTAGATCCATATTGGAGGTCTCAACTCCTTGTGGAGTACTCCAAATATCTGCACACCGGGATGATCTTAGATGGCTTAAAGAAAGGAGGAGGCTATTTGGTCCATGAAGGGGTCATCTATCATCTTGGTAAATTATTCTTGTCTCAAGCCTCCAAGCTTAAGCAAGAGATACTACAAAGAGCACACAAAGAGTTCCTTTCCAGCTACATGCAGTCAGCAAAAATCTACTCCCAAATCTTGAAGAGTTTTGATTGGGAAGGTATGGAGGAATAACTACATCATAATTATGATTGGGAGGAACTATATTAGCACTTACAAGAGTGCAATAGTTATGTGGAGATGGGGCAGCCAAGGGATCCTATGCAGGAGACATTTCAGCCATCTCTTTCTTCTCTTAAAAGAGGAGAAAAGCCCATGCATAACTCTATGTGTATGGGAGAATTGAATGGTAAGGGATCTGATCTTATGGAGTATGATTATTTTTCTGATTTGGCACATTCTCTTACCATATGTATGCAAGCCATGGCTCCTACAAGGAGTGATATTACATGCAGATCTCATGGCACTGATGAGGCCAATACAAATTCCAAAGCTGGCCAATCCCTTGAGGTGAAAAGGGAGATTATCTATCATGATGGGTGCTTCCCAAAAGCACCTAATTAGGGCTTCAATTTCAGCCATGTCAAAGTGACCCATGCAACAAAGATGTGGTGGGAGTACCACCTATTTGTAATGTTCCAAATCTGGAACTCAACAATGAATAAGCTGTATAACGGTCATAAAATGATTAATAAGCTTAAAATATGCATAAGAAACACATATACATAATTTTTAGTTACAGAAGCAACTTGGATTTCATTTCATGATCCGGAAAGTGGGGAAAAAGGGGATTTTATGCACTAAAAAGGTCATTCTAAAAAATGAGCGTAAAAATAAGCAGGGGAAATGGTTGGATATGATATATTAGGTCAATAGGGACCTATGCTCCGAATTTCAGCTCAAAATAATGCTTCTAGCTATATTAATCAACTCCTCCTTTACCGACTAGGCTAGAAAACACTGATTTCCCATGACTTTATTAAACATGAATTTTTGAATACAGTGAGAGTGTAATTCCCATGATATTTTCTGCAAAAAATTATGAAAGAAGACTGATATGCAACTTATATTGATCAAACAATAGAGAAATGGAGATTTACAAGCTTATACAGTAAAACAAGACACCCGACAAGGGTTTCCGAAAAAATGCATGAATAACAAGCAGCACTGCAGAAATAATGCAGTTAATACATATCTGTATTCTACATGGCTGAATATGACATGAAATATCTGAATAATACATAAATATGGCCAAAGGCCTCTCTAACAAACTCTCGGAGGGGAATGAGCACCTCCTCCTCAAAGACTAGCACAATATCAAAGGATGCAACACTGCTGTTGCTGCCTCTGCATCAAGGACGCAGTTTTCTGAAGGGAACTATGTTGTGGCTGAGTATGGATGAATTTACCCAAACCAAATATTTAAATTAAGCTCAAATCCTTCTCTCTTGATCCCTTAAACAAGTTGATCCAAAGAGAGGATGGAATTCTCGCACGGGAATTCTTTGCACTAAGCAGTGCAGCAACTCCGGCTAAACAGCTGAAGTATGAAATTGGTTTCTAGACCAAGAAATTTGAATACATGAATGAATTCCCTTTGATGCTATGCCTTACTTTTATCTCTGGTGAGCCTCCTCACCCCGGACCCCACACAATGTTGAGGTGACTTCTTCATGAAGCTTCCTCTTTCAAAACTGTGTTGCCCTAGCTTGCTTCCCTCCTTTTGTGGCTACGCTGTTGACTTTGTCAACTAATCCACCTCCAATGCCTCTTTTCACATTATGGATATTCAATCTAGTTTACATATGTGTCTTAGGCTGATCCTTGTTCACATTGAACCGGTTTGCTTAGGTGATCTCTTCCTCCTCAAGAATGCATGTTGACTTAGTCAAAATTGACTATGTCCTCATCTATTTTCCCCATGTTCACACTTGTAATTGTAAATTTCAGCTCCTGAAGTGATCCCCTTCCTTCTTAAGGTAGACATTATTCATATTTTTATTGTTCATGGGCTCCCTTACCCATTTATTCATCTCCTAGGTGAAAGTAGAAAAATCTAATGTTCCAAATTGCTATGTGAAAATTTGGGAAAATTACACTATCACACTCAGATCTACTCAAAACAAGGAGTGCACTGTGCTGGTACCTTATGTGGGATTGTGACCCACCTCCTCAAGTGAAAATTTCAGTTTGCCTATATGTGATTTTGCTTCCATACATAGATGACATATTGGTATTGTTTATGGGTATGTATGGGAAAAAATTAAGTAGTGAACATGTACCACATGGGATGGAACTTTATCCTGTACTTCATGATACATGTTTTAGATATGACATTGCTTCACCCATGTTTATTTCTCTTGAGTTTTACACTCCTAAAGGGGAAGACTATGCACCTATCATGTTAGCATTGGAGGAGAAGTTTCTGATGTATTGTCTTGGTGACCACTTAATCCATGATGAAAGCTTGATTCTTGATGGTGCCATCAATGGAGAAGGAGAAGAACTACAACTCTTACCCTGTCAGTTTCTTGAGGACAAGCAACATTTTGGAGGGGAGGACTGTAATGTTCCTACTTAGCCTTAGCTAAGAGGAGACATTCAATTTTGATTTAATTTATGTTTTATGAATACATGAATAAATGAGGACATGTAAAACTCCTAAAAAGTCTAAATAAATCAATTCCCATGTGAACAAAGACAAATCAGGGCTATGTAAATAATCACTTGCAGGTGTGAAAGAGGTTTGAGCCAAAGAGTGGGTCCACCTTGACCAAATCAACTGCGTTGTCTAGGTTCATTGCATCTCCAAAAGGGATTGCGCAGTTCTAGAAGGGAGCCTCTAATTTTAAGAGGGCTAAATCATCAAAGTGGTTTAGGGTTTGCAAGAGCTTTCTCATGTTATAAAAATGAGGAGAGGGCACATGAAGAGGTTGTTGATAGATCATATTTCTGAAGTATTTGTCTGCTTAGACAAATACCATTCTCTGCTGTTTAGTGGAGGATTGTGATTGGAATTTCTGTTTAGGGGTTTCATGTCTTCCCTTGAGGATCATTGGAGGATTTCTTTGCTGAAGTGAGCCACTATCTAGTTTGAGACCAAGCTCTATTTTCATGAGCAGTGCTGTCCCATTGAGGGTTTTGCAACTGCTATCATTTGTAGCAAGTGGTGTTCTAGATCTACTTAGATCTAGCTTGTTTTGAGAAGATTTTTCTATTGGAGTGTGTTCTTTAGCCTCCAAAGAGAGAGTCTATCCATATTTTTTATCTGATCTACAATTTCAGTTAGTTTATTCAGTCTCCTTCACCATATGCGCAGTTTTTGCTCAATACCGCATTATTTTGTGAGAGGGCTTTCTTATTTCAGTTTGCCATCAGATTGGAGGAAGATCTCTTGGTGTTAGGCTTGCCTTCCCTTGGTTATCCGTGGATTGGGTTGCTGATCCATGTCTCTATAGATCTGATATCTTTCATCAATAAAAGTTATCTTCATAAATTTCTGGGTTTTCTGCAGCACTGCAATTTGTAATTCAGATCTACAGCTTATTATGCAATATTTTGATGTAATTCCAATTGGATGTTGTTCTTAAATTCATATAGTTTCTAGATCTGTATTATATCTGATTTTTTATCCATCCATATGTTAGATATCTGAAATTTAATTTACAGCAGCTGAACCATCTGAAAAATAACGCTGTCTATGTATTTCTGCAGTTTATTCCTAGTTGCAGCTCTAATTTCTGAAGGGATTTTGCCCTAGTTTCTTTTGCAATCTGCTGTAGAGGCAATAAGCTTAAATTTAAATCTGATTTACTTTCATAACTTTGAAATATCAGATCCTTGGCTGTCCTCCTCTGATTTTCTGTCAAAACTGCACAATTCTGGTTGCTGGGGTTTTCATGTTGCAACAACCCTTCTCTTTGGCTGATTTCTAGCTAGTCTTGACTGTGGGAGATCTGTTTAATGTGCTTAAACTTATTTTTTTCTGATGAAATTCCATATATGATTCAAATATAGTATAAATGAGGGGATCCCAGCCCTTATCTGCATTATTCTTTCTCAAATTTCCTTATACATCATTTTTCTTGAAGACCTTGTTGAGATTCCTGAAAGGGATTATTCTAAGTTCTATAGACAGAGTCTACGGTTGGCCAGGTAGTCTCTGGATCTCACCCTTTCTTTGAAGGGTGACATATCCAGTAAATTCCTCTGTAGTCCATCTCTGAAATAGAATCTTGAGAATCCCCAAAAAGGATCATTACAATTTTCTAGAGGAGTAGCTTCAACTTGAGATTTTTTAGCAAATTTTTTTGAAACTAAAACCTCTTTAGATTCTAAAGTAGATAGAGGTACCTTTTTCTTTGGAACATACTTTTTGTGTACCTTATTCACTGTATGAGATGTGTCTTCAACTGATCTTTGTTTTCCTTTAGCATATTTGATAATTTTCTCTGGGTCAACAATTGGAGTCACAGTTAGAGATATTTGATTCCTCCATGTAGAAGGAGGTCTTGAAACCCCTCTTCCTCTTTGTGGAGTCATCAGGTGAACAAATTTGCAATCCTCTTCAGGTCACCAATTCTTGTTCACCATCAAGAACTGATTATAAACAATGCATAACAATAGAATTGGAAAAATACTTCGTTACAAGGCCTTCGTCTCCCAGCAGACGCACCAAAAGATGTTTGCGCTGGAATCCACACTTGGACTGCAGCATGCACCTGAATAGACACATCTTAAACTATAAAGCAATTTAATGATTTTTTTTGTGAGATTGGTAGGTGGTACAAACTTTGATTCACTGAAAAGATATTTTAGTCAAATGCACAGTTCTAATAATGAGGGTATTGTAACTTGATGTGGTAGCAAGGTGCAAGTTTGTAGTCTATGAGGAGAGGAAACTGTAAGATGAGAGAATAATCAATAGCTTTTTAAAACAGAAATCTACTGATTTAGTAGAAATTCACAAAAGTAGTAGTTTGACAATATTCAATTGAGAGAAAGCTATTTATAGTCTGACAAGATTCTCACTAAAATATCATGAAGATTAACTATCATGAGTGATGTTATTCCACTATTATAATATAGATTTTATCAGGAATGCTCACTGTGTGAGACTAACAAAAACCGATAAAACACATAACAAGCTTAAGAGACTAATAAAAACACATAACAATATGATTATTTGCAAACTGGAACTGGAAGAAAGGAGATATGGAAACACAAGTAAAGTAGACAATACACACAGAAAATTGGTAATAAGTCCTCAGTAGTATTAATCCATTTCATTCACAAAAAAAAATTACAGTTCATATAAGTTAAAATTCAATAACCAACAACCAACCCTGACTTCATATCAGTTTGGCATATATATATACAAAATATGATACTGTCATCTTCCACAGAAAAAAGGTAAATCTGTTTCAAAAGTCATTGAAACCTCATGCAAGAGGCGAGGCTTATCCCTTAATCTTAATTACAAAGTGCTACATTAAAAAAAATAACAACATTAAGGCTGAAAATTTGAAGTGGTTTGTATGATGTGGCAGTTTTATGGGAAGACTCCTCTTCCGTTCTGGTGAAACCAACTCCATAAAAAGTGAAAACAGTAGTAAAATGGTGTGTGGCTATTCCTTGAATGTTGCCTGGTGCCTGGTAAAACGTGTTGGTACTGAGAGTAGTGGTAGAAAATTGTTTGAGATAAACTATGTCGTTGTTCCGTTGTTTCTTTCCATTTCTTGGTTGAAGACCCTTTGTAATGGCGAAAAAAACCCAAAACTTTTGGATAGAATGATGAAGGTTCATTTTATGAGGAATTACAAAGAAAATCCTTTGAAACAGGTTTAACTAATAGAGGAGACATGGAGCGGAATAAATGACAAGTGAGGGGGGTGGTGATATGGTGAAGAAGTGGGACCGATCGCAGATCGCACATTGGAAGTTTTATTGTGAAATGCAGGAGTTAAATGTTGAAAATGAAAAAGTGCGAGGTGCGATGGGAGCGAAGGTGACGTGGAAGAGAAATGGGACCGATCGCAGATCATGGATCAAAATTTTTATAAGCATACATAAGCATGCAATCAATAGCATTTATCGGATCCTTAAAAAAAACGTCAATTTCTCCCAAACAATATGCATTCACGTGGAAATGTGTTTCTTGGGCCCCACAACCAGTTGACCAATAAGAATCAATCATAGATCGGTCGCTTGCAAGTTTAATAAACTCTGTGATTTGTGAAATCGCGCTGGTGCGTTACGCCAACATGTGCCCCTTGCTTCATTGCATTGAAAATCGCTTAACATATCATGCGAAGCCTTATCGATAAACTTTAAAAACTGTGATTCACGAAATCGCTCCATCTGCACTTTAATATCCACCATTGATCTGCGCTTAGATCTGATGGTCCTCCTTGCTTTCCCCTTAGCCTCATCACATCACAAATCACTTAACATACCATGTGATTTGACTTAACGATAAAACTTTAAAAACTTTGATTTGTGAAATCGCTCCATCTGTGCTTTAATCTCCATTATTGATTTGCGCCCAAATCTTACGGTCTTCCTTGCTTTCCCCTTAGCCTCATCGCATTGAAAATCACTTAACATACCATGTGATTTGACTTAATGATAAAACTTTAAAAATTGCATTGTGCGAAGTCGCTTCATGTGCGCTTTAATCTCAGCCGTCAGTCTACTCCCCTTTGGATTTGCTATTAGATCATGGCCATTCGTTCCTTTTGCACGCGGTTCTTCTCCATTGCTTAATTCCTCAGTCTATTTCCTGGCTAGATTCCTTTAAATATTGTCTGCTTCTCTTCTTTGGATCTCCCACTCTGTTGGTTAAGTTGTTTTCTTCCGGCTGTGCTTTGATTTTAAAGAACTCTGGTTGCCACGAAGCCTTAGCTTGCCTTCTTCGGAAACTGATTACCTATTTACCCATAGCCTCTTTTCTGAGATAACCAAAATCTCAATGAAATAGCTGCTCTTTTCACCGTGTGGAATATATGACTTCCATTTCTGAGAAATAGCTTCCCTTTACTGTTTTGACAATACATTTTCAATAAAAGTAGCTATTATTCCAGACTAGATGACTACAATTTTATTAGCCAAACATCGACTAAATTTCAACATTAAAATAAGCCAAAATAGATATTTTAACGTATTTTAGGACTCTAAAACACTATGACACATATTCACTTAAAAATACCTTGATGTTGGGACTCTTTTTTAACTTTTATTGGAGATGACTCAAACTTTGGACATGGACTAAGACACAATAAAAATTTGAGAATAGTGACACAATGGCGATTACACCATTAACATTTTCAGTGCTAATACATACTAAGATATGTTTCCATAGGGTCGATCCCATCATGTTATTATTCTTAAACCATTTTCACTCACTGACTTATAAAATCATGATGTGATGGTAGAGCCATCCTCTAAATGGGCTTCCTAGTTATATCCTTGCTAGCATATGTTGCCCATGCTACAAATATTGAGTAGGCTCGGGATTCCTCTTTAGTCACATGATGACCTTTGCTATAAAGCTTTATTATCCTTCTTCTTAGCTATATTTCTGGCTTTATACCATAGAGGCTCCCACTTATTGAGTTGTACTTTTGCATTGCATGTTGACTTTTTGTACCTGTTGGCCTTAAGCCAACTTCACTTGGACTTGTGTATAAGCCACTTTTTTACCATGTCATTCTGCATAATAACCCCTACAAATCACTTAGCCTCAACAACTTGACACCTTATTCCCATGGAGAGAACATCCCTTTGAGTGTCATTAGCCAATTTCATCACCTTACATTGATCATAGGAATGTTCCAATCCTAGGAACTAGCACATCTGTATTTCGACATTCATTATTTCCATTGTACTATAGGCATTATTTTATTCCTTTTCATGCATTTAATATGAAAAAGACAAAAAAATTCTATATTTCAAAAAATAGCGGCAATGAGACATCACTTCCATAATTGATGGCAGCTAAAGTCAATTGTGTCGCCTTTGAGCAAAGCACTCAAAAGGTGTTGAAAAGAAAGTCTTTTCTCTATTGGGATGTGATTTAGTTTGACTTAGGAGAGCCATAACCTTATTACTGAGTCAGTAATCCCATGGTTGGTTATCTATTCCAATCATATGGAGAGTTTTTTTATTATTCCTGCATGAAAAACTTATACAAAGTTAACATATGTTTCCATATACTCACATTTGAGAAATGTTTTTTTTCAAGGGAAGTAAACCAGAGTTGACCTTTCTGCAGTGTCTCTTGACTCATTTTTCAGTTGGCCATACCCGGTCTGTCAGAGTTATGTTCTATCACATCAGCTATTTTCTCCTTTTCTCGTGCTAGTTAAGAAGGTATCCATAGACTTCTTTCTGGTGGGTTTGCTCTTATCGACTTCGACAAATTTCTCTAAGATTAGGCCTAGAGCTACATCCTGGCTCTATTTCCATCATTGATATGTGAAATTATGCTCAACATTCATAAACATCATGGGTCTTTGAGTAAGTGGGTTCCGTTGTGTTCGACGTCAATTTACATTATCGCACATTGGGATTTGTGCAGTACCTTAGTTTCCATTTGACCCTATTGGTGGATTCCTCACCTCTGTGTATGATTTCATTATTGGTTAGTTTAAATGGTTTCTATCGTGCATTAGAAACATATTATGTACGTCGAAAACATGCCTCGGTTTGGTTACTTCATCTTTCTTCGTCTCATTCCTTCCAAATTATTGGCCTACGGGTTACACTCACACTGGATTGATGAAGGAAGCCTTAATGCCTTCCTTCCAGCAGATATTTTTCCATCGACTCCAACTCATTTCTCTGGGAAGCGGGTCTAGAGTCATTTTATAGTACCTTAGGGTTTGCACTCATCAATGGTAGACTCCTTTTCTATTGTTAGTGAGAATACATCAACGTCTCCTAATTGGTATATTCTCTCAAGTGTTCGACTTCAACTCGTTTATTCACACTTGTTAGATTGTACTAGGGGCACCTTGACTCTCATCATAGTTATCAGTGAGTTTTCTTGTGTTTGTTAACGGTATACATCAATGAATGGTAATAAAATGATTTCTCACATGGTCGAATTTAGCTCATTTATTCCCATAGTGTAGAAATGTACCATGGTTGTCGGTGAAGACCTCGGGTTTGCATCAACATGTTTTGGTTCACTTGTCAGCTCCTTCAGTTTTCTGCTAGTGACACCATCCACCCTATATGTTTCAGTTCATCATAGCAAAATATTATATGTTGGCACCTGAGTTGCGTGCAATACCATTATTCCACTTTTATGACTTGGTACTTTGAGGATCATTTATGTGACATCAGTGATTAGATATCGCTTTCGGCATCATTGATTAGTTCTTCTATATGTGATGTTATGACATGACCTTGATATGTACTTTTGAGGCTATGATCAGATGATCCAATATGTATTTCTCAGTCTCCTTTGTACTTGTATGCATATTATATCCACTCTATATTGATATGCAAACATGCTTTACTATCTTTGAGCATGGGTATGCTACCTCAAACATGAGCTTGCTTTCTGATCTCTTCCATTGTTTTTTGGCAGGCTGGAATCTGGTGAAATTCTCCCAAGTCCTCGCATGATTATTCTTATACACTTAATACATTTCAGCCATAATTTACCCCTTCTGACCTCATATATTAGGGGGAATCTGTTATAGCATAATTTTCCACCTCTATTTACTCGATGCTCTAAGTTACATTCTTAGGCATCCCTTTCCCTTCAGACTTGTTCCTTTATCTAAAAAACATTATTTTAAATTTTGTATGTGACTCTGCCCTCTCAAAAGAATGTGCACACATGAGTCCATCTACACCCAACCCACGCATATAATCTATAATATGAAAAAAATATTAAAATCCCTATTTTTTTGGTGGGGTTTACGGGTTACACCAGAAGCCTACCTACAACAACCTGTGGCATAACTATATCGCAACTTAAACAACTGTTTTGAGGTGATATAATTACGCCTCATGGGAAGTCCTAAAGGGAGGAGAAATATAGGATATTGATATCATAGCATCAAGTATACAGAGGTTATGGTGACTTTCCTTTCACCTTTTGAAGGAACCATGAAGAAAACAAAATTTGCAGTCTAAGAGATTACCTCTTGGTAACATTTTCCTAAGATCAATGAAATTGAGAGTGTAGATTTCCACAATTTTTTACATTGATATAGTTTTTCGGATGGAATTGTGTGGAATATTTTAACCATATCCAATGTTTCAGGTGGACACTCTGAAACATTGGACAAGATTAAAAATCCTCCACACAGTTCCATCAAAAAACTTTATCAATGAAATTTTTGTAATTGGGACTACCTTTGATATCATGTATGGTTTTCCTTTGAGAGTAACAATGACACTATGGGGGTGAAACTCATAAAAAACATGGTTTTTCCACATATAAGGTTTTACTAAAATAAAATAAAAAACTTTAGTTAGGGAAACATCACAAAATACCTCACCTTTGAAGAGATTGATGTTATAGGACAAACGACATTGCTAGCTAACACAAATGTATCATCGAAGTATCAACCAACTAATGGTGTATGGTTGGGGGTATGGTATTATCGACATCTTTAATCTCTTTATGAAATCGACTGATATTAGGTTATTTCGGCTTCTGTTATCATTGATGCAATGGATGGGGTCCCCTTCATCCACATCTATGAGTGGAAGAGGCACTCCCACCCTTCAAACTCCTATGGCTCATCTTTTTAGATATTTTTGTTCATGATGGTAGCACTATGCTATGCATCAATTATTTTCTTCCCTTATCATATTCGAAATTTGAATTGGATCGAGACTCTATTTCCTTTTCTTTCAACTTTGCTAACAATGGTTGTTTTGAATGGCATTCATTAGTGTTGTACTATGGGTTTTGTTGAACTCACACCACTTTCCAATGTCAATTTTGGACTTCTCATGACTCTTTCTTACTTCTAATTGTGAAAATTTCAATATGAAAATATACAGTTGTAGTGATAGATTTATTTCTCCTACTTATTACTTCAATAAGTTATTTACAGAAATCTATCAGTAAACTTCGAAATAAATACTACTGCAACATTCACAATTATACATGTAGAGAAGTAAATAGTGAAGAACATAAGCATAAGAATCAATCACATGTACACAATTATTTTTGGACAAATGTTCCCAGAAAAACCCAATGTGGGAAAACTGGTGCAGTAGATGAGGGTTTTATTAATATTCTTCATCAAATGAATCTTTACAAAGAATACGCTGGCAGATAAAATCTAAAAACACCTGAGACATAATTCTTGGCTCCTCCCGACAATTTCCTGACACCCGGATCAGCCTTTGCTTCTCTATGTGCATGTCTCTGTGTTTCCCTGCACTGGACTGTGTAAGCGTAGGATCTGCGTGTTTTTATTGCGCTGCCTCTTGTGACCCATTGTGTCCCTCTGTTCTTGAGCTCAGTCACTACTGACTCCCTCCTCCTTCTGCTTTTGCATATCTCCGCCATGCAACTCTTCGACTGAGATCGAATTCTATTCCTTCTGAATTTATCTCCTTTGGGTATTGAGTGTATGCTCGACTCATTTTCCAAAGGACCCTCAAGCCTTCTTTTATAATCTTCTCGTTGATGAATAAACGACCCAGATTAGAAGTCTAATCAATGGCTAAGATTAAAACTTGACTTGATCTTTGTTTTCTAGAAGATTCAAACTTTTTCTTATTAATACCCTTTAATTATTTAATTTCCCTAATTTTGTACTTAGGGTCTCCATTAAAATAATTAATTATTTTAATAAGACATGAACCAAGTGGAATTTCAACAAACGGTTTCTGGCTTCTTTGGAATACTGATGTCCAAGTCTTCTAAAATTTTTTGAGACTTATCACACTTTCCGATGCTACAAAAATTAACACTCCCTCTTAGCGAGGAAAGTGTTCCAACAATATTCCTACTCCATGCTGCTCTTATTTTGAAGCATCCTCTGTGTTGCTGATGTCTAGACGCTGCCCCTCATTTTCTGCGTTGATGCCTTCTGTACTCTGCCCATGACACTACCACTATCACTGCTGCATCTGTACTACATCTCCCTCTGAATCCTGATCCTATCCATTCCTGCTACTAGAATGTATTCTTGATAATCCCCATATTCTCTCTGAAGTAGAAAAACTTAGTCTTCCCCAAAGCCTTCCTTAGAATGTTTGCCACTTGCTCTCTTGTTCGAGTGTACTACAACTGTACAACTCCTCATTAGACATAGTCCCTGATGAAGTGACACCTGATGTCAATGTGCTTTGACCAATCATGAAACACAGGATTTTTAGAGAGCTTGATGCAACTCTGATTATCGCATAAAATACTAGTCTCTTCCATTTTCTCCTTTAGTAGGTTCACAAGAAATTTCTGAAGCCATATGGCCTCACAAGAAGTTGTTCTAGCTGCCATATATTCAGGCTCCACTGAGCTCAATGCCATGGATTTATGTTTCTGCTGCACTAGGAAGTCATTCTTGATCCTATACTGAAACAATACCCACTGGTACTCTTCCCATCTATTGGAATCCCAACCCAATCTGCATCGGTGAATCCACTCAACCTGACATCATGGCTACGGGTGTACTTCAATCCAAGCTCGATTGTTCCTTGAAGGTACTTGAGAAAATTCTTGGATGCTGCCCAACGAGCCCTCTTAGTTTCTACCATGAACTGACTGAGGGTATTTACAACATAACAGATGTTTGGCCTTGTGTTTACCAGATACATCAAGGATCCTATGAGCTTCTCATACAGAGTAGGATCAACCTCATCATCTTTGGACGTGTCGATTTTCCTCCAGTTGGTGATCATCGAAGTCTTCATGAGTCTACAATACTCCATCTGAAATATCTTCAGAACCTTTGTAGTATATATTCCTTGACCAAGAAAGGTCTCCCCCTTCTGCTACCAGACTTCCAACCCCATAAAATAGTGCATTAGCCTTAGATCCTTCATGTCGAATTTCGTAGCCAAATTCTTCTTGCAATCTTTGATGAGCCTCGATGATCCTGTTAGAAATAGATCATCTACATATAAAACTAGTATCAGGGGCTCACTCCCTACCCTTATATAGTATAGATTGGGATCTGTATCACTCTTGACAGATCCCATATTCTGCAAGTAGCTCTCAATTCAATAGTACCAGGCTCTAGGAACTTTCCTTAGTCCATACAAGGATTTATTATTCTTGCACACATGAGTCTTTTGATCATGCATCTCGAAGCCTTCTGGCTGTTCAATATACACCTCTTCTTCTATCACCCCATTCATGAATGCAGTCTTGACGTCCATCTAGTGAATATCCCATCCCATCTGTGCACCAAAGGATATCACAGATCTAATAGAGATATATCTAACTACTGGGGCAAAGGTTTCTTCATAATCTATCCCTTCCTTCTAAGCATACCCCTTAGCCATAAACCTGGCTTTAAATATCTTGATGTTGCCATCTGCAGCATACTTGACCTTCTAGATCCATCTTGATCCTACAACTGATCTCTCATGAGGTCTGGGGACCACTTCCCAAACATCATTTGTCATGATGGAACTGTACTCTTCCATCATTGCATCTACCAACACCTGGTTCTGAGTAGCCTCTTGAAAATTGGAAGGTTCCCCGACCTGTGAAACCAAGGCTTGATACCTCTCAGGTTGCTTACGTTGTCTCTTCTCATTTCAGGGGACTCCGACAAAGTCTTTTGCATCCCTTAGAATTTTTCATAGTTCCCTGCTCATTTTCCCAATGGTAGTCGGCAGATTTACCTACTCTCCCTCCTGCAAGTCCTCAGGAGAAATTTCGCTTGGATCCCCATGCCTTGGAGAGGAAGCTGAATTATCTGTCGATGGTTTTTGAGGTTGAACCAATAGATCCTCATCAGACTACGTAGTAAAAGGAAACTCGTGGGATCTTTTGAAGGCCCTCTCCTCCATGAATTTCACATCCCTCTGCACCAAAAATTTCTTACCCTCGAGAATATAGATGCGATATTCCTTTTCATTCTCACTATATCCCACCGGATACCCCTTTTCCACAGTCATATCCAACTTCTTCCTCTTCTCACTGGGCACATGACAGTAAGATGTACTGCCGAAGATCTTAAAGTGACTCACTTCAGGCTTGCTTCTAGTGAAGACACTTTCTGGCGTGATATTTCCCAATGCAACGTGACGGATCCTCTTCTGAACATAGAAAGTTTTATTACAAGCTTCAGCCCACATAAATTTGGGGATGTCTCGAATATACAACATCACCCTGCAAAGAAGGATCGATGAAGAATAGACCGCTTTGATACCACTAATCCAGATTTATGTAGGAACGTAATAAAATATAGAAATAAAAATAAATGCAGAGATGAAACAGAAATAAAACTTCATTTCATTAATATCAAATAACCGAAATATTCTTATAGACAGAATGGACATAAACTAACAAGGGCGATGGTAGCTTATATCTGAGAATAGATGTGGTTGCTACATGCCTCTGAACTGTATTACAATGAGGCTCGAGGGCCTATTTAGTATTTAGAAACCATGGAAAACTCTAAACATCCAAAAAACTAACCCTAGGAGATGAAACACCAAACTATGGGCCCCGTTGGGGTAAATTGGTACATCAATTTCTCAGAGTCGTAACTTTGGCATACGATCTTTGTTTAATGCACACGATAGCTCATTATAAATATCTATCTGAGGACTACAACAAATGATAGTTAATTTCAAGTTGAAAACTCACATTTTCTAGATGTGATTTTCCAAAAAAACATCATTTAGGGCCTCAAAACGGCTCTGGAAGTTCAGGACCTGAAAAACTGCCAAAAATAGTAAATTGTGCTACAATTAAGGAAACTAAAAAACTGAAAGAAACAATGGTGGGGGTCCAAGTGGAATAGGTAGGTGGCCACCAATATCTACCTGGATCATTCCTACATGTTATTTTTAATCTCTTCATTCTCTTTTGGAGTCATTCTATAAGCTGCTTTGTTTGGAAGGCTAGCACCTGGAATGAGATCAATACGATGGTAGATATTTCTAATGGGAGGCAACTCATTAGGAAATTAA
Organism: Pinus albicaulis; assembly: GCA_034641835.2. NCBI lineage: Eukaryota > Viridiplantae > Streptophyta > Pinopsida > Pinales > Pinaceae > Pinus > Pinus albicaulis. The sequence continues at coordinate 884,339,205 of CM076569.1, forward strand.
TCCACTACAATATCAATAATTCATTCAACATGTTTTTAATTTATTCTGGAATATTATCAAATTTATGCTTCTGAGGATTACTTTTGTCTTACAAATCAAAGCAAAATATATCTCCCGATGCTTGATTTCTTGAAGGAACTCGTTCCCACTAAGTAACATTACCTTGGATCGTTCTTCTCCTGGTTCTTTTCATTCTTCAAAGGCAAAAGGACATGATTTTCTCCGTCCTTTTCAAAAGTATAAGTGTTGCTCCTTCCATCATGTATTTTTTTCCTATAGTATTGCCACGGTCTTCCAAGAAAAATATGACACACATCCATAGGCATAACATCACAAATAACTTTTATCCTTATAAAATCCTATTTGAAACTCCACTTCACATTTTTCATTAACTAGTATTTTATGTCCCTTTTTCAGCCATGAAACTTTGTAGGGAGTAAGATGTTTAGTTTTCTTTAAATTCAACCTTTCTACCATTTTTGTGGATATTAAATTATCAGTATTCCCACTATCAATAATAACTTTACAATGTTTTCCTCCTGATTTAAAAACTTTTTGAATAATGTTTTTCATTGTCTGGGTTCGTTTACTTCTTCAAGAGACTTTACTAAAGTTATTTTCATCATCAAAGATTCACCATTTTTAGGTGCATTTTCATGTGTAGAGGATTTTACACTTTCTGTTTCAGTTTGTGCTATATGCGTGCTTCCTTGATTAAAAAATATTTCTGGACATTCATTAGATTTATGGCCAAATTATTTACATGTATATCATCTTACCAAAAAATATCGGCCCCTACCTCTTTGATATGGTCTCTGTCCTCTGAAATATCCTCTTTATGATTCTTCCTGTTATGAATTGTTGCCTTCTTCTCTTTGAATGGGAAATATTCCACTTGAATATCCTCTATTTGATTGTCCTCTACTTGATGATCCTCTGCTTCTTATTGTGATTCGTCCTCTTCCTCTTTGACTCTTCTTTCTTGCCAATTTGTCTTCAATATTAAGGGCTATATGACAAGCTTATTCAATAGTTTTTAGAGACAAAACATCCAATTCATATTGTATTTCAAATCTCAGACCATTAATATACCTAGCTAGTTTTTCTTCATCTACTTCCATATGACTAGATCTTATACTTAATCTATAAAATTCTTCTGTATATTCTTTTACAAACATAAATTTCTTCTTGAGATTTTTCATGTGGTAAAAAAGATTCAAATGGTAATCTCGAGGAAGAAATTTACCTTTGAGCTTGGCCACCATTCGATCCCAACTAGTGATATTCCATTTTCTTATATTTCTTCGTTAAAATTGCACGCTATCCCACCATAGTGCCTCATGTCCCTTTAGTCTGGTCACCGCAAACTTAAGTTTATTCTCATTAGCTACATTTTCATAGTCGAAATATTTATCCATGGTGCTGATCTAATCGATCCATTCTTCAAGATTTAAATTTTCTTCATACATAGGCACGTCCAATATTGGCTTGGTACTTATTCCCACGATCATCTTGACCATTATATCTTCTTGAGTTTCTTCTTCAACTTCTTCTTCTTAAATTTATTCCACTTCACTGATATCACCGATGTCGACATCTCTTCAGCGTGTTGTATCCAATGCATCCAATCTTGTTTGAATATGTCTCACTTCATCGAGTAAGACTTGATTGGCAGCTGGTCTTCCTCAACCAATTCCAGCTCCTCTGGCTCCTCTATCTCCTCTAACTCTATGGGCCATCTTAATTGAAATAAAGTCTAGATCAAAATAAACTCTTCTTTTTACAAAAATCCTTTATTTAAAATGACCCTCTCAAATGTCAATATAACAATGCTATATGTTCTATTAATATGGAAGATGTCCCTTCCACTATATCATTTTATGACTCATTGAAAATGAAATCATACTATATTCAACCAACTTCACCATGTATGACCACATATATTCACACCATATATATTAACTTCACTATATAACTGACGAACTTTTACACCAACCGCACATATATGTTTAACCCACTTATTACACTAGCCACACCATATAAAATTCAACGAAAAATAAATTTCAACGTGAAAAATTAAATAGTTTACCATGCTTGCATAGGTAGTGTTTCTTTGCTACTTCTCGCTTCTTCCTCCCAATTTTACGTGTTGCGACGATGAGATTTCCGGTTTTACACGCATTGCAACCATATTACAATTTTATTACATTCTTATTTACTCCATTCCTGGCAGCCAGATTGATAGAGTTTCCAACAATTAATATATATGCTGGAATGTCTTTTAGAAACCACAAGGGCACAACACCACTAGCATCCCACTGACAGATGAGAGAGCACCCCTCAGTTTTACTCAGGGCCCACCAAAATCCATCAAAAAACTATTGGGAAGCTAAAATGTGAGAGTGCACAGCCACATACACCTACGGTCTGGAAATTATAAATTATTTTCCTAATCGCTCCTCCAACGAAGATGCTAAGGCCGATGAGTGTAGAAAGAAAAAAAAAACCGCAATCTCTACGTTTGTGAATTTAATCCAGGAATAAAATTTAGCGAGAAAAAGCATGAAGTCCCCTGGACACGCTATTATTATAGTCTATAAATCACTATTTTTTGGTGTTGTACAATTGTAGCCTCTTTAGAGCGACTTAAAATTGTTATGCGGGTTCAAAATCCTTTTCACCGTGACATGAAAGATGTGATTGAAAACTACATTAATGGCTTCGATTAGGGCTCTGATACCAAAAATTGGTGCAACGATCTAAAAATGAACACAAAAAAAAAATTCATCATATTAAATCACACTCCAAAGCTTGGATTTACAAACATCTACATGTCTATTTATTTAGGATGGAATAAATCTCTCGAATCTCTTTAAGATAAACTTGTTCTTAGACATTTGGATTAAGTTGAGAATTATCCTCTCAACTTTAGAAACCTATCCTAACTTCCTAATCTCCTTATTAATTCTAGAATGACTCACAAAATCTAGAAAATTCTAGATTTCCCTAATTAAATAATTACATAAAATTTAACCATAATATGCTCCTGCATCAATTAGTTATACTTGTATTCAAAAAAAAAATTCTAACTCTAGGTAGTAGTTATGATAGAAGGTGAAGCCAAATAATAGGTTTCTCTCCTTGAAAATTTTCTTGTTTCGAATCTAACCCTACAAGGAAATATCATAATGTTTTTTTAATAAAAATAAGGCCTATGAAACACACTAAGGGTTCAAAGACTCCCCGATTTAGCTGATTTAGAATTCAATCAACATCATAACTGGTTTTCCAAAGCTTTGAAATAAAGCGAAATGAGGAGAGTGAATTATAAATTTGAGCAAGCAAGGCTAAAAAGTATTCAAAGTGATCATGTAAGACCTACAAAAATATATCTTTAGATCAGCAAACACTAAAATCAAAGCTGAAATAAAAATGTAAAGAAAATGGAAGTAGATGAAAATGAGAATATGAGACTTACCTCAAATAATTTTAGAAATATTTACTTGAAAGATAGTGATTTTCTCCAAAATAAATAACTTCTTCATTTGATTGAGATTAAAAACATGAAGTTGCATTCTATGATGTTTTCATTGGCCAAAAAATCATTATTTAATGAATCTAGACTAGAGCAAGTGATAAGCTAGAAAAATAAAATCTTATTCTCAAGGAATCAGAAGTAAACAAGAAATCATAATGAGAATGTGCTCTACTTTAAATTGCAGCAACAATTATTCCTTTCTTATCACTTTTTATTTTAAATCAACCCCAAAATTTCCATTAAATCCCAAGAGATCAATCTAAAGCTCCAACTAATTTAATGGTTTTTTTTATAAATATAGACAAAGGATGTAATTTATTTTGTGATCACTAAAATGGTGCAATATAGAAACAAACTAGAATAGACAATCAAAATCAACAATAATCCATTACCTTTTCACATTCCGTGTCTACTTACCAATTTACCGTGTTAACATAATATATTGTTTAAAATGAAAATCGTGCATTTAAATTCAAAAAGCAGTATGAATTGCAAATATTATGTACATTCTCATCATCCATACATGTGGGCATCCAAGCAAGAGGAAATAAGTGGAGCCCAAATCCCATATATATGTGCAAGATGAAATAACGTCACATAGGGGTCAGGCTCCTGGAAGGACTTCAAAACTAGATTTTAAATAAAGTTTGTGAGATCTGAGTATGCGGGAGAATATAGCGAAAAAGAACAATTTGCAAAAAAAGAAGAATGTGGACCATATTGATTAAGCGGGTGACATCAATCTCGGATTCTCAGATTTTGTAAGTTGTTATTAATTATAATTTAAAAAGTGTTATGGGATTTCAGGATCACAGGATTCTGAGACTATGATACTGCAAAATTAGTGAGATTATAAGAAGCTGGGAACTCAGATTCCTATATCCCATAATAATTTACAAAATAAATTATTAAAGATTTACGGGATTGCATGATTCCCGAATTCCAGGATCCAAGGTAGTGAAAAATATGCACAAGGATGGAATGAAGGTAGAAGAGCCAGAATATACTCTTCATCCAGGAAAAATAAAGGATATGCTCCAAAAATAGTCGTGGCTCCACACTAAAGACACCATTTCCCAATAATATCCATGTATATTCAATATGTTTCTAGATAATCCTTTATGCTTTGACTCATCCGATATTTGCAAACCGGGTGCAACTAAAGAGAGGATACAATATGAATCAGTGTAGTTCAAAGATAAGAGCCAAGCATTTCATTTTAACTACATTGAAAAAATGTGATCGTTACTCATCTTGCAATTGTCAAACCAAAGGGAATACACATCCAAGCACCTTTATAAAGCAATTAAATAGAAATTCTGATGAGAAAATAAATAATTACCTAGACACGTGACTCGGAAGGAGGCTATATGCTCATTTTATCATAGAGCTATTTTTATTTACTTACAAAATAAAGTCCCCAAACCAAACTAAAGAATATCTGCAAAAATAAGTACAAATAAGAAATAAAAATACTAAAAGAGAAAACAAGTGTTGAAATAAAAACTAAAAGAAGATGAAGATGAACAAGTAAATGTATATCTGGAATAATTTGACTGTGATTTTATCTCATAAATCTTAACATTCTCCCATGCATTTATCAAAATTGGTATATATTCTAAAATTATCTTCTTATTTAATTTAATTAACTCTAAGTAATGAGCTATTAAATTTCATCTACTTCATATTTACATTTAGGGACAAGTGTAGGAAAAGACAGTTTAGAAATGATTTTGAATTGAAAATTTGGCATTTTTCAAAAATGCCAAGTTGTAGCAATTCTTTGCAACTCCACCATTCATGATTTTTTCTCTGAACAAGAATTTCCAATGTGATGAAGCTTTTCCAAGAAAGATATTCAAATACAACACAAGTGTGTATGATTGTTTCATAGGCGCAACTTAAGAAAACATATTCTTTGAATACTCTTTGTTAGGAAATGGAGTGAATATGAAGAAAACATTTCAATTTCACTACATGCTTATTAAAAATCTGCAATATTGAAATAAATACACGCAGAAAAACAAACTAAATTTAAACTAAACTATTTCTAATCATAATCTAAAGATAGGACTAAAACTAGGTGAAATCGTATTTCCAATGTAACCATTCAAACACCTTGTTTTATGAAGAAATAAATGCATCAAATATCAATAACAAAAGTATGAATACGATTAAACTAATAAAAACAAATGCATTATGTACATCTATTGCTAATGTACATATAAAAAGAAACTTATTTACAATCAACCTCTCTTGAATATTTTCCTCCAAACAAAATTCTATAGGATCATAAAAATATGGATGAATCTCAGTTAGAGATTGGAAGAGGTCAAAAGGAGAGGATAACATGCTAGATTGTGAAAATGCACCTTTAGATGCAATAGCCTACATAAAAGTTTCATCTTTATGTACATATGGTGAGATATTAACAATATTTTGTGTAAGTGAACCTTCCAAACAACTTTCAAATGGATCAATGAAGTGCTTATAGAATTTTAATGCTATGTCATAGGATCATCAATTGGGTTCGATAGTTGTTCATATTGTGAAGGTACACCCTTGAATGCCAATTCTTGTTGACAATGCATTTGAGAAGAAACAAACAATTGATATGAGATTAGCATCAAATGGAATTGGAAGATTAAAATCTCTTGATGCTCATGACTAATTCTTTAAAGTTTAATGTCATATTCTTCTGCTAATATGTCTCGTGAGTGTTCAATCCTAGATTGTTGAATATGCAAGCATGTGATATCCAAAAATTGAAAAATGAAAGAAGAAAAAAAATCTTGAAATGGCCATAAAAAATGAAGAAAAACTAAGAAAATTATATCATTATTTACACTACTGTTATAGTTAATGTTACAAGACAATTGAGACTTGTTTGAAATAATTTACTTTTGACAAGAACCAACCAAGATAATGCAATTAGAATAATTATCAGCATAAACTTGTGAGAAAGAGAGATACTCAAGACTATGGAGGATGATAATTTTGTCATCATAAGAATGATAAATTGAGATCGAATCTTTAACATTGAAATCTTCAAAATGATTAGATGTTTGAAAATGAGAACTAACTGGAACAATCTCTAAAATGAATTTTACTTCATTTTCGAATATGTCTTGATTTTGAACATGAATATTTAATGAAGGATAAGATAAATTAATATCCTCTATGTCAAATTATTCATCATAAATGACTCCACATCGTTCTTAGTATTCTCTTCCTTGATATATGATGTCTCAGAACAAGAAGACAGGTTAAGGACATTTTCAGTCACATTGAATGAATGATCATTGAATTTATCTTTGCCCATATCATTATTTATAGTGTTTATATGAGGTTCTCTATTATCTGTAATAAAATTAATGTAAAGAGAAGGTGATTTTCTATCAGAAAAAATATCAGGACAAAGAGAAAAATGAGAGTTTAAAGAAATTAACCTGAAAATATCTCTATTTGTAGATTATTTTTTTCTAATGTAACTTTTAGATTCATGATCATTCATTTCGCTAATAATTATTACTTGAGGATTAATGCCTGGCTGCCCAAAATTTTGTAGTTGATTAACATGGGTAAATTCAAAAATTTATGTGGCAAAATGTACGTTATTGGAATCTTCAATTTGACATGCTTCTTCTTGCAAATTTTCTTGTTGATTTCCTAATTTTATCTTGTGTTGATTTTCAGTTTTATTGACGGTTGATTCTTCAATTATATTGTTGGTATCTTCTTGTAATTTATTATCATATTATTCCAAGTTGTGTGATTGTAATTCATTGATATGTGAGAGAGTATCATGGTCACCATTAACACTATAGGAAGTGTGCACTAGTTGAAGGAATTTATCGTACATAGTTAATGTGATTTTGTGATGATTAGTATGTGTATCTTCAATAAGTTAAGTTTTAGTCATGTTAATAGAGTCATTTGGTGACTCATCAAAGCTTGAAATTGTATGATATGGATTTGGAATATGAGGAAGAAAACCTAGACTTCTAAACCATCCTATTAACTGTAATTGTGGAAGAAAATTTTCAGATTGAAATTAAAAACAAATTAATTTGAATATAATCATAAAATAATCTAAAGTCTCACCTTCGAATTGAATAATTTATTCAAGTTTATCACATACCTTTTCATAGTCATAATCATGAAAATCATGTAGGAAAGTTTTTAGGAACTCATCCAAAGTGTGAATAGACACAAGCGATAAATATTTACACTAGACTTTAACCTTTCCTATCAATGTGAGAGTAAACATCCTCCACATAACACTTTCTTGAATATCAAAATTATTACAATTAAAAATAAATCGAAGGAAATTATCATAAGAAAAAACATTTTTCTTATTGTTAAATTTTACCTTTGATAAGAGTTGAACAACCTTTATTGGAGTGGAGTTATGTGGAAGTCGAGTAAAGCAGTTCCAAATATTTTTTTTTTTAAAGCAGTATTTAAGAATAAATAAAATTTAAAACAAAAAAACTCCAAAAGAGAACAAGTCGTTGGTCCTCCTTCTAGCTCCAAAAATGTTGATGGCCAAAAATTACCTCATCAACATGTAAGGGAGACCACTTGATCAGAGCCCCAATTAATCCATTTTCCATTTGATTTGGTGGTTCTAAATGATTCTATTGGGTCCATCTACCCGCTCTCTCTTCTCACTGACTTGTGATATATCTATTACTTACCAAACAAGAAGAGAGATATTAAATATTCCTTCTTGTTGCATGCTTGAAAGAAAACAATCCTTAAGCTGAATTGATGGCCTAGCCAAGACACACCTAAGGATTTCCCCTGTGTAAGGGGACTTGTAGAATGATACTAATGAATCTAACTCTAAATTTAATCTAAATGCAATGTGAAAAGTAAACGAAACTAAACTAACTCGATATCTAGGAGATAGTGTAGAAATTACACCAATGGATTCAATCTGATAATGTAATATACTAAAACATGACACGAAGTCCTTCTACAATATTTTTGGAAAATAAACACGATCGCACAATCACACCAAGTAAGAGAAAGAAGCAAATCGATCGCACAACACATATATTTTTCCTAGGGAAATCTTGTTGCTCAAAACCCCTCTATATTTATTGTATAATCAACCCAGAAATCATGAAAGAATACAATGCACTCTTCTCACAAGAGTCTACTGCACTCTACCAACTGTCTCACACTGATCCAGACACAATCGACCAACACTTAGCCAATTTCCTGCCTCTTCTCATCCTACCTGCCTTGCACAATTATAAGAACAATTGATCCCTATTAATTAGAAAATTCAATTGATAACCTTCCAAAAATGCGCAATACATCATGGGAAATCCTATGGTTATCTAACTGTGCACCGCCAATTTAATAATAATAAAACTAATAGATAACATCCCTTTAACCTCTGTCTCAACTGGGTCTTCATCAGAACTGACATGTATGCAGCTATTAATAGTAAATCATCAGTCACTTGACAAATCATTTCATGTGAATTAAATCTGATTTAATTCACTTGACCTCTCACTAGTACAACAATCAGTTACAACTAGTTAGATTGATTTTAACTCACTTAATTGAGTTAAATGATTTATCATGCATTAAACTAATGCACTAACTGAAAATTGGACTCTAAAACAAATAGAGCCACTCTACATGCCTCACCAACCAACCTCAACTCAAATTTCATGAGCTAACTGATTCTATCACACTCAGTTAACTATTACAAGTGATTATGAGATAATATTACAATTTATTGTCCAATTTAATTAAGGGAAAATTAAATTAGACACACATTTCTTTTTGACTTTTCAACACTCCCTCTAAACAAGAAAGGGATTATCAGCTACCCTAATACTACCTCTGTGGTATTCAAATTTTCTCTTGGTGAGTGCCTTCGTCAGAATATTTGCATCCTGATCCTCCATGGGAATGTATTGAAGTAACATAATGTGTCTCTGAACACAATCTCTGAGATGGTTGTACCAGATGTCAATATGCTTGGACATGTCATGGAATACTAGATTAACTGAGAGTTTTATGCAACTCCGGTTATCACAATGTATCACCTTCGGATCCATCTGATGACCAAACAAACCAAGAAGTATCTTCCTCATCCAGATGGCCTCACATGTCACCTGACTAGCTACCATGTACTCTTCCTCAGTTGAACTGAGTGCAACTGATCTTTTCTTCCTATTGTACCAAGAAACTATTGTCGATCCTATGCTGAAGATCCCTCCTGATGTGCTCTTCCTGTTTTATGGACTTCTTGCCCAATCTGCATCAGTAAAGCCTTGAAGCTTTACTCCCTCTGTCCATCTGTACCATAAACCATACTCGATAGTTCCCCTTTAGATATCTCAAGACATGCTTCCCTGCCTTCCAAAAGAGTTTGGTTGACTTAACCATAGCTTGAATAATCTGGTTAACTTCATAGCATATGTCTGGTCATGTGTTCACCAAGTACATGAGTGAACCGAAAAGCTGCCTGTAAATAATAACATCCACTACCTCACCTAAAGTAACATCCTCCTTCCTCCAATTTCTTGCAAGAGGAGTCTCCATGGATTTACAACTCTCCATGTGGAACTTCCTCAGAATATCTTTAGCATACTTGCGTTGAGAAACAAATATCTCCCCATCTCGCTGCCATATCTCCAAACCAAGGAAATGATGAAGGAGTCCCATGTTCTTCATCTCAAACTCTCTTGCAAGATCTTCTTTTCAATAATTTATGAGTTTCTTATCACTTGTCAGAATAAGATCATCAACATAAAGTATGATAATCAAAATCTTACCATCAACCACAATCTAGTACAAGTTTTCATCCGTTTCACTCTTCATGAAGCCCAACCTAGTGAAATAGTTGTCAATCCTGGTGTACCAAGCACGAGGTGCTTGCTTCAACCCATACAGTGCTCTCTTGAGTCTAAATACATGTGACTCACTGTCAAAGGTTTAAAAACCTTCTGGCTACTAAATGTACACTTCTTCCTCAATAAATCCATTAAAAAATGCAGTCTTTACATCCATCTGATATATCTGCCGCCCCATTTGCACTGGGAATGTGAGGATTGATCTAATCTATGAGTATCGTGCAACTGGTGCAAAAGTATTCTCATAATCAATCCCCTCAACTAGTGAGAATCCCCAGGCTACAAATCTAGCCTTGTACTCCTCCACACTCCCATCCTCTATCAGCTTCAACTTATAGATCCATCTAGATCCAACCACTGACTTCCTGACTAGTCTTGGGACAACCTCCCATGCAGTGTTCCTAACGATGGAGTCATACTCCTCAACCATGGTTTCAACCCAGGTTGGTTGCTCCACTGCTTCCTCAAACGATGATGGTTCTATCACAATACACTCGCTCATAAGATCCATGTATCGAGTATACATGTATGGTGACTGTCTCTATCTGTGCTATGATGTAGGTGCTCCCACATGTTCTTCCGCATCAAGTCTCAATCTGTCAGCCTCTGTGGTGCACCTCCTACCATGTTTGGTGGATGGCTCTACATGAATGGTTTCTTCCACTCCATGATCCTCCTCATATGGCTGCTCCACATCTTGAGGTTCATCCTTTGGAACCAAGAGTTCCTCATCTGCATGAAAATCAAGCTCCCTCTCAAGGGACAATCGCATGGCTTTCTTCTCATAAAATTTACATCCCATCTGACAACTGTCATCCTGTTGCTCGGAAAATACACCCGATAGTTGTGGGGAGCATCAGTGTACCCAAAAAATATCTTAATCTTTGTTGTTGGTTGTAGCTTCTTTCTAGAATCTTTGGTCACATGGAAATAGACATATGAGCCAAAAAATTTAAAATATGAAACATCAAGTTTCTTACCAGAAAAATCATCCTTTGGTGTACTCATGCCAAGTATCTGATGAGGACTATGGTTTTGCACAAACACCATTGTGTTTCCCTGATAATGTAATATAGCTCGTGCTGCACCTAAAATTGTTTTGTTCTTTCTTTTTGCAACCCCATTTTGTTGTGGGTTATGAGGCACAATCAAATCTCTCTGAATTCCTTCTTTGGAACATAAGTTCTTGAATTCATTGGAGATGTACTCACCACCATTTTCTCTCCTCAGAGCCTTCACCTACTTCCCCGTGTCTTTCTCAACCAGTTCTTTGAACTCACAAAATTTTGAGAACGTCTGATCTTTCTTCTGCATGAAGTAGATCCAACACTTTCTAGAAAAATCATCAATAAAAGTCACATAATACCCGTGCTTTGTTGTAGAAGCTATACATGATGGTCCACACACATATAAGTGAAATATCTCAAGGATTTCTGCTACTTGGTTCTCCTTCTCGTGAAAAGTGGTCTTTGTATACTTCCCCATGGTACATCCCTTGCATATTTCTATCTGCGCAAGGGTAGCCTTTGGAAGCCCCGTAGAAATCTACTGCATGACCTTCAAAACACTATGGTGTAGATGGTCCAATCTCCTGTGCCATAACTCACCCTCATTCCGGCTCACCACTCTATCTGCTTTACTCATCAATGTTGCACAACCATCTACATCAATTTTGTAGAGGTTCTTAAAAACCAAATCTTCTTAACCTGTCCTATGGCTTTGTGATGAAGGAATGCTTTCCCTTCACTGAAAACCACATCATATCCTCTATCCTCCAACATAGCAACTGAAACTAAATTATTTTTCAAGCCTGGTACATGCATGACATATTTTAATAAGAAAGGCTTACCTGAATATCTCTGGAAAGTAATTGTACCAATCCCAATAGCACTATACCTCTTGTCATCACCCATCTTGATGTGAATCTGAAGATCCTTCTCCTCGAAGCTACTAAAGAGTTCTTTGTCTCCCGTCATGTGGAAAGATGCACCACTATCCAAGTACCACACTGATCCCATCACAATAGACACATGCATGCGATGAGTGAGAAGTCCAACTTGAAATTTGATGCCAAAGCATCACCCGCTGCAGACCTTGAAGTCTTCTTGTTGTTATTCTTCTTCTGTGGACAATTAGTGGCATAATTTCCATGCTCGTGAGAGTGAAAACATTTCACTCTAGATTTCTTTCCCTTCCCCTTCTTTTCCTTACTAGCCAAGGCACAATTTTACTCATCATATATCTTGGATGAGGATCCATCCCTGGTATTCTGCATGAATTTTTCTTGTACCAAATCCAGCCAAATTCGCTCCCAATCTGATATCTTCTCCCTCCCATTAACAGAGTCTTGATAACTATGCCAGCTCTTGGGAAGGCCTATAAGTGCTAGGCTCACCAAGTCATCATCTGCTACAGTAATCCCGACAATTCCAAGCTCATCTCGACATTGGATGAACTTGGTCAAGTATTTTAGAATAGTGTCGCCTTTCTCCATTTTGATTCTCCTGAGATTATCCTTTAGTGCCAATTTTCTAAGGTCACTGTTGTTCTGAAACATATCTATCAAGGTCTTCTACATTGCATATGTAGTCACCTTTCCATGGAGACTTGAGACAATGTGATCTCAAACTCCCTCCAATAAGATCCTCCTCGCATTTGAAGCCTTCTTTTTCCAAGCATCAAGAAGAGCGGCATCTGCTGCTACAGGCCTTGCAATATCAGTGTCGATAAATTATTTCAACTCGTTGTCCTCCAGAACTGCCTCCTTTCTATCTTTCCATGAATTATAATTAGAACTTCCCTCGAGTGCATATTCCAATATTAATCCATTGAAATCCATCTTGATCCGCCTGTTGCACCAAATAATATTTTTGCAAATTCGAATGCTCTTCAACACAAACTCAATTTCTTCTCCACTATAGTGATTTTTGGCTCTCCGATACCATGTAAAAATTGTACCAATGGATTCATTCCAATGATGTAATATACTAAAACAAGATACTGAATCCTTCTACAATATTTTCATAAAATAAACATGATCGCACAATCACACCAAGTAAGAGAAAGAATAAAATCAATCGCAAAATGCAGGTATGTTTCCTGGGGAAAGCTTGCTGCTCAAAACCCCTCTATCTTTATTGTATAATCAACCAAGGAATCATGAAATAGTATAATGCACTCTTATCGAAAGAGGCTGTTGCACTGTACAAATTGTCTCACATTGATCCGGACAAAATCGAGCAACACTTAGCCAATTTCCTGCCTTTGTTCAGCCTACCTACCTTGCACAATTCGAAGAAAAATTGATCCCTATTAATTAGGAAATTAAACCTTCAAAAACTGCACAATCCATCATGGACAATCCTATGGTTTTCTAATTGTGCGCCAACAATTTACTAATAATACAACTTATAGATAACATCCCTTTAACCTCTGTCTCAACTGGGTCTTCATCAGAACTGACATGCATGCAACTATTAATAGTAAATCATCAGTCACATGACAGATCAATGCATGTGAATTAAATCTGATTTAATTCACTTGACCTCTCACTAGTAAAATAATTAGTTGGAACTAGTTAGACTGACTTTAACTCACTTAATTGAGTTAGCTGATTTCTCATGCATTAAACTAATACACTAACTGCAACTTGGACTCTAAAACAAATAGAATCACTCTACATGCCGCACCAACCATCCTCAACTCAAATTTCATGAGCTAACTAAGTCTATCACACTCAGTTAACTATTACAAGTGATTATGAGATAAGATTACAATTTATTGTCCAATTTAATTAAGGTAAAATTAAATTAGACACACATTTCTTGTTGACTTTTCAACTGATAGCTCCCAAGTACCAAGTGCAATACTTTAAACAAACTGGGGATTTAACATGATTTTAAAATTAAATTCCTAGTTGTTTCAGAAGTTATAACAATTTATATTATGAGTTCCATGAATTCTTTGTTTGGAGATAAAAAAAATGAATGATTAGCCATCAAAACTAGGAAATATTTCACTACATTCTATTGGAAAATAAAGAATTTTTAAATGATATATTTTCTAAGTAAATAGTTACTAAGAGATCTGATTTAAGCACGTGAGAAAATACAAAAATCGATAACAAATCCATGAAACTACTTAATTAGATAGCTAATCCAAAAGTCGAACATTTATATGAACAATAGTGCACAACATGAATTAATTTGCATATATATGCGATTAAATAGAAGAAATTTTCATCACAAATAATATTACTCAAACAAAAATTGTTAAAATTAGTCTCTTTGCTTTGCTTCTCAATTCGATCATAATATTTTTCCCAAAAGCATTAACTTTTCTAATAGGAGAAAAGAGAGATCAATGCCTTAGAAATAGCCACTTCGAGGGGGCAACCTCCAATAAATTACATAAATGAACAATCCTTGGATGATACAAATGACCGAAACCTCCTTCTATATATAGGAGTCCATGGGCCCACAATATAATCCTATCCGACCTAACAATAATAATGTAAGGGCACAATAATAACAATATTGGGGTTACAGGAGTACAACAATAACAATAAGGGAGCTACACTAATAATAATAAGGGACTAAACTAGTAATATAGGGATGTAACATGCCCCTCTCCTTCAAAAAAGTGTTGCACTCAATGCTTGAGTAGCTCTGGGTGCTTCTGTATAAAATTCTCATCCTCCCATGTATAATCTTCAGTGGGTAAGTTCATCCACTTGATGAGATACTCTGAAATTGATTGATTTCCTAGCTGTCAAGTTCTTGTTTCTGTGACCGCTTCATGTTCCAATATGATTTTCCTTCATCATCAAGTTCTGGAAATATTTTTTGAACTGGAATATTTTCACCTATAACTTTATTTAAGCATGACACATGGAAAACAAGATGCACTCGCGAAGAAGCAGGAAGCTCCAATTTGTATGCCATAGTACCAATCTTTTGCAACACCTTGTAAGGACGATAGTGCTTTGGCGATAATTTATTATCCTTCTTAGATTGCTTGAGGGGAATTTGTTTGTATGGTTGTAGCTATAAAAATACCCAGTCTCCTAAATCAAAACTTCTCTCGCTGTGATTTTGATCTACCTGTTGTTTCATTCGATTTTGTGCCAAATTTAGGTTATCATTTAAGAGTTGGAGAACTTCTTGTTGATGCTCAATGTGATATTCCACTGCTTGAACCTTAGAATTTTCTCTTAAAGATGATGCGCTGGACGGTGGATGATATCCATAAAGTTCCATAAATGTGGTCATTTTTGCTACAATATGGAAGGAAGTGTTATACCACCAATCATCGAGAAGTAACCACTTGACCCATTGTGTTTGTTTATCGGATACAAAACAAAAAAGATATCCTTCCAAACATTTATTCACTATCTCAGTTTGACCATCAGATTGAGGATGATAAGATGATCTATGAGCTAATTGAGTACCAAAACAAGAAAATAACTCCGTCCAAAAATTTCCAGTAAAAATGGGATCTCTATCGCTCATAATAATCTTTGGGTTTCCATGTAGCTTTTGAATTGTGTCCATAAATGTAGTAGCAACTGTACTTGCTTTAAATGGATGAGATAATGCACAAAAGTGTGCATACTTGGTAAGTCTATCAACTAAAACTGTGATGACACTCTTTCCTTCAGACTTAGGTAAACCTGTGATAAAATCCATTGAAATATCCTCCTAACATTGACTTGGAATGGATAAAGGTTGTAGAAGACCCGGGGTCTTAATTGTCTCAACTTTATTTTGATGTGAAACCAAACATTCCACTACAAAATTTTGAATATCAGATTTAAGGCAATCTCAAAAAAATTATTTCTTCACCCTATGGTAAGTTTTTAAAAATCCTAAGTGTCCTACTAAAGGAGAAGCATGCAATTCCAAAATAATATTTTGTTTTAGTTGAGAATTCTTACAAAGATATAAGTGATCTTTGTACCATAAGGAATCATTTTTCCAACTAAATGTATCAGATGTACTAGGATCTTGCTGCAAATTTTGAATGAGTTTCCACACTTCTTCATCCTTCTTCCATTCAGCCCTTGCTTTGGTTATCCAATCTAGTTGGATAATAGAAATGGAAAAAATCAATGCTTCCACCTCTTCATTCTTTCTTGAGAGTGCATCTGTAGCAACTTTTAGCTTCCCTTTTTTGTAGATTATTTTAAAGTTATAACCCAACATATTTGTGACCCATTTCTGCTTCTCTTCTGAAGATAGCCTTTGTTCCAAAAATTGTTTCAGACTATCATGATCAGTTTTTACCTTGAAGTATCTTCCCATTAGGTAAGGTCACCATTTCTTTAGTGCATGTAGTATTGCTAACATTTCCTTCTCATAAATAGCTTTTTGTAAATACTTTCCTTTGATTGGACGACTTTCAAAATAAATGGGTCTTCCTTCTTGCATTAAAAAAACACCAATTCCATTTCCTGAGGCATCACATTCCACAATAATTTTTTTTTTGAAGTCTGGCATAGCTAAGACAGGTGCTAGGCACATTGCCTCTTTAAGATGTTCAAAGGCCTTAGTTACTTCAAGAGTCCATGAAAATGCATCTTTCTTCAATAATTTTGTTAGAGGTTTTTCCATTCTCCCATAATTCCTAACAAACTTGCAATAATACCCTGTTAACCTGAGAAATCCTCGTAATTGCTTTATGGTTGTGGGGACTTTCCATTCCTTAATGGCTTTAATTTTGTTAGGGTCTACCTTAACACCCTCGTGAGATACAATATGACCCAGATATTCCACCTCTTGTACTCCAAAGAAACATTTGGATGTTTTTGCATATAATTGTTTCTCCTGCAATAGTTTGAGCACCCTGTCAACATGTTGAATATGATCCTTCCAAGACCTGCTGTAGATTAGTATATCATCAAAAAATACTAGCACAAATTTTCTAAAGGTTTGAAAATGGAATTCATCAACCCTTGAAATGTATAAGGTGCATTGGTAAGGCCAAAAGGCATGACCAAAAATTCATAATGACCCTCATGAGTTCGAAATGTTGTTTTTGGAATATCTTCAGTCTTCATTCTAATTTTATGATATCCTAAACGAAGATCCAACTTGGTAAAATAAATTGCTCCATGTAATTCATCCAATAATTCATCAATCACAGGAATGGTAAAATTATATTTAATGGTGAGCTTATTTAGCTCCCTATAAGCCGGACACATGTGCCATCATCCATCCTTCTTGTGCACCAATACTATAGGAGCAGAGAAAGAACTTTGACTAGGTTGAATTATACCAATCTCTAACATTTTTGCAATCATATGTTCAATTTCACTCTTTTGGACATAAGGATATCTATAAGGCCTGATGTTTGAAGGAACACTTCCTGGAATAAAATGAATAGCATGATCATGATCTTGATTAGGTGGTGGTCCTTTGGGAGTTTCAAACACCTTGGAATGATTTTCCAAGACTTTTTGGAGATATGCAGAAATAGGTGATTTTGATGTTGGAACTTCTAGTGAGCATAATTGTCCAAATAAGCCTCGTTTTTATTTCTTCAAAATATTTGTCTTGAAATCAGATCTTATTATCTTTCCCAGCTTCCCATCGATACCCCGTAATTCGACTTCCTTTCCTTCTGAAAAAAATTCAAGAAAAGTTATTGAAAATTAAAATTTATCATCCGCAAATTTTGTAACCATTGTACTCCTAGTACAACATCAGGACCTCCCATTGGAATGGAAATCATTGGACTATTCAATACATATTCCCCCATGTTTATCTTGATATTGTGGCATTTTCCAAAGCAATTTATAGTTCATCCATTTGCAACCATCACTTGACATTCTGGTGCTGGGTATAGGAAACAATTCAATTCCTTGGCTACCTTACAATGAATAAAATTATGGGTACTACTCGAATCGATCAACACTATTACCTTTTTCTTCTTGATATGTCCTCTATATTGAGAGTTTTAGGAGTGGTAATTCCTGCCAATGCATTACATGATATGGTCAGACTCATTTCTTCCTCTTCTACGGTTGGTTCCTGGTGTATATCCTCTTATTTTGAAGATTCATGTTCATTTTCTTCTTCCTCTTCACAATCTATGTAAAATAATTTCTTCTCAACACACTTATGACCTTTAGTGTATTTTCTATCACAACTTTAGCAAAGCCCTTTTGCTCTTTTATATTCCAATTTTTGTGGTGTCAACCTTGTAGGTTGTGGAAGTCTAGGAGTAGCAACACTTCCATCTTTATATATGTGAGTGGTAGGCTTCCTTGTCGCCATAATTTTACATTCAAATTTTCTTTCCAACCTGAATGCCTTTTCCAATTAATCAGGTTCCCAAATGCGAACTTCATGTTGGATGTTATCCTTTAAATTCCCTATGAAGACATCAATCCTGTGTTCCTCTGGAATATTCAGTCAATTTTTGGAAGTCCTCAATGTGCTCCACCACTGAACCCTTTCGTTTGATATTTATCAATTGGCTAAATAAGGTGTTTCTTTGTGTATCCTCATAATGTGCTATCATTTCCTCCGTAAAAATTGACCAAGTGACAATTTTTTTATGGGAGCAAATCCATCGATACCATACAAATGTATTTTGTTCTAAATGTAAAGTTTCAATGCGTACCTTTTGTGTGTTTTTCACATTATTGAGATCAAAATATTTCTTCATCTGTAGTATCCATGTTAAGGGATCCTTGCCATCAAAATTCCTCATATCTAGATTTGGAATATGGTGGTTCTTCCATACAACATTAGAGTTTATGAAATCATGATTAACATTTATTTTGTTCTCATCATGAGTTTTCTCTACTATATTTTTGCCATTAGGAAACATTTCCTGTATCAACATTGCCAAACCTTCGATGTCTACTTTTAGATCATCCTTCATGTTTTCCATGTTTTCTTTCAATTTTTCATCAATCTTAGCTTCCATGTCATCCATCTTAGCTTCCAAACCACTAATCTTATCTTCCATGCCTTTCTTCAAACCATCCATCGTAGTTTCCAAGCCTTTATTCAAAACTTCCATTTCATTTTTTTGTTTCTCTTTGCGATAGTGAAATTTGGTGCACTTGCTCTTGTAATTTTGATATCTCATGTTGCATTTCTTCTTCTTCATGATTCATAGTAGAGCTTCTGAAGGCTTAATGGGTGTTGAATTATTTTTAGGGGGAATTTTAGAAACCAATACTGATAAATATTCTTCAATATGCCCTTGGAATAAATTCAAACTAATTTTTTCAAATGGGACTTATGTAATTCAAAAAAAATACACACATTTTTCTTTATTTTGGTGAGCTCGATATTGAAACTGAATTATCTTTGTGATTTCGGATCTTCAATATCTGAAATTGGGCCTTGTAGTAGCCCTCTAAATCTTCTTTCAAATTCTAGAGGTCTAACCTGATTTGGATTCTTCAAGAAAAAGTTATGCCAAATCTCCCACAATGACCTAATTATGGACTGGTTCAGTAGAGTGACCTTGTACGACGTGCCATGTGTCACAATTTCCTCATTCAGCTCCCAAATTGATACATAGGAAACTACAGTCCATGTAATTGTGGCCACTTTCTACATAATTCCAATCCAATGCTCAAAGAGAGAGTTATGATGATTTTCCCATGGTCACCTCATTGAGATGAAATTTGGGAGCTTGAAAAATCCCTAACTTCCACAGACCCTATCTCCAAAAATATTGTGAATCAATCTTTGAAAATTTTCCACGGCATTCCTTAGGACTGCGGCTTTGCTCTGTAAACATTTCAACTTCTAAACCCTCGTAGAAAAAATTTATTGTGAAAATTCCATGATAACCTATTTAGGTTAAATTCAGGAGCATGCAAAAATCCCTAACTTGCACAGATCATATCTCAAAACATATTGCGAACCAAGATTTGAAATTTTTCCACGATGTTCCTCAGGATTTTGGCTTCTCTCTGTAAACATTTCGGCTTCTAAACCTTTGTAGAAAAAAACTTTATAGTGAAAATTCCATGATGACTTTTTGGAGCAGTGAAACCCTAAAATCTAAACCTCTGATACCAAATGTTATGAAAACAACTCCAAAAATAGAAGCAAAGAGAGATCAAAACCTTAGAAATAGCCACTTCAAGGGGGTAACCTTCAATACATTACATAAATGAACAATTCTTGCATGATACAAATCACCAAAACCTCCTTCTATATATAGGAGTCCATGGACCCACAATATAATCCTAGCCGACCTAACAATAATAATGTAAGGGCACAATAATAACAATAGTGGGGTTACAGGGGTACAACAATAACAATATGGGGGATACACTAATAAAAATAAGGGATTAAAATAGTAATATAGGGACGTAATATCATAGGGAGAAGTTGTAATAGTACAAGCTATGATATGTAACAAGACTTGAATCCTGAGAGAAAAATCCCCAAACTACTTAGGTCTGAGTAGCCCCTTTCTCCTATAGCTAAAAAATATTTACAAAAGTGCTTCAGATAAACCTAGTTGCAGAGAGAAGAAGAACCTTTGCCTCATTCTTGGAAACTAATATTTATAATTTGCAAAAATCTCCAAAAATGGAGAACTGTTGGAAGTGGTTTTAGATCCATATATATTGGAGCAACAAACCATATTCTTCTCCTTTTTTGGTGCAATATAAATCCTCCAACAAATAAATATTCTACAAAACCAATCAAAATTAAAATAAAAAGGAATCAATTTTGAACATAAAAATCATAATGCCAAAATTGGGAAAACAAACTCTCCAACTAAATCTTAATTAAATAAATAAAATAAAAATAAATTTTAACCTTCTGTTGGTTTCTATATTGATCTATTTGGCCCAATAAGTTTGAATTCGAATGAATTTGCAACCACGACACTCTTAGACAATGAAAATTTCCCAAAATTCAACATAGAAAATCAATTTTTGTTACAAATATGTTTCTCAATTTTATGCTAAATTTTTAGGTTGTTAAATATTGATATCTACTTGATTTGGTATTCCTAAATTATTCTCCATGACTCTATATTTCCAACGAGCCATCCTCGGCATAGTAAATCTCAAGATATCAGCCTTCAAAATGAAGGTATCAAAACTGCAAGTATGTTGTAAAATCCATGTCGGAAAAAATTGTACATTTTTATTAAAAAACCAAATTTTAAACTATATGTTCCAATAATTTTAATTAAATTATTAGTAAAAAAAATCATTAACGTGTAAAAAAAATCAATTTAGTAAATTGCAAATTAATTAAAAATTATTATTTTTAATTAAAAAAAAAATTATTTAAAAAAATTAATAAAATATTAAATTATGAGTGAACTGGTTATTTGACTCATAAATGAGTCATGGGAATATTAAATGGAGGAGGGGAAGGTATAAAGTATTTGACTAGAGTTATAAGGGAGAGGGGATATAAGGTTGTTGGAATCTCAGATCCTTATGGATTTCATGGAAAATTTGAAATGAGAGCTAAGGAGTCGGGAACAGGCCTGGAGTTTCAAATATTTTCAATCTGTCAAAGGAAAATTTGATGACGGGTGTTTGTTTTTCAAGCCTGTCAATTTACGTTTTAAGTAAATTTACGACTGTCAAATTTTTTTGGTTTTCAAGAGTTTCTTGGTGATGTTTATTGGGGCTGATATTCGTTGTATGTCTCATAGAAATCAAATAGAGAAAATTCCAAAAATAAAATTGCAAAAATTACACAATTTTTTTTTAGCAAACACATATGACGTCCCATAAGCATCATGGAGATGAAGTATCCATCTGAACATCTTCTCTAATTCCACACAAACTCAGAAAGCTAAAAAACAATAAGCAAAAAATAACAAATCGAAAAAAATGTTTGAAAGAAAAAAATCCAATCTTAAGGCACCCCTCAGTCACTTCGACATACAATGACTATGGTCTAAGAGTGGCAATAATTTTCATCATTGCATGAAAGAAATTCTGCAAGATACAAAAAGCTGAAGCTATGTGAAAGACTGGATTTAATCAAAGGTTATGGTAAACTATGGAAGAAAAATTTCTTAAAACAAGCTAAAGCATATAGGTTGTAAAGAATAAGTCCAGTTCTGATTTTAGAAGCCACACCCAAAACATAAAAGAGTACATGGTTGAATGTTAACAACTATTTCCAGCACATATATTACCTAATGAGCACTCTTCTGAAATTTCAATTGAATCCAAGGTTGAAAATTTCATTCATGTAAGGAAAAGGTTAGCAACTATTTCTAGCACATATTAACTAATGACCAAACTCTTCTGAAATGTCATTGAATCCAATGTTGAAAATTTCACTCATGTAAGCAAAAGGAAGCTTGACGTTTGCAGTTTTCATTAAATGGATCTAATAGTGCCAATTTTGAGTTGCACATATGAATTAGAACATGTGGAACTCCATAAAAGAGCTTTAAACTGTGGTTTCAGTTATTTTTTACCATGTTTCTAATTTCACATAAGAATGACCTGTAGCTAAAACTTGCTTTGAAAATGTGCCTTATCTAATCAAGTTTACAAATAGAGAGACAGTTTCACAAGAAAATATCCTGCTATCAAAATACATACTAGAATCGAAATGGTGTTTGAGGAAATGAAACCATCTTTCCTTGGTGTTGGCGATTCCCTGTAATGTTGGAGCAGTACACTATCCAGTTATCCAGTTAGTTACAGGATGTTGGCCATTCCCTGGATGAGTTATGGCGATAACCTTCAGCCCAATTTTGTAGCAGTTTGAGAAAATTTAACTGATGCAACACTTGGGGTTGGGGAAAGAACAATGATATGATTCCTTGCTCTCACGACAAGGGTGATGAGAAGTGGCTTTTGGAATCAAGTGAGGCCAGGTGATTGTGAATGTAGACCGGCCAGAGAGGATCTGATTCGCACAGGCCAGAGCCCTATTCTCCCAAGAAATAAATAGATGTATGTCATCTTACGGGATTGAATGTAGTACAATTCCAGCAAGAGAAAAATTAGCTTCGCCATGCATAAAACCTAGACCACCATAGCTAATGGAAGGCAAGATCAACCAGGGTTGGCGGTAAGAATAAAGATAAGGGATTCATCAACGACAAAGGGTAAATATTC
The DNA here is from genome assembly GCA_034641835.2 of Pinus albicaulis. Classification (NCBI taxonomy): domain Eukaryota; kingdom Viridiplantae; phylum Streptophyta; class Pinopsida; order Pinales; family Pinaceae; genus Pinus; species Pinus albicaulis. The sequence continues at coordinate 884,362,708 of CM076569.1, forward strand.
AAGATTAAAAGTGATTGCATTGATGGCTTCAGTCGGGCTTCAGGCAGAAGCTCCTCCCATAGCTATAAGTAGAGTCCCCCCTTTGCAGATGGTTTATACTTGATCATATATATAACCTTTACAAACAAAAACTCATGGGCTCGAAGTAGAGGTACGCAGTTCGTCCCCATTCATAGCAGTGTTTTTAGTCTGATCACCACACCATTTAATCATTCATTCTAGAAAGAATGGTTGAGTACTAACCCAGGAGACAAGCTTTATTTAGGCAACAATCGTATATGGTTTTCCTATTGCTCGATCGAAGAGATTCAGCTTGTTTCAGACTCTGTTGTCGAGAGGCAAGTAAATGGTTGGTGGCGGAGTAAATGGTTTGAGATCCCTAGAAGATACGAAGGGGGATAGTGTTTGATGGACCACATAGGTGGCAATATATGCAATGAATGTGCAAGTTCATGTCTAATCCCCATCGGATCAACCCACTAGCATCTCTACAGCCCATATGGGCTTCCCATAGTCGATGATTTTTATGGTTGATTGATGGCACTCCACTAATGAATTCCAAGCTATAGCCGCCGTTATTGGTTACTATAAATTATGACGTTAAATTTAAATTTTTGAACGTCATATTTATGGTTTTTAAAGTTCTTTACACGTCATTTTCAACGTTTCTAAATTTTTTTAAACTGTTAAATACGTTTAATAACCAAAAAAACGTTCTCTGGAACGTCAATTTCCAAGCCTGGTCGGGAAGGATGAGGAGAGAGGTGGATCCTTCCTTATAATAAAAATATCCACTTCTAAATTATGATTCCTATATAAAAATAGCTACAGCCACTTTAAAATATAAATCTTGGGATCCTGGTGTCCCGTAAGTTTTATGAAATTGCAATTAAATTCGTCTTTCGGGATCCAAGATTTTTTTTTTTTTTTAATCTTTTATTTCAAAATATATTTTAATGTAATAATATTTATATCATATAGTTTGATTAATAAATATACAAATTTTTGAATCGGGTGGTTTTGTAACATAGTTAATAAAATAGTTAAAAATTAATTAAATTCACAAGAATAAAGAAATATACATTTTTTTAGATTTTATAGTTTATGTAATAAAAATTAACCAAATTTTGGATAAGCATCATTTGCAAACCATAAGTCAAAATTATATGAAATTAGAACTGATGGAAAGATAACAAGAACTTGTATGTAATAAAGCAATCAGAATATAAATCCGAACAAAACAAAATTCTCGAAAAAATGTCACACAATTAACCAAATGAAATTATTAAAGGGTGATATGACTAGAATTTATGTGGAGGTTCCCTATTGTTATTATGAAGATAGTAAATTAAAAATGGAGGGAAGTGATTTTTACAGAACAAGACCCTATTGGGAATTTGTATCAAGAAAAAAGAAAAATCATTTTGTGTTAAGAAGTGTCTAAGAAGACTCCAAATACCAATTCGGTCAGCCTACATGAATTCGACCTTGAATGTAATATTTGAGCCTCTTAGGAAGGTTATTTAAAAGAGGAAGATTGACCACCTTTGATAAACATCAAGCACACAACTCATATATTCACTCCATAATTGGAAAAGGAGTGAAAATATCTTATGAGGGCTAGAAAAGGTCTAGCAAAGAAGTGACAATCCCTAACAAATTTGAGACCTCTGAAATTTATCTGTTGCAGCTCACACACGCGAGAAACCTAACATTTTTGGGCATATATCAGATCTGAATATTGCAGAAGTTGGAGACCATCTTGGGAGACCGAAAGGCTAGAAGAGCCTTGGTTTGAAATACATTTTTCCTCGCTCCCTTTGGAAATATGGTTTTTATCTCGGAGAAAATCTATTGGTTGGTTAATTTGGTTCTTCATGTAGTCTCTATTTTGGTCTTAGTTCATGGATGTCTCATTTTTAATTGGTTCTATAAGAAGAATATATTTTTTTCTAGGTTTTCCCCTAGGATAGGGTTTTTTCCCTAGCTGCATTCCTAAATCTTGTGTTCATTGATTTTTTTTATCTTCGTGGTTTTCAGAAATTGTTTTATGATAAGAACACAATTATAATTTAAAAAAATAATATAATATCACATATAATTGGATGTAAGGAGAAATCAATGTACATATTTCCCTAATAGGTTTCTCAACACCTTCCAATTATTAAACTATTCTTGAAGGAACCTGGCTCTAATACCAATTGTTTGAATGAGGAATTAATGAGAGGGGAGGGGACGGGGGGTGAATCAATAATTAATGCTAATTTTAACTTTTAATACCAATTCTTATTTTCTTTTTAACTTTTCGATAACTCATGGATAGTTCACAACTAAATACAATAGCAAAAACGTGAACCAGTCAAATGAACGCACACCATCAACATGAACATCATACACACATAGTGTTACACTATTTTTTGGTCATCTAACCTATTACTATTATATGGACCTAATTACACCATGTAAGACCAATTTTACCCTAAGTAAAATTGCGTTCACTATGAAAAATAACTTAGTAAACCACCTTTATTAAGTCGTTTATGGTCTAAACATGAAACCCCATGAGGAAATATTAAATAAATATACATTTGTTTGATTTTCCTCGAGGAATAATTAGTTAAACAACAATTTAATTAATATTCCTACTTATATTTAACCCAAAACAGGAAAATTAATTAGATAAATCATTATTTATCTTATTATTTTCTAGGAATAATTATTTAAACCTTATTTAAATAATATTCCTTATTAATATGACTAAATCATTTATAAATAATTAAATAAATCATTATTTATTTCATTATCACTCAACCACATCCTTAAAATAATAAATATTTCATTTATTTATTTATTATTTACAAATAAAGGGATTTGTCCCAAGTCAAATTCTTTTTCCCTCCAACAAATTAATAAAATATTCCATAAAAGTTGGATCTTGATTTATTAATAATATTTTAATTATGCACCAATATCTAGACTAACTCAATATTTTGTTATAAATAGAAGGGGTTTTCCATTCATTCACTACCTTTTGTTGCCTAAAGATCACTTTGGATTTATACTTTTGGTTTGACTTTGATCCACCATCATTGTCATATTTTGCTACTATTTTTCTTGTGAGCTCCCTTTGAGTTCCATTTTTGTCTGGGTTTTATACACCATCAAGAGAGAGGGATTTTAGATCTGAAGTGCTAAGGACTTACGAGAACCCATCCCATTGAGGAGGACTGGTAACATCCTTATATGTTCTCCTCCTAGGTGCCATTAATACAAAATTCTTTAAACATATTCTTGTCTTGTCTATTGGATGCATGGAGCAACTCATGTTTTTATTTACTGCTTAATGTCTTTTAATGCATAGATCTAGATTTTTGCAGCATTTATTTTGGTCACCTAATTGCAGATTTAAAGATATTGGAAGCCATATTTGTTGTTAGGGCTGTTTGTTATGCACAACTAAAGTGGTCTTTTTTCGTACGCTTGCAATTAAGATTCATACTAACAACTGGCGACTCCACACGGGTTTACGATTACGACTGCTATCATTTTTTAGATCGATGCATATCCAGCTGCTTCAAGCCCTAGGATTTTTCTTCATATTCTTGTTTTTCTTTTCTTGATGTTGCTTTTAACCTATAAAACCCTAAAACATTAAAAGTTCTAACTTCCGTTTGCTTTCAGACCTGTTGCACAGGTGATCAGCATCAGCCGTAGATGAGACGACACATTCTTCTTAAACCTACTCTAGAGAGTGTCGAAAGTGCAAATTGAAATTTTTGGGACAAAACCTGTGACCTGAACCTCTAGGGTGCAGAAAACAGGCCAGAACCTACGACCTTTGCAGAAATCAGGTCAGAAACTGCAACCTGGACTTTTTGCGGGAGTTTTTCTGAAAGTTTTCTACGTTTGTCTGAGCCTCTGTTCAGGGTTTTCTGACCTCTGTCTATGCCTGTTTTGGACCTATACTTGTTCTGCTATACTAAAAAAACTGGGAACCTAGCCCCCTAGGGCTTCAGTACCCTCCACATTTTGTGGAAGAGTTTTAGCCGCTGCAGGTTGTCTGAAATTTCAGTGTGTTCAACCATTTTTTTAGATCTGATGCCTTCCCTTCAGATCCACTTTAGATTGGTTATTCATCCATCCAAAACACCTCCTTTAGTTTTGTTTGGGTTTTAATCTAGGGTTCCCTTAGCTTCCCTCTAGGATATAGCCTTCGCCACCTCATTTACAACAATATTTCCTCTAATTTTTTGTTGTTTTTCTGCACCTATTTCTAGCATATTTGACCTTTAGACCATTGTCCCTCCCGACTTTAGATCTATTTGCTATTTTGGTGTGTTTTGACTAGTTTTTTTTTCCCACCTACAGAGTAGTTGTTGAGAGGCCCACCTCCTTGGGTTTAGATTATTGCATAATTAGTTGTTTATTTTATGTTATTTCAGTTTCATATACTATTATTTGTAGGTTTATTTACAGTTATACAACACACTTTTTCTTTTTTCTCTACAAACATTTGGTTTTAAAAATTAAAATTTACACACTTTACACACACACCCTAAGTGAAGAAGAGCCTGGTTAACACCGCTAAGCAAATAATTTAAAACATTGAAATCAATTGATCCTGCACCTCTCTGCCCTTGTTTCGACATTGTAATCAGTTGATCCTGCACCTCCTTTCCCTTATTGGTCTCTCTTCCCTTTGTGTCGTGTTTATGTCGTCATCATTGTGCCACCAAGGCATTTATCCCGGAGAATTCTTGGCCTTCACCCTCAGTTTTCGGTAGGAAGACTTACTCCTCCACGTAGGATTTGAGTTATTCCTCCACCGAGTCCGCACTCCGACTCTTCTTCTGGTTCATTGAGTTCTCCTCTCTAGTTTCACCCCCAGTTCTCCCCCTGTCACCTTCACTATGTCTGGTTCAGAACCTAACGATAGTGGTAGCCCTAGCCCTAATGCTAGGAATACCACTAGTGGGACCACAACATTAACTACCCTGACTGCTCTCTTGTTCCCCTATATGGCATGCCTCAGTCTTCTCGATTTTAACCATTGATAAATGACCCTATACGCCATCATGTTGGTTGGCCTGCTATGCCAACCAAGCTCCCTTCCGACATTCCCAAGTTTGAAGGTCTTGCTGGAGAAGATCCTACTAACCATGTTCGATCTTTCCACATGTGGTGTTCATCTAAATCCATTACTGATGACTCTCTCCATCTTCGGTTGTTCCAACGTACGCTTACTGACGAAGCTTCTAAGTGGTATGTTGATCAGGCCTCATCCTCTCATACCACCTTTGTGACTCTTGCCTGGGAGTTTCTATCTTATTTCCAGCTTCCCCTTCATTATGACACTGGTACCGAACTTTTGACTTCTTTCCGTCAATCGTCTGCAACCCGCCTATCCAATCATGTCCAGGAATGGAAGAGAAGAAAGAGCCTATGTCGAGCCCCTACCTTCGAAGACCATGTCTACATGGACTGGTTCCTCATATCTCTCTTTCCTGCTATCGAAAAGGATGTGGCATCACATTTCCCTCAAACCGAAGAAGTGACTCTCCAGATTGCCTTAAAATATGACCTGATCTATGCTCGATCAGGTTATGTTTATACCGTTCTACTTGATCTTCCTAGACCCGGTGGTGCCAACGCACCGAGGGAATCTCATGTTGTTGATGGTATAATTGGAGCTCTCTCTCATCCATACACTCAGCCTCCCATGGGCTATGATTTTCCTCAGGGAGGGGCCAACACCTCCTGCACTTTCCCCCCTCCCAGTAGCATTTAACCAGGATATTGCATGCCTCCTCCTTTTGCCCAACCTCCTGTTTACCACACTGTTACCCAACCTCATTATTATTTGTATCTGAAGCCTAGTGCTTCAGCTCCTCCAACCATTAGCACCTTTGCCTCCATTGCCTTCTCAACCCCTGCAACAACAACCACAACAACCTCCTCAAATTAATGCTCCTAAAACTGCTAACCAACAACAAGGCACTCAACCCAAGCAAGACAGGGTTGTTCGCACGAATAAGCCTTGTTCATGTTGTGGTGTTTTTGGTCATTACACACATGATTTTCCTCTTCTACCATAGATGCGGCAGATGTGGGAGTCTCAAGCAGTATTGCGAGGACAACAAGCCTCCCCTTCCGTCCCTCCCAGTCTTGCGCCTAGTCAACCAACTGTGTTTACTAATCCTTTCCCTCAGCAAGGATTTGTGGCTACCCAACCACCTGAAGCTTAAGCGGCCACTCAACCTCTTCCACCTGGTACCTCCGATTACCAGATCCTCATGATGAACTCTGACCAGCCTATAATCATTGAACTCAACATTCAGACTCCATCTCGTCAGTACAACAAACCTCTCGCTATGTCTGCCCTCGAGATCCCTTCTTCAGGTTCTACAGAGTCTCTTTTGACAACCAATGGACCTTTGTATATCCCTCAGCCTAAGGCAGAGGTTCATACCAAGATCCCTAAGGGACCATTACGACGAAATGCTGCTTCTATCAAAGCTGCCCATTTGTATAGTTTAGTAGATTATTTGGCGCAATATCCTACTGCCATTTCAATGATGGAACTCCTCCAGTCGTGCCCTTCACAACGAAAAGATATACTATCTGCCATGGGCGCTGTATATCCTTCAAATGATTGCTTGATCATATTCGATGTGACCGATCAAAACATCCTCCTCTTCTTGCTTCCATCGCCTTCCAAATCCTAGTCAAAATTTGGAATGCCAACGTTTCCCAGTCCGCATTAGGGGGCATCCACTTGTGTGATGTCCGCTTCGGTTTGGAAGCAACTCGGATCACCTGAGTTAGCTCCTTCCATGATCACTCTTCGAGCGTGGGATGGCCACACCTCCCAGCCCATTGGCATGTTTCACAATTTTCCTATTACTCTTGCGGGAAATACTGTTTTCATTGACGTAGAAGTCATTAATTCCCCTTTAGATTACAACATTCTATTGGGTCGTAGCTACACCTATGCGATGTTTGCTCTGCAAGATGTCCTTCCCACACAACAAAAAGATAGTCACCATTTACCAGTTGACATATTACGAACCGAAGTTTTAGACCTCCCCTAAGTCCATCATCTCTTCGGTGGCCAATAAAAAAACCATCAATCCTTTGACCAATGTCTCACCCGGAGTCTACAAAAACTCCTCTTTGCTTGGTAGATTCCTTGGTCTTCCTCCTACTATCTCTGATCCTAGCTCATCGAATTTTTGCATGATGAAATCATCTCAGGCTACCCTCAAGCGGCCCACTTCGGCTAGTCAACAACCTCACCCTCCACATCCTAGTCCTAGCCCTTTGATTCAACCTTCTGGACCCTCTCCTCCTGGCCCTTCACCTACAACTCATATCCATGAGCATCTTTATCCTCCTAGAACGGTTCCTCCAGACCTTAACCATATTGGAGCCGTCCTACTTGGCCATTACCCCTCCGATTAGATATTGTTCCTAGCTCCCCCTCTTGGAGTGTACACAGTACCTATCATGGCTACCCTCTCTCTTCCTAACTTGACCCTGGGGATTCTCGTCTGGTACCTTGATCCCCCAGCTGCTGTCCCGCCTGGTCGACCCAAACCTTATCTTGTTTTGACCTCGGTTCAACTGGTCCCCATGACTTCTCCTGCTGCTACAATGCCTCAGCCACCTTAACAGGAACCTTCTCCTGTTGCGACAGCTTCGGGTAAGAAGGGCAAAGCTCGCAAAAGGACATCAATAGAGAAGGCTGCCCCGACTGACCCTACTCCTCCTCCACCTCCAAAGCCCTATGCTTTGTGTGACGTCATCGTTCATGCCACCCATACCTATCCTGAGTTACCCCATATCAAGCCCATGGTTAATGTTGCATTCCCTGAGTCTACAGTCCCTGAAGACTTTGTTTCTTCCTCGACTGTAGCCAAGAACCTTAAGAATCTTCACACTAACCAACCTTGTGCTTTGTGTGATCTCCATGGCCATTATTCTCATCATTTTCCCCACCTTACGCATTACCACACCTCTTTGGAGGTAGTTCGGGAGTATGAGATTGAACATAACCAGCCCACTTCTCCTGTTCTTGTGTAGTATGCTTTGGGACAGCCTGAGGATTTACCCACTCCCATTGACATTCCCGCTCCTGATGTTGAGATGACAGATCCTATGGCCACCATCCTCTACCTATCATCATCAATGAGACCCTCGATGGAAGCTCCCTCTAAACCTTCCCCTGTTGTTTCGCTTGACCTCCCTTCAATTATCACCTTAGGCTCAACATTGGTATATCCTTTATCTGCTTGTTCTTCCGTCATCCCCCTTGATGATGTGCATTTGAGCCTTTCTTCTCATGATGATGAGTCAGGTAGCTTCGCCACGTCATGTGGTCTCCCTTCCTCCAATCATTCCATCTTCTATTGTGATGATGACATCATGGAAGCCTTGTCCACCCTTGACCTCATATTTCCCGCCCATAAGCGGGATGACACGATTCGTGTTTATGGTGAATTTCATGGCCTGAGCACAAGCTACACCTCCAGTAGCTCCCACACACCACCTACTCGTCGGCGTGTGAGTAGTACACATCTTACCCAGATCACTCCCTCTCCTAGTGTTTGTTTGATCTCTACTTTGCGCTCAAGTTGCTAGTATTGTTCATCATCCTCCCATTTTTTTTCTTGTGGCACTTTTCAGATGGAACTCCCATCCACACCTTATATCGGTTATGCTGATGGTGCAAGTCACTGCTCCCGGAATCTAGCCTCGGCAGGTTGGGCCATCTTTATCCCCTTGCATTCGCTTGTTCTCTCGAACGGTGTATGCATTGGTACTGCTACCAATAATCAAGCTGAATATGATGCAGTGAGAGGTTTATTAGACGATTCCCTTTCCCATCACATCCTCCACCTTCAAGTTCATTTAGATTCCTTGCTTCTTGTCATGCAATTAAATGGTGTCTATCGTGTGCATAATCCTATTATTTTTAGAAGATATTTACGAGTGAAGCTTTTGATGCGTGAATTTGAAATCTTTACCTTCAGTCATGTACCTAGAGAACAAAATCACTATGTAGATATAATTTCAAACAATATTCTATATTAGCATTTAGCACACACATTTAACACAAGAAAATAATATAACATAAATCATCAAAACGATGCATATCCATAGTATGTGTCGTATAAAATGTTTTAGAGTCCATAAACTCTAATACATATGACATGCCCATAGCATGTTACAAAAATCAAAACTGGGGGCACCACCTACCCCTACACCTAATCACTATCTAGAGGATCCCGAGCCAATGGCTCTTCTCCTACAGCTCGTAGATCGCACAGCCCTGTCCGCCCATCGCCATGCGCTGCATGACCCCTCGCCACTCTGAGGGTAGACCAATACATGGCTTTATGTACTGGTCATCGAAGTCTTGCCATCCACGCCCTGAAACACCGGTTATAAGCCTCTCACATCTACGACAGATGTCCTCCAGGAAAGCCACCGCATCCTCATTTTGTGGTGTTCTCGATCCACTAGGTCTTGCAACTCCTGATACATCAGGCCGTCCCATATACCCAGTTGGTTTCACCTGTGCTGTATCTGCATACCAAAATTGAAAGAATCAATAACATATACAATATTATGAAACTTTACATGCACATAAAAGATTAGCAATTTTTCACTTACCATCGGGTCCCCATACTTGACCAGGTGGTAGTGGAAAATTTGGGTTCCCACGATAACTCATCCCACTATAGGGATAGTCGTCTATGGACAATGGAATTTGATCCCAATGAGCAAAAAAATCGGGTCAAAACACCCGTCTAACTTCCCCACCTCCTCCTCTGCATATTATTCACCCCCATCGGCACATCCTGGGCTCTGTCGGGCCACCATCCTCAAGTTGTATATGAGGTCGAAGTGTCGGGATCTTCTCAAAGAAGAGCAAGCATAATATTGTACCATATGCACAGTCATGGTTCACTTGCCGCTTGCATAGCAACAACTGTCATTTCAATGATGACAGCATCGTCTGGGCCCACCCATAGTAGGTCCCACTCAACACACTCTCCACAAGAATCATCTACCCTCCAGTGATGTGGTAGAGTGTCTAGTTACCCAGGATCTATAGCACTGCTGCGACCACAGTGCGGGTCTCTAACCTCTCTAGATCCTCAATGGGTATCCGTGTCCCATTAAATTGGAGACCTGGTCAACAATGGTGCTCTGCAAACTCTATGATGTTCTACCCTTGCGGTAACACTCGTTGAGTATTCCCTACCATCCCAAGTGGTGGGAGGCCAGTTAGAAAATATATGTCCTAGACCGTCAACTCGATCCGGTGCCCTTGCACTATAAAGACCTCATGGTTCGGATCCAAATAACTAACAAACCAGGCTAACAAGGGCTCTCCTGCTCTCATAAGAGGGTTCTCCACAAACTTTAGAACCCCAAACCTAGCTAATGCACTGCAGACACCTTGATCCTCCCAGATCTCCGACCATAATGTGCCTAGGTCTCTCTCTCTCTCCAGTTGATTCGTAATTCTGCCATATCTGCACAAAACCATCATATTTTTTAGTGTACAAATAGGAAATACTGTATCCAAACATAAAAACCCATTTCATAGCAAAAAAAAAAGCACAAAGAAAACCCCTCTTTGTCAAGTCACACTTTTCAGGCCCAATCCTGGGACAGGTCGCATTTTTCTGCCCAAAACCTGCTACCCAGGTCACAGTTTTTGCCCCAAAAAGTGCGACCCGGCCATGAAGAGCAGTAGGGGTCTATTACTAAGCTCTGGGGACCTAAATTGAACTTTAAATCCACTGAAATGAAAGAGTAGGGTTAGGCCTCTTAGATGCAACTAATGAATATCGATTCCAACGGTCGGTTTGTCCACTACGCTCGCCGCAAGATTTAGGGCCTTCTCTCCTCTCTGCATTCACCACAGCTCCACTTGCAAATGAGTAAATTTGGAGGGAAAATGCCTTATTTAAAGAGAAACCCTTGATTTTTCTTTCGCCTGCTGCGGCCAAACCGTAGCTCAGTTTGACAAACCGTCTGTACCATTGGAAATATCTCACCGAGTCCTCAAATGGGTATCTATTAGTTTTTCATGATTTGATACTTCACCAAGACACATTTTGTCCAAGAAGCATCACTTCACCACTCCTCAAAATCAAATTTATTCACTTGCAACACTTGTACTTGGGGCACCACTTTGCCTCCTTACTTTTCTATGCTCGTGTCTATTTTCGTCATGAGTAACCATATTGTACTCATTTTTTTATGGTCCCCATTGGACCTTTACTATGTGGCAACATCATCGAGTCTTCCTTGTTTAGAGCATCTGAGTTGAGTCATCATCACCTCCATGGAGTCTATCTTGAGTCCCTTTGTACCCCGCCATATTCCTCCATCCTTCATTGATTGGTTCCTCTCTCGTGTTGCACATTATTACCTTGAGTCCCACTGTCCCCTATCCCTCATGATATTGTGTCAGTCGCTCCCAGTTCATCCATGCCCTTTATGCTCTAACAAGGGAAGTCATTCATTTGCTACTCAGTACCCCCCATTTCTTCATCATCCCTAGTGTTAGTCTGTCATTCACTCTATTATTTTCTCTCGTGCCTTAGTTGAGGACCCCTTATTGCCTCACTTATGGCGGACCTTCTTCTATTGACATCAGATCATTCATTCCATAAGACAGCTCTAGAGGGTGGTGTAACTTGGTTCGAGCTTCCACTCTTGTTCGGTGCCTCAGATAAGGCAAAGGGACTCCTTATATCCCTTTGACATGATTGTTTCTTAGATCCAACTCCTTACAACATGATCGAGATTTGTATACTTGATGGTTCAGTGATGCAGTAGATTGGACCAGTGATTCCCCGGTGTGTGTGAGATATTTCAACCCTCATGCAGGGGTGACCCTACAGGTAGCCCCCCACATGGCTGGATGACCTCTTCATTACTGCCTTTGATGCAGCTCCATATATTTGATTATTTTTTCCTCATACGCTTGCAATGCCTTTTTGATTGCATGCATCAATCAGACTTTCAGAGCCCTTTCTTATTTACAGGGGGATCTAGGTTGTATTTGTATCTCATGTACTCATATATTATTTTATAAGCCTTGGCTGTTATCCCAGGCACAGTATGTATGTAGGATTCATTATCATATTTTTATCTGGCTCATGTTTATGCCAGCATGTACTATACAGTTTAGTCCCTTGTTTACTGGTACTCACTCATAAAAAAGACTTGTTTCACCTATAAGTCTCGCCTCCTCAGGGTCTAGTCCTCTAGCACTTTGGTCTACCTTATATTTCTCTCTCTCTGACTTCCCCTTCGGCGTCTAGTGATTGAGTTCTTACAACGTACTTCGTTCATACGATTAGCTCCTAACACTCACACGCTGGGGGGGCAATCTGTTACACCATTTTTTGTTCATCTAACCTATTACTATTAGATGGACCTAAGTACACCATGTAAGACCAACTTTACCCTAAGTAAAATTTCTTTCACTATAAAAAATAACTTAGTAAACCACCTTTATTAATTTGTTTATGGTCTAAACAGGAAACCCCATGAGGAAATATTAAATAAATCTACATTTGTTTGATTTTCCTCAAGGAATAATTAGTTAAACAATAGTTTAATTAATATTCCTGGTTATATTTAACCCAAAAAAGGAAAATTAATTAGATAAATCATTATTTATCTTATTATTTTCTAGGAATAATTATTTAAACCTTATTTTAAGAATATTCCTTATTAAATATGGCTAAATCATTTATAAATAATTAAAGAAATCATTATTGATTTGATTATCACTCAACCACATCCTTAAAATAATAAATAAATCATTTATTTATTTATTATTTACAAGTAAAGGGATTTGACCCAACTGAAATACTTTTTCCCTCCAACAAATATAATAAAATATTCCATAAAAGTTGGATCTTGATTTGGTTAATAATACTTTAATTATGCACCAATATCTAGACTAACTCAATATTTTGTTATAAATAGAAGGGTTTTTCCATTCATTCACTACCTTTTGTTGCCTAAAGATCACTTTGGATCTATACTTTTGGTCTGGCTTTGATCCACCATCATTGTCATATTTTTCTACTATTTTTCTTGTGAGCTCCCTTTGAGTTCCATTTTTGTCTGGGTTTTCTACACCATCAAGAGAGAGGGATTTTAGATCTAAAATGCTAGGGACTTGCAAGAACCCATCCCATTGAGGACGACTGGTAACATCCTTCTATTTTCTCCTCCAAGGTGCCATTAATACAAAATTCTTTAAACATATTCTTGTCTCGTCTATTGGATGCATGGAGCAACTCATGATTTTATTTACTTCTTAATCTCTTTTAATGCATAGATCTAGATTTTTGCAGCATTTATCTTGGTCAAATAATTGCAAATATAAAGATATTGGTAGCCATCTTTGTTGTTAGGTTTGTTTGTTATGCACAACTAAAGTGGTCTTTTTTCATACGCTTGCGATTAACATTCATACTAACACATAGACACACAGAGTTAAAATGGAAACCAAAAAAGGAAAAAAACCACCAAAATATTTGCTAATATGATGTAATCTGAGCTCCTACTCAATTACACAAATTAATTTTTGAGCACCCGCTTATAGGATGCCCCAACCCCCTACAAATTTGTAAGCCATAACTTTCCAAGAGGCTCCAACCTATTATAAATGCAGGCGACAACCTACTTTAACCAACTATTCTATTTTCATATAATTTTCAAACTAAAGACAATGACCTACTTCTATTACATAAAACATGAAAAACCTTGATTGCTATATTTTACAACTCCTATGCTCTACATTCACACACTCAACTGAAATTTTATATGCTACTCTAGCTCCGTTAGACTCTTTATCTTGTCCTCTCCTCCTCTCAATATACAGGTTGCACACTCAACACACTTGTCGCTCACATCCATTACTCACACACAATGTTCTTACCCATTTCAACTATATTCAAAGGGTAAACTTTAGCTAAGCCTTGTAGTTCAAGACCATGCATTAATTGAAACAAATTACTTAAATTATAACTGAAAAAACACATTATCAATGCGTTTAATTCCATAAAATGGTTTCTTTCATGAAACTAGTGCCATTTAATTCTTTATCACAACTCACTTTTCTTATTAAATTTGATTTCCAATGTTGAATTGAACATTGAGTCTACCTTTCATTTTACCATTATAGCTAAAAGTATTTCTTCCATTTAATACAATATGGCATCAGGAGCACTTCATTTGTCATTTGGAAAGATTGTAGAGGAAACCCATCATTGAAATAATTCACTCCACCAACTCCATTAAACAAGCTTTGTGAATTAGTACAATTTACTGTCTTCAACCTTAATTTATTTGTGTGATTTATTTTCTTGAGGTTCTGAAATCAATTTTGTTGTTTACAGGGTTTAGCGAAGGTTTAATCTTTTCACACACCTTTAATTTTGATGGAGTGTCTGTCTAATATTCCATTGACACCAAATAATTCTCATTCTGCCTAATATGGCCTTTATGCCAAATATGGGATGACCTTTCAATATTAGTGTTAGTGCTAGAATCAACACTTGGATTGTGACAAGCACCTGACCAGACACATCTTAATCTCAACGGATTTTTCTTATAATCTAATTAGGTTTTTTGGAAAGTGGTTGGAACTTACACACACTGAAAAGGGTTTTAAGAAAATAAGAATCTCTCACACATATGAGGGCACTAGTGCATGATGTGGTAGCAAGGTTGAGCTTGTAGCCTAATGGTTAGAAGAATGGAATGTAAATAGTGGATATGTAAAACCGAAGACCACTGCTAAGAGGAAAGGGTGACACAAATTCTAGATCTGAAATGTATAGTAAAAGAATGCTTTAAAAGACTTACAGGAGTCTCGCTTTACATTTCAGATCTATAATTTGTGTCACCCTTTCCTCTTAGTAGCGGGCTTTTGTTTTACATATCCACTGTTTATCTTCCATTCTTCTAACCATCAGGTTACAAAATCAACCTTGCTACCACATCATGCACCAGTTCCCTCATACGTGCGAGAGATTATTATTTGCTTAAAACCATTTTTTGTGTGTGTAAGTTCCAACCACTTTCCAAAAAACGTAATCCGATTATAAGAAAAATCCCTTAATATTAAGATGTGTCTGGTCAGGCGCTTGTCACAATCCAAGTGATGATTCTAGCACTAACATATTTTGGTGTGTCTGTCAAGAGACGAAGGCCTTGAAATGAATTATTATCCTGAGTCTTTTGTTTTATTGTTGATGATCAATTCTTGATTGTGAACAAGAATTGGCGATTTGAAGAAGATTGTGATCTTTCACCTGGCAACTCCATGACAAAGAATCCAGTGGCAGCTCCATAGTTTCATAATGTTGAAAGCCTTTGCTGCCATCTTAGCTCAAAGGTTTTCTCCTTCAAATTTTTCGGAAATTCATGGTTTTCCTAATCTGTTTCCTTATATAGATGAATGGAAACATCATCTTTTAAGATTTAGAGGAGATGAAGATGAACATCCCCCTAAGTACCCAATTTCATTTCATGAGCTTATGCACTTGCTGGATGTCTTTCATGAATATTTTCTCATGAAAATATTTTTGTTTTCCCTTGATGGAGATGTGCACAAATGGTTTTAGTCCTTACCTGCTGATACTATTTCTTCTTTAAGGGAATTTCATGAAATGTTTCATCAGTATTTTAAAGGAGTATATTCATCTAAGTTTTTGCTTGATAATTGCTGTGAAGAATTTGAGTGTTATGTTCAGAATGATAAAGTAGATTCTTCTAGAAGTGTTATGGAAAAATTTAATGAAGAGTTTGAAAAAGGTATGGATCTAGATCAGATTCATACAGATCGAATTCTTCCTAGTACTCAGGATGAAGAATCTGATGAGCATGATGTTCTTCCTTTGGAACTTGATATATTGATGCCATTTAGTTCTGCTGGTTTAAGTGCCTCTAACAAGTTTGTTGTCCAAGAAAGTAATCAACAATTTAAATAAGTTTTTTTTTCCCTTAAATGCAATGAAACATATGCAATTAATGAGTTGTTGCAAGGAGGACAAGAGAAGCCCAATTTTATTGACACAGAAGATTTTAAACAACAACAACTTCATATTTTGGATCAGCTATACATTCCTCATATGTTTCATGATCTGATCGCTGATTGGATGGATTCATTTTCGGTAGGGGTATCTAATATAGCAACAGTTGAAATGACACACAGTGTTTATAATAATAAGTACAGGTTTCCAGTTCATTTCTTGTTGCATATATTATATCCCTTGTGGGTCTTTTCAAACAATTGCATGCAAGAGTTTCTCTTTATTGGTCAAATGATATTATGGTTGCATTGGAAATCAAGTTATACTTGAGAAGGCAAGTTTTCAGCTGATTAGAATTAGGAGGATGAATAAGCTCGCCACTCGAGAATTTCTTTTGATTTTTATATTGCAATTTTATTTTCATATTTCAGTCATCAAAATATTGAAATATAGCTTATGACTCCATTACCCAATGGTTAGGCATGTTGGTCTATTTGAGTTAATGAGCATAATTGTTGGTTGGAGAAATAAGGGTTGGGCAAAGCACTGGAACTACGGTCCTTGAAGCCTCACAGGGAGGACTTCATCCCCAATAGGAGCCACTGTTAGCACTGCAATTTTTCAAAGTCTGGTCACTATTGTAGTTGTGCCTTTGATCCTCTCTTGTCTCTTAACCATTGGTTGAATGTCCTGGAGAGTTAAAATGTGTATTGGTTTTTATCATTTTAAAAAAAATCCAAAATAGTTTTGAGTCCAATAGTTTGTTTGTGTCATAGAGTTATTAGGGTAATGTTTCTTTAAATAAGTCTTTTAACCGCTTTGAGTAGTTAAGGTCATGGGTTTAGCTTGAGAAGTATTACTTATTCACCGTGATATTTTCTATCCAAGGTTAAGGAAAAAATGTCAGAGTCATCAGTTGTTTTAGGAATAACACGAGAATAGCAAGCTTTTTTAGAAAGGTAACTATTTTCTTCAGAAAATATGGTTTTACAAGAAACACAAAAATAGCTACATTTTAAAAAAAAGTAGATATTTCTTGCAGATTTTGAACAAAGAGGTAAAAGAGGCATTACTCAGGTGAAAATACACTGCTCTTTGAATATTGAAGGTCTACTAAAACAAGAGGTATTACTCTTTTGAGAGGTGGATATTTCTAATTGGAGGATTCATTATAAGGAGTTGGATATTTTATTTGCTAAGGCTAGTCAAATATAATACTACTCATTAAAGTGAAATATATTAAGGTTGATGTACGAGTAACTATTAGTTAATAATATGATGGAGTGAAATGTTCGGTGGAATGAGTTGGCACAAGAATTTAAATCATTTGATTTCGTATCATTCTCTCTCACTGTGATTTAGGGAATGCAAAGCTCTGTTTCCACTTACCCTCATGAAAGATACTTATCCTCCAGCAAAACAGTTTGTTACCTTGTGCCAACAGTTAGGGCTTCATGGAGGGTTTTTGTTCCTTATTTTATAGGTGTGCATTAGTGGTAAAGTTAGTTGTTAAAAAAATGGATAACAATAGTAATGTGAACCGCTCAGAACTAGCTTATACCCATTTTTTTGAACACTGTGCAAAGCCACAGTTCTAGAAGCAAAGGAGGCAACACTAGCTCAAGTCTTTTCCTCTCTCAAAACATCAACTAAGGGGAAAAACAAAGTTTCAGAGACCACTACAGCAGAAGAACCAACTATAGCCCAAATTTATTCATATATCAGTTCTTCAACCAAAGGGAAGAAGAAAGCCATAATCCACTCATAATCATATTTTGAAGAAGATAGTAGTGAAACAAATTTTAGTGAATTAGAGTTTGAATAAGGGAAGTCAAGCAGAGTTATCCATGGAAAAAGGAGGCCTTCTCACATTCCTAATCCATACATTCAAAGGCCTCATACCAGACCAAAGAAAAAGCTCAAACTAGCAAGCAAAATCATAGCCAACCCTACTCTCAGAGTTGAAATAATAAACAAATATGAAAGTCTAGAAAATGATCCAGGGAAGAAGAAGGCTCGAAAGAAAAATCAAGTACAAAAGAGAAAGCCAAATAAGAGGGTCACCAAGGCAGAATCTATTAGGAGTTTTACTTCTATACTATATCTTTAATGATTGAATACCTAAAACAATAAAAATATGAAGAATCATATCATTTTGGCTTATCTACAAAATTATCCATAATAGCTACCTTTTCCAGAATAGTAGCTATTCTTTTTGGAATTTGTATAAGAAGGTGAAAAGGTTTCTTTTTTTTTCTGGTTTCGAAATAATGACACTAACTGGTGATAAAGTGAATGCAGCCTCAATGGTATTGGTATTTTGTGTTGGAAATATTGTCATTGATGGCAAAGGAGTAGAAAGGAGCAGCACCAGAATTATCATTAAGGACAAAGGAGCATATCAGGATCAACTGGAGTATAAAGGAGCTATAAGGAAAAGAAGGAAAAAGTAAGTGGAGAAGCATAAAAGAGAGCCAGAGGAGCAGCATTAGAGGAAAAGGAGAAAGGCATAGGAGCAACAAAGAGTGCGCAGAGTCATGAACGTGGGCAAAGTGTTCCTTGTTTTACAGGTGTACATTAGTGTTCAAGTTAGGTGTTAAAATATGGGTAAGGGTGGTAATGTGAACCATTCATAACCCACCAATACCATTTTTTTTTAAAACCGTGCAAAGCCACAGTTCTAGCAACAAAGGAGCCAATACTGGCACAAGTCTTTTCCTCTCTCAAAACATCAACTAAGGGGAAAAACAAAGTTTCAGAGACCACTACAGCAGAAGAATGAAATATAGCCCAGTTTTATTCATCTATCAGTTCTTCAACCAAAGGGAAGAAGAAAGCCATAATCTACTCATACTCATATTTTGAAGAATATAGCAGTGAAACAAAGTTTGAAGAAGGGCCAGTCAAGCAGAGTTATCCATGAAAAAAGGAGGCCTTCTTACATTCCTAATCCATACATTCAAAGGCCTCATACCAGATCAAAGAATAAGCTCAGACTAGCAAGCAAACTCATAGCCAATCCTACTCTCAGAGATGAAATAATAAACATAAATGAAAGTCTAGAAAGTGATCCAGGCAAGAAGAAGGCTCGGAAGAAAAATCAAGTAAAAAAGAGAGAGCCAAATAAGAGGGTCACTACGGTAGAAGATATTAGGATTTTTGCTTCTATACTATATCTTTAATGATTGAATACCTAAAACAATAAAAATCTGAAGAATCATATCGTTTTGGCTTATCTACAAAATTATCCATGATAGCTACCTTTTTCAGAAAAGTAGCTATTATTTTCGGAATTTGTATAAGAAGGTGAAAAGGTTTATTTTTGGTTCTGGTTTTTAAAAAATGACACTAACTCGTGATAAAATGAATGCAGCCTCAATGGTAATGGTATTTTGTGTTGGAAATATTGTCATTGATGGAAAAGGAGCAGTAAGGAGCAGCATCAGAATTATCATTAAGGACAAAGGAGCAGATCAAGATCAACTGGAGTATAAAGGAGCTATAAGGAACATAAGGAAAATTTAAGTAGATAATCATAAAAGAGAGGCAGATGAGAAACATTAGAGGCAGAGGAGCAAGTTAGAGGAGCAAAAAAGAGTGGGAAGAGTCGTGAACGTGCTAAGACAAGTAATGAACATGTTCGTCAAATGCAAAAAGTCGTGAATGCATGGGTCAAGTCGGGCTAGTTTGCATTTAGAGCACTGCACGAGGGCACGTGCAACGTGTGCAGTTTTGTAGGCAGAGTTGGGAAATTTCGAAAAGAAAATTGTTGAGAACACTGTTTGGAGGCCATATTGCAAATCACAAATAAATCTTAATATGCATGTACAGGTTGAGATGGACAGTCGAGATCATATCACGAACATAAAGTAGGAGAACAAACGATCCAGATTATATCGCATTCGGCCTTAAGATTGTTAGCACACATCGCTATTGGCGATTTTTATATTTATATGTTAAGTTATCACAATTTAATTGTTTTAAGTTGCGATACAATAAGAAGTGGGGTTTGCGATGCGATGTGATCTCATATCGCATATGATAAGAGGAACCTTGTTATTTCTATGAGCTAAATCTTGTGAAATGCAATAAGAGTATCAGATGTGATAAGCTTCAAAGCTAAAATCTAAAGGATTTAAGATCCAGCATTGGGACCCAATCGCATATCGCACATCACAACGTCAGGAGGATAAGCACGCAAGAATCATGTTAAAATGCTGAAGTGTGAAGTGTGATAAGAGTACCGGATGTGATGTAGTTTCAAAGCAAAAGTCTAAAGGATTTCAAATCTAGAGATATAAGATTTCCTTTGAGAAATCGCATCGGGGATTGGAAGAGATATGCATAACAAGAAACACATGAGAATGTCGAAGTGTGAAGTGAAATAATGAAGTGGATGTGATGCAAGTCAATGCTGAAGCCTGAAGGATTTCAAGTCTGGGAGTATGGGTTTTCCCTTTGTTAAATCACATCAGAGTGCAAAGGAGGATTATAATGCAAAACAAAGTCTGAACACAGCAGAAGGATACTCGGGTAAGTGACCTGACACAGAGCAAAGGAGTAGGTGAAGGTTAAAGACTACGGGCAAGAGTAGAAGAGGTAAAGTTAGTAAAAAGGAGCGTATGGTGGCACTTTTGGAAATGAAACAACTCGAGTCGGCCCAAAAATATAGTTATGAAGAACTGTGTTGAATGTAACAATAGAAACAGAAAATATGGTGACGCCAGTAGAAAGGAAAAATTCACAACGAGCCAAGAGCTGAACAAGCTAAGTGAAATATTTTTGTAACTATAAATGTAAATTCATTGATTATTTTATATTGTTTGTGATGCAAAGGCAAGTCTTCGTAGGCATAGGAAAAACTCCAATGAGTGTTGCAATGATTATTTTTGATGTAATAACCTAAACTAAAGTGTAAGGAATCGAATGGGTGGAAGACATAGGGTCAGGCCTGTTCACTTTGTATTCCCTGTAGAATGCAATTAGTCATGTAGTTATCTATATAAAACAGGTAATATCCATGTGCATAGAGGGATGAGAGGAGAGAGAGCAGCAGAATGGAAGAGAGTTGAAGAATGTAAGAGAGTCGCAGAAGGTTAGAGAACAGAAGAATTAGAGAGAGCTGATAGATATGTTGTGCACATCAGGAGCTTATATGAAGTATATATGAAGGCTGAAGAGGTAGCAGTGGAGAAGGAGTATAACAGAGCTAATATCCAGGTAAATCAGCATTATAGTTTCATGTTGAGTGAGGGAATTGTAGTCTCCTTTCAAGTGGTAGCTTGATAAATTTCCAGTTGGATCTGGGTGAGGTAGGAGGGTCATGTGGGTTGTAGCCTGTAGAAGTTATAGGGGAGTTGGTGCTTCCATTTCAAGTTGTAGCTTCATATATTTCTAGTTTGAGTTGGATGAGGTAGGAGCCTCCTGTGGGTTGTAACCAGCAGAAAATAGATGGGAGTTTGAGCTTCCTTTCAAGTTGTAGCTTGCAGAAATTGAGGAAGGAGCCTCCTCGAGGATGGAGCCTACATAAAATCATTGGTGAGAGGGAGTTGGAGCTTGCCTTTGCATCAAAACAATAATAAGTTGTGGTTTTATCCCTTATGCGTTTCTACTTATATATGTTGTCTATGTGCATGATGATTATGTGTTGATGTGTTGTTTTAATATGCTTAATCACTAGTTGTCCACACATTCAGTTTGTTGATTCCTTATGTATTATGCTGCTTATAAAATGAAGTAGTTAATGGGTGTAAAGAAATTTTTTTTGATGTCTATCAATGTACTAAACTGACTCACCCCCCCTCTCATTTTAGCTAAGGGTTCATTAATTGGTATCAGAGTTGGTTCCTTTAGTAACAGTTTAACAACTCGAAGGAGGTCCTAGGTCCCCAAAATGGCTATCCTAGAAGGATTCTCAACAGATAAATCCCTATTGTTTATTGGCACAAACTATGCTTTCTGGAAAATAATAATGAGTACATACTTAATCTCTCTAGGAATAGAATTTTGGGTTGTTGTGGAAGAAAAAAATGCACCAAAGGAAACTAAAACTGAGAAAGAATCCAAACAAAATTTCATAGCTTATGCAAAAGAAATGAATGCACTCTTTAGTAGTATGAATGAGTCAGAATTTATCAAAGTACTACACGGCAAGACTACCAAATATATATGGGATACATTAGAAAATATTCATGAGGGAGATACAAAGGTGAAGATGGCCAAACTGCAAGCACATAGAACTCAGTTTGAAAACTTAAAAGTGAATGAAGATGAAGATATAGCTGCATTCTTCTTAAGAGTTGCAAAAGTTGTGAATATCATGATAGGCCTAAGAGAAGAAATTAAAGAAAGTGTTTTAGTCCAGAAAATATTGATATCTCTACCATCCAGGTTTAATCCTAAGGTTTTTGCAATAGAAGAAACAACATACTGGGAAACCTTAACTAGAAACCAATTACTTGGGAACCTAACGGCATATGAGATGAGACTTCGTAAATGGAAGTAAAACATGAGGGAGGCAGCCTTCAAGGTAGACAAATGAATAGAAGAGAAGGAAGGTACATGCTCATGATCTAATGAAGAAGAAGCTAAATTTTTCAGAAGACTAGACAGAGGCACATGTAAGTACAAAGGTAAACTTCCATTCAAGTGCTTTAATTTTGGAAGAGTGGGGCACTATACTTCAAAATGTCCTCATAAGAAAATAGAGAATCATTCAAAAAGGGTTAGAAAATAAATTTCAGAAATAGGCATAAGGGGAACAGATTTAATAGAAAAACATTCTATGCTCAATAGGATAGTAGTGCATCTGAGAGTTTAGATGAATCCCCCAATGAAGAAGGAACATCAGAATTCATTTTTATGGCCAAGGAATATCTTGAGGAATATTTCCTAGAATTTGAAGAACAAAGCGAGGTAGACCTTGAGGGGGAGTTGGCATATGCCTTAAAGGAAATTTAAAGGCTTAAACTTAAGAGTAAGAAACAGAAGGAAATCCTATTGAAACATGTAAATGAAGAACCAAACTCTGAAGATTTTATTAAGTTGAAATTTGAACTGGAAGAATCAAGGAAAGTAGAAGACATTTTTTTGTAGCAAATAAGGGAGAAAAGTCAGGAATGTGGAAGATTGGAAGAAGAGGTGGTGAGTCTAAGGAAGAAATTGGAAAAGGATCAAACTGATTTAACAATGAACATTCAACAGTTAAAAGGTACTGAAAATTTTGATAGGATATTAAATGCACAAAGGTCTCCTCGTGTAAAGACTGAGATATGATATGAAGGAGAATCTAGAAAGTCGAAGGAAGAGGATAAGAAATCTATTACATTTGTGAAAGATGTCCCAAAAGAAAATGTTAACTCCCATCAATCTGAGAACAAAAATGTGGGAAACCCTTCAAATCCTCATGAGCTGCAACAAAAACCCACTAGAAGGAAAGCCCATGAAACAAAAGGAGTGAATATCCAAGAAACATTCCATCACATATCAAATGGCTTCCACAGACAGAATTTTCATATGACCAGATGGATATATCCCCAAACAACATTCTCTGCCAGATACAAATACTACTTCCATGGGTTATTTTTTTTGTTGTAAAAGGTTCGGTCATAAATCCATGGAGTGCAGAGTGTATATAAGGAGACCGGAGTATGGAAACTTAAAGGGAATTAATAACAATGGTGGATTCACTCGTGTACATAATCCATTCTGAAATACAATCGATTTTTTTTGTTTCCATAAAAATGGGCACAACTCTTACGAATGTCCTCTCAAATACTATGATCCATCTCCTCAGAAAATTTATAGAACAAACAACTGCATGCAATGTAAAAGGAAGCTAAATAAGTGTGATCTGGTTCTAATTGTTGAGCATCAGAACAGTGAATGGTATGTGGACAGTGGGTGCTCAAGACATATGACTGGAGACCGAAGCAAGTTTGTAACATTTGATGAAAAGAAACCTGGAGATGTAACATTCAGAAATGAAAAAGCAGGGAAAATCAAAGGAAAAGGCACAGTCAGCATGAATAATGGAGGAGGAGAGGCTCAGGATGTACTGTTTGTAGATGGCCTGAAAGCCAATCTACTAAGTGTTAGTCAAATTTTTGATAAAGGCTGTGAGGTCCTTTTCAGAGCCCAATATTGTGAAGGTCAATCACCACAGGAAAGACCTTAGTTAAAGGTGTTCAAACAGAAAGTAATTTTTATATAGTGGAAGAGGAGAATTAAGCATGCCACATCAAAAAACTTGACAAATCATGGCTATGGAATAGAATACTGGGACATCTAAATTTTTACCACATCATTAAATTGAGGAAAAATAAAGCTGTCAGAGACTTTCTTGCAATAAAGAAACCACTAAATACCATATGTAATTCCTACCAATTGGGCAAACAAATTCGCACATCATTCAAAGCTAAAGACCAACTGTCTACTAGTAAACATCTCCATCTTGTACACATGGACCTGTGCAGACCTTCAATAAAAAATACACTTGGTGGAGAATCATATTTCATGCTGATAATTGATGCTTTTTCCAGATTAACATGGGTGGCATTTCTTAGATACAAATCTGAAGCATTTGAGAAATTCAAGATATTCAAGGCACTAGTAGAAAATCAAACTAGATGTAAACTAAAATGCGTCAGATCAAACAGAGGAGGTGAATTCACAAGTGTTGAGTTTGCAAACATGTGCAATGAATGTGGGATAAAGCAATAGTTTACTGTTGCAGATACACCTCAACGGAATGGAGTGGCATAGAGGCAAAACAAGTCTGTACAAAAAATTTCCAGAGCCATGATGCAAGAAAGAAACATTCCCCAAACCTATTGGGCAGAAGCAGTACACACATCTGTTCATATTCTCAAAAAAGCTCATCTCAAACCAAATTATGACATGAATCCATATGAACTGTGGCATGGGAAGCCAACGTCAATTAAGAACTTTAGAGTCTTTGGCAGAAAATGTTTCATAAATAATAATGATGAAAAATTGGGTAAGTATGATGTAAGAGCTGATGAAGGAATATTTTTGGGATATGGATCAAAGAGTAAGGGCTACAGGTGCTACAATAAACTACTGCATAATATTTTGGAAAGCATTGATGTGAGATTCGATGAATTTCTACCAGACATAATCAAAAGTACAAACTGTGTCAGTCCTCCAGATCATCATCATGATGAGAATCAAGAAACTAAAGAACATAATGAGACGATAGAAGATATAGAAATAAACTCAAAAGGACCCTCGAGACACACTCAAAAGAACCATCCAGAAGATCGAATCATTGAAGACAAGAGTGCAGGAGTCTAAACAAGAAGATAACTAGCTGAAGAAACCGAGGAAGTGTATCTAGTCATGTTGTCACAGATAGAACCGAATAATTTCAATGAAGCCATCAAAGACAAAAAATGGATAAATGCTATGAACAAAGAATTAGACCAGATTGAGAAGAACAAGACTTGGGAATTAATACCAGGACTCCTTGGGAAAAATGTCATTGTCACAAAGTGGACATTCAAGAATAATATGAATGAACAAGGTCAGGTAATCAGAAATAAAGCTAGACTGATATGTAAGGGATACTCTCAAATCGAAGGACTTGAATATGATGAAACTTTTTCCCTTGTAGCAATAATGGAAGGTATATCAAATGGATGTGAAGTTTGCCTTCTTAAATGGAGATCTAGAGGGAGAAGTCTACATAGAACAACCTGAAGGTTTTTCCTTAGCAGATAAGCACAACTATGTTTGCAGATTAAAGAAAGCCTATATGGTCTCAAACAAGTGTTGGCAATATGATGTAATGTGTTGTCCTTGACGGCATCCTACTTGATGAAATTTTCCTTGATGGAAACCTACTTGATGAGCTGCCTATGATAAGCAACATATTTGTTAAAGATGTAAGAATGATGTATCTATAGATCAATTCAGATGTGACAAATAAAATAATTCCAGCAAGTGACAGAGAAATGATAAATATAATATGTCATAATTTATACGCGGGTTTTTAAAGGTCAAGTCGCGTATGTACGCGGATACGTACGTCCCAAGTCGCGTATGCCTGTTTGTGCTCCAAATTTATAATACCAGGGGGCTTTACCATGGTATTAGCCCACAGTATTGAGCGTTGTATTATCTATTCGATTCCATCCAGGATTACCATCAACAGTTGAGTGGTTTTGACTCATGGTATTGGTAAAAGCTAAATCTATATAAGGATAAGAAGATCATAGTGCTAGGTGTGCATGTGTAAGGGTTGTTGATGAATAAATTTCTCTAAGGAATATCTGCATGGATGAACTCTATTCTTAATTGATAGATCTATGACGCACCCATGCATATAATGATGGTTCAAGATCTCTAGTTCTGATGATGGTGAATCTCTAGAATGACCTACTGAAGGAATGATGAAGAACTGGCGCAAGTCTACTGAAGAAAATGAATAAATTTGGGTAAGTTTTATATATCTAGTCTGTTCTGCAAAAAGTTTTTTTACAAATCTATACACTAGTTGGTTTCAATAAAACCACGTATATACGTGGGTTCGCTTCATGAAAAGCGCGTATGGCAGTTAGGGTTTTCTAAAGAATGAAATACACAAAATTATATGCGGGTTGATGTGCAGGAAAGCGCATATGTACATGGCTTCAGTGAAGCAAAGTAGCATATTCTATTTGAATCAATGATTGTTCAGGGTTGAGTTTGTGTCTGCATATCTATTCTGAAGTCTAGGTTATTTATAAAATTCGGGTCACACTGTTTTCACTGTTCTAATTGAAGTGTTGGGCAAAGTTTATGATTGTTGATAAAGGGTTGTGTTGAAGCTGTTTGATCTAGTATGAAAATTGATGAAACGTGGTTTGCAGTGGGTTTGAGGGTTGAAGCCTTTAGTATGGAAGTATAAGCTTCCTGCCAGTAGAAGCTGGTGTTATGTTCAAGGGGTTGAAGCTCCCTTCCAGTAGCAGCTGGTAAACGAGTGAAGGTTGCATCCTTCTGCAGGTAGAATCCTACGCACTGATATGAGTCTGCTTCGGTACATTGTTGTAAATATTTTTCCATATAATAAATATTGAAGACAAAGATGATAGTAGCGATGGTTTTCTCCCGAATTGGGTTTCCACCTTAAATATTGGTGTTCATGTGTGTTCCAATTGTGTGATGTTTTATTGTACTGTTACTGCACTGATTATCTAACCTGATGCATAACTGATGAATATGATTTAAAAGACTGTTTCTGAGGAGCTTTCTAAAATGGAAATTTATATCAGTATACGCTAGTTTCTTTCAGCATATCCACATGTATACGCGAGTTCGCTTCATAAAAGCCACGTATGGAATTTTGCAAAAGAAAAATTAAATGCATTAAGTTGAGATCTAAATATTGATTCACCCCCCCCCCTCTCAGTATTTTTCCCAAAAATTGGTATCGAAGCAGGTCCTTCCGAAGAAGCTTAACCGCTAGAAGGAAGATCAGCCAAGATGAGCAATCGAGATGGGAAAACATCTATCAAGCCTCCACTTTTCAACAGAAACAATTTAATCTTCTGGAAAACACTGATAAGATCCTATCTTTAGTCACTTGGAGCAGATGTATGGGCTATTGTTGAAGGAGGTTATCAATATCCAACCTCAGTTCCAACAGATGCAACGACAAGAAAGGACTATGAAACAAATGCAAAGGCGGTCAATGCACTATTGGGGAGTCTGACTGAATCAAAAATTTTCAAGGTCATGCAGTTGAATACAACAAAGGAAATATGGGACAAAATCATTCTAAGCTATGAAGGTGATACAAAGCTAAAAAGTGCTAAACTCCAAAATCTCAAAATTAAATATGAAAATCTAAGGATGCATAATGAGGAGAGCATTGCCAGTTTCCTTTTATGTCTAGATGATATTGTAAATCGTATGAGAAACTTGGGTGAAACAATAACTGACACTACTCTGGTAGAAAAAGTTTTAAGATCTCTAACTTCAAAATTTGAGTCAAAAGTGTCTGCTATTAAAGAGAAACAGGATCTTCAAAGTCTTACTATTGTCCAACTTCATGGGATTCTAACTGCATGTGAAATGAGAAAAGGGGGATCTTCTAAAGTCAAAGAAGCCGTCTTTAGAGCCTCTACAAAAGGAAAAGAAGTACAAGAAATAGAAGGATCAGGGTATATTTCAGAAGAAGATGAGGTAAATTTTGTAAAGAAGCTCCAACTTGGTACTGGAAGGTTCAGAGGTAAGCTTCCTTTCAAATTTTTTTCTTGTGGAAGAGTTGGTCATTATGCTGCTAAGTGTCCTCCTAAATAAACACATGAAAAAGGAAAAGAAGCAGCAAGAAGAAATAAGAATCGATTTAGCACTAGAAAAAGTTATTGTACTCATGAAGATAGTGATGGGTTATCAGATAGTGAGGAAGAATCTGATCAAGATCTTAGACTTCTCATGGCATTTGAAAAAGAGTCTAGAGAAGAAAATGATACTTTTATGGATGCTCTAGAATACAATTATTTTCTTGAAGAAATCAATTAGGTCAAAATATGTTTGGAAGAAAACAAAATATCCATAGAA
This sequence comes from Pinus albicaulis, assembly GCA_034641835.2. Lineage (NCBI taxonomy): Eukaryota > Viridiplantae > Streptophyta > Pinopsida > Pinales > Pinaceae > Pinus > Pinus albicaulis. The sequence continues at coordinate 884,391,351 of CM076569.1, forward strand.
ACTCTAAAAAATTAGCTTGAAGAAAAGGAGAAGCACAATGAGAAATTAGAATGTGAAGTAGTAAGTCTAAGAAAAGAAATTGAGAAAGTAAAGACTTTGAATATTAGATTTTCTAAATGATCTAAAACCTTAGATGAAATTATCAAGGTACAATGTTCTCCTCTTATAAAGACAGGTCTTGGATATGTCGGAGAATCTTCTCAGTATTCAGCACCAAACTATCTAAAAGTAGCTACAACCAGCCTACAACATTTTTCCACTCAGCAAGGAAACAAAGAAACTTTACAGGTAAAGCATGACCACCTCAATACAAAGAAAACAAACAGGAATACCTTTCAAAGAAATCCCAACCAACAGGTCAACACAAATAGAAGGTTCAATGATCTCAGAAATTTCTTCTTCAATGGACAATGTTTCTCATGTCATAATTTTGGTCATAAAGTTGTTCAATGTGTTGCATACAAAACCTTCATGAATAGAGAAGCAAGAAAGAAAAGAATTGATACTGGAATAAAGAATAATAAATATAACAAATTTTCTCCTCTTCAAAATGAAATTGAATGTGCTTATTGCAATAAATTTGGTCATGAATAATTTGAATGCAGGAGAAAAATTCAGCCAAAAGAGCATATACCATCAAATTCCAAAGTATGGAGAAAGAAGGAATTACAGGTTGAGAACTGTGGCATAGATTTATTTGCAGAAGGAGAAGAAAATAAATGGTACATTGATAGTGGATTCTCAAAGCACATGACAGGTGACAGAAATAAACTTCTTGCATACAATGCTCTAGAAAGAGAAAAGAATGTTACTTTTGGAAATGATACTCCTACTGTCATTAAGGGAAAAGGTTATGTTTTATAAAATAAAAGGTGAAAGCTAACAATGTCATGTATGTGGATGGATTAAAGCATAACCTGTTAAGTGTAAGTCAAATGTGCAATCAAGGAACTGAAGTTGTCTTTAGCTCAAAAGAATGTGTGGTACGTGATATGGATACAGGAAAAATAATCATAAAAGGAAATAGAACACCAAGAAATTTGTATGTATTGAAAAGCTATAAATAACAATTCTACTTGGGTAAATATTCAAAAAATTGGTTATGGCATAGAAGATTGGGGCATTTAAGTTCTCTCGGATCAACAAATCTAGCAGACTCAAAGCTGTTCGTGATCTTCCCAATATTACTCTGCCTAAAAGTACCATATGCAAATCTTGCCAATTCGGTAAGCAAACCAGAGTGAAATTTAATGCCAAGGAAGTATCAGAAAGTAAGTCTCTTGAACTCATTCATACTGATATATATGGACCCATGAGAAAAAGGTCACCCCGTGGAGAACAATACTATATTATGTTTATTGATGATTTCTCTAGAATGTGTTGGATTGGGTTGCTAAAGAACAAAGATGAAGCATTCGAAAAATTTCAGATCTTCAAAGCATTGGTTGAAAATGAATTAGATATAAAAATCAAGTGTCTTATATTTGATCATGGAGGTGAATATATATGAGATGAATTCTTTGACTTTTGTGAACAACATGACATAAAAAGACAATTTTTTGTAGCTGGTACCCCACAGCAAAATGGCGTAGCAGAAAGAATGAATAGAACAGTTCAACAGATGGCTCGGGCTATGCTTGATGATTCAGGAACACCTGACACATTTTGGGGAGAAGCAACACATACTGCGGTAAATATTCTTAACAAATCACATGTTCATGTAAACAGTGATAAAACTCCATATGAGCTCTGGTATGGTAATCTTCCCACTGTAAAGCATTTTAATTTTTTTGGAAGCAAATTTTTTATCAAGAAAAATGACGAAAAACTTGGCAAGTTTGAACCTAGAGCAGATGAAGGAGTATTTCTTGGTTACTCTTCTAGATGTAAAGCATATAAATGCTACAATAAAAGACTTCAGAATATTGTTGAATGCATTAAGGTTGTAATTAATGAATCTCTCTTAGTTCCAAAAGGGGAAATACAAACAATAAATGAAGATGATGATGATATATATCTTCCTACATCTAATAGAGATAATATAGAAGGTGAACCCAATGAAGCAGTAGAAGAAGATCTATTTGAAAAGGATCCATCCAGGTATGTTCAAAAGAATCATCCAGAATCTCAAATTTTGGGAGAAAAGGGATCAGGTGTCCAAAAAAGAAGAACTCTTGTAGGGTCTACTACTTATCTAGCATTTTTATCCACCATTGAAACACAGAATGTCAATCAAGATAGAAAAGATGAATGTTGGATTCAAGCCATGAATGAAGAACTTGATCAAATTGAAAAGAATTATACTTGGGAACTAGTTTCAAGACCTCATGACAAAAATGTTGTTGGAACAAACATATTAGGGGAATTTTGAGGTCTAAAATGGACCTCCTAAGGAAATAATAAAATAATAGCTAAACCAATAAAATAATATTTATGCATTTGCAATTCACATTTTGCACCACAATTCATGTAACCATAGTTAAATTCAATTCAAAAGATGTACCAAAATAAAATTAATAAAAAAAATGTATTGATGTGACTATAAATAAGAATGAGTTTTTCAAGAAAAATAAATTATCATTTAACAACTAATGCAATTGTCCTATGTACTTAAATAACTTAAAATAAAATATAAATATAAATTTATAAATTCTTAATTATATCATATGCTATTAATTAAAATTTATATTATTTAAATTGTATAAAAAAATGTAATTAATATACTATATAAAAATAATATAATATAATATAATAAATGTATATGGATATGCATAGTTTCTTTCAAGAAATATGAAATGAAAATAATATATTTTTATTCAAAAAGTGTGAAAAGACATTTATTATGAGTACTTTACTTTGACTTTAAAAGTACGTAGAGCACTACCATGGTTAACCATGAGTTTTTATCCACCATTAAGAATGTGACAAATAAGTACCTTTAACTCAAGCAATGCCACATAAGCCATTAGGGATGATGTCATCCCCTAAAATATGATTGGTTCTCATAAAGTGAATTTTGATTGTACATTTTCCTTAGGAGGCCCATTTTAGACCTCAAAATTCCCCTATTGTGGTTATTCAAAAACATGTTAAATGAAAATGGAGATGTTATTAGAAGCAAGGCTAGACTTGTTTGTAAAGGATATGCTCAACAAGAAGGTATAGACTTATGAAGAAACATTTGCTCCTGTAGCTAGACTTGAAGCCATCAGAATGTTTCTTTCTTTTTCAAGCTTTCAACAAATCAAAGTTTATCAAATGGATGTTAAATCTTCTTTCCTCAATGGTGATCTAGAAGAATAATTTTATATAGAACAACCAGAAGGATTCATTTTGGGCAATGATGAAAAACTTGTTTGTAAACTTAAAAAGGCTTTATATGGTCTCAAATAATCTCCAAGGGCATGGTATTATCGTCTTGACAAATATCTTCATCAACAAGGATTTTCAAAGGGACCTGCTGATAGAAACTTATACACAAAAACTGAAAATGATAAACTATTGATTGTGGTTGTATATGTTGATGACATCATTTTTGGAAGTAATGAAGAGTCCATGAGTCAGAAATTTTCTTCTGTTATGCAGTAAGAATTTGAAATGTCTTTACTTGGAGAACTAACATTCTTTCTTGGCTTACAAGTGCAACAAGCACTAGAAAATTTGGCGGAAATTCCGACGGCCAATTCGTCGCTATTCCGACACATAGTCGTTGCAAGAGCAACAATTCCAGGGCAGACAAAACGTGGTTTGTCATGCCATCACAGTTCCGACGCACCTAAAAAGTGTCGCACTATCGACACTTCCTCCGTCGCTTCCGAACAAGCGTCACTCTTCTGACGTCTCACGAACCGTCACGCTTCCGACATTCCTAAACGGTCGCACTTCCGACGAAATGTGGTCCGATGTTTTGAACGTTGTTCTTCCGACGTTTGTAAACAGTCGCAATTCTGACGCAGTGTGGTCCGACGTTTTGGATGTCTCTCTTCCGACGTTTGTAAGATGTCGAAATTCCGACGAAATGTGGTCCGACATTTTTAATGTCGCTCTTCCGATGTGTTTAACGTCGCTCTTCCGACGTTTTGGACGTCGCTCGTCCGACGTTTGTAAATTGTCGCAATTCCGACGAAATGTGGTCCGACGTTTTGGACGTCACTCTTTCAACGTTTGTAAACTGTCGCAATTCCGAAAAAATGTGGTCCGACGTTTTTATACTGTCGCTCTTCCGACGTTTCTGATTTGTCGCAATTCCGACGTCTACAATGTGTCGGTATACCGACGGCGGGTTCAATTTAAAAAAAAAAAATGAAACTTTAAAAGACGAGAAACACTGTTTTGAATATATTATACGAAGTAAAACAGTCCATGAAGTCATTACATTTTCACATCTGAAGATTGGAACCCAAATATCCATCCAGAAAAGTGGAAGTCCCACCCCAGACAATGATAGAAAAGTACCCCTTGTCACATACAGGAACATGATATAAAACCCAGTAACGGTCCACATGGAGATTATCTACAAATATGAGAAAGCATCCAAATATGCCCGAGGCATCTATAAGAAAGTGAAATAGCAGTATGTAGAATAGTAAAACAACAGATAGAGTATCGACATGCATTGTTCCAAATACAAATTAAAGTACCCAAAACCTTGCAACAGAGAAAAACGCTAATCAAGTGAGGAGGGTGATATGTCCAAAATATAAAAAGACCATCAGACCATATCAATAAACCAGCAACATAGACCAGCATCGCTAGTTTTGAAGGCAGAGTGATAAACATTAATCATTTTTTTTCACAAGAGAAAAAACGTTGTTTTGAATATATTATATGAAGGGCTCGGCTCTGTTCTGCCTGGTCTGGGCGTGCCTGGGAGGCCCTAGGTGTGCGGGACATTCTTGACTGGTATGGTCCAGGCCTTCGTGCCTGCCTCTGCTTCTGTGGTTTGTTTGCCCTGGGAGCTGCTGTGTTGGTGGATGGGGCCCCTGCTCTGACCCCTGCCCCTCCACCCTCGATCATGTCAAACGAAGGTGATCCCTCTCAGCCTTCAGATTTAGATGCATTCCGTACCCTAGTTGTTGCAGCCATTAAGAGGCCACCCTCGGCCTCGCAACAAAAGTTCGTTAAGAGGTTGGACACCATCCCTACGGTGTCTCTACCGACAGATGATACCTGCAGATCTGCGTTAAATCTTGCCGAAAGGGGCCTCATCGGCCAGTTTACAGGGCTATGGCCATCCCCGAAGGCTGTTGATGATTGGGTCAGGCGAAACTGGATCCCTCTGGTGAAGGAAGGTATAAAAAGTCACTTTGTAGGCAAAGGGTTTTTCGTTTTCGTGTTCGACAACGTGGAAGACCAAAGCTTGATCTTCAGAAGCGGACCTTATTTCATGGGCCCCCAAGGGTTATACCTGAACAAATGGTCCCCCGATTTTGACCCTGCACAAGATGTGCCCACAGCCGTTCCTGTTTGGGTGCGCCTCCCGCACCTCCCTCTCCATTGTTGGAGTCAGAGCGCTTTGCAATCCATAGGCAATGCCCTCGGCAGGTATATTGACCAGGCCCCGAGAAAGGATCAATTCTCCTGCGCACGCATCTGTGTGGAAGTTGATCTGGAGGTCGGGCTCCCTGAAGCCATCAATCTTTCGGTGGCAGACTGGTCGCACATTCAAGAGTTAGATTACGAACAACTGCCTTTTAAATGTCGACACTGCCACGAATATGGGCACTTTGCAAGATATTGTAAAAAAAAAAACGAAGAAATAGCAGAGAAAGAAAAAGGCGAGCAGTGGAAGCAAGCAAAGAGGACAGCAAGCAGCAGGCAAAACAACAAAAACAAAGTAAAAGAGACAGGGAACAAAACAGGGCAAGAAGGAGCAAGTAATCAACCCAGTGGAAGCAGGGAAAACAACAGCATTGCTGGAGACAAAAACCCCTTCGAATCCCTTATCCCGTCGACAGATCCTCCAGAGGTCGAGCAGGAAGATCCTCCACAGATGAATAATGCAGACAATCAAGAGACAGGTAACATTCCAAACCCAAACTCTAGCAATACTTCTTCTCCTTCTTATGCTGATATCATAAAACAAAAGAAGAAGATCCTAGAAAACACGTGCTCATCAGATGAGGAAACCATCGAAAGGCCATCTAAAAAAGTGGGAAGAAGAACAAACAAGGAAACAAGGGAAGAAGAATCAGAACGGCAGAAAACCCTAGGCAGTCAAACTACCATTGAAATGTCCATTGGGAGAAACACTAGACCAAGGGCGCCCAAGGGAGGCGGTCCCACCCAATCAAGTGGTAAATGATGCAGCTGGTCTCTTGGAACTGCAGGGGTCTGGGTAATCCCAATAAGGCAGAGGCTATCAAAGATTTATTGAAGATGGAAACAGCGGACATCCTTATGCTCCAAGAGACCAAAATAGAAGGGGAAACCCTTCTAAATACTAGCACCATGAAATGGAAGTATGATTCAGGAAAGGCAGTCAGTGCAAGGGGTTCGGCTGGAGGAATTGGTACATTTTGGTCAAAAAACTCCTTCACATTAGATCGATTTTCTGAGACCCAGCATTGGATCTTCACAGAGCTGCGACATATTGCAAGTAACCTCTCCCTCGCCCTGTTTAATTTGTATGTTCCTGTGCATTATGAAGAAAAGAGAGAGTGCTGGAGGTCACTCTTGGAATTTATAGAGCAGATCAACCCCAAAAATATGATCATAGGTGGTGATTTGAATATTATTCTGGATTCCACAGAAAAAAGAGGAGGGAATTACTCTAGGGATCCTTTTCTCAATACAGTGGGAAACCTGATTCTGCAGTGGGATTTAGTTGACTCCAAACCCATGAAAGGCAAATACACCTGGACTAACAATAGAACAGGAGTAAATCATATCTCTGCTAGGCTTGATAGATTCCTCACCAGCAGCTCCTTAATGATGGATAACAGAATAGTCTTTTCCAAGATTCTCCCAAAGCTTACATCGGATCACAAGCCAATCCTTTTATGTCTAAAAGAAGAAGAAGACCTAGGTCCCCTCCCATTTCGCTTTAATCCTCTCTGGGCAGGTAAGGAAGGCTTTTTTGAAACAGTTCAAACAGCTTGGAGGACAGAAGTTCTCGGTTCCCCAAGCTATGTGTGGGAACAAAAAATGAAAAACACAAAAAAAGCTCTTAAAGATTGGATAAAGCATCCCATGCACACCCCCACTAGTCAGAGAAAGGAGGCAGTTCTGCTGTTGGAAGGACTACAATTTGAAATGGAGGAGAAGGATCCCTCTCCCACAGACTTAGCTAATGAAAAATCTGCCCAAAGGAATACATACTGTTCTTTTAGAAACGAAGAAGAACATTGGCGCTTAAAGTCTAGAAGTCTGTGGCTTAAATCTGGGGACAGAAATACCACATACTTCCATAGACAGTGTAGGGCACGCCTTTCACGCAACCATATAGAAGAAATCACCAACTCTAATGGACAGGTGTATAAAGGATTTACTCAAATCAAAGATGCAGCTGTTAACCATTTTCAGAACCTTCTAAGTGCGGAAAGAAATGGGAATGAGGAGGATGCATTAGAATTTCTCTCAACCATCCCAAATTTGGTCAATGTGGAAGATAATGACTCTCTGATGAGCCCAGTCACAGAAGAAGAGATAACTAATATAGTCTGGTCCATGGAACCAGACAAAGCTCCAGGGCCTGACGGTTTCTCAGTACATTTTTATAGAATATGTTGGGAGATTATCAAAGCTGATCTCTTCAGAATGATAAGAGGATTCTTGAGGAAGGCAAAAGTGGGTGGAGGTATAAACTCAACCTTCCTCACTTTAATCCCCAAGGATTCAAATCCAAGCTCCTTTGACAGATATAGGCCGATTTCTCTCTGCAATTCATCCTATAAAATTGTGGCCAAACTGCTGGCTAACAGAATTAAGCCTCTTCTACAAAAGCTCATCTCTCCGGCCCAAGGAGGATTTGTTCAAGGCAGACAACTACTGGACAATGTCATACAAATTCAAGAAGCCCTGCATTCCAGTCAAAGCAGGAAAGAACAAGGTATGATAATCAAGTTGGATATGTGTAACGCCTTCGACAGAGTGAACCGTTCTTTCATGTTTAGGGTCCTTGCAGCCTTTGGATTCAAACAAGAATTTATAAATCTCATCAAAGCTTGCACTGAAAACATCTGGATAGCCCCAATGGTGAATGGCAGACCAGCTGAGTTCTTTTTAGCCACTAGGGGTCTGAGGCAGGGCTGCCCTCTTTCCCCCTTCCTCTACATTCTGCTAGCTGATTCATTAAGCAGAAAGCTGTCTCAGGAGAAGCAAATCGGATCCATACCAGGGATAAGAATTGTGCAAGGTGTTGCTCCAGTGAATCACGCGTTTTTCGCTGATGATTCCCTCCTCCTCGGGGGAGCCTCCATGAGAATGGAAAACGCCTTCAAGATTATCCTCCAAAAGTTCTGCAGCATCTCAGGAGCGTTAATTAGTGAGAGGAAAAGTGCTGTCTATGGATGGAATATAGACCAGCATTCGATTGAGAGGATTTCCAGCGTTTTGGGGTTCAAAGGCTATGCTGCGTGGGATAGAATAAAGTATTTAGGCCTTCCTTTGACGTTGGGTTCCAATCGCAATCACCTGTGGGAGGAGGTGATCTCAAAGTTCAAGAAAAATATTGATGCGTGGGGCGGAGTTTGGCTTTCT